>JAKSZT010054318.1:1254640-1274632 GCA_026826555.1 Tolypeutes matacus
GTGAGGAGGAAGACAGCGGCAGGAAGGGGAGGCAGGCCACGCGGGGCGGCCGCTGCGGAGATTAGGAGCCTGGCCTCGGGAACAGCCTGAGTTCAGGGCCGGGCTGGACCCTCGGCAGCAGTGGGACCTGGACAGGCACCTCCCGGTGCCTCAGCGTCCTGGTCCGCACCTTCCGGCCTCCCTGCAGCACTCCCTTTTGGCAGAGCCTGGCAGAGCCCGCTGGTGAGGCAGAAACTGGGATTACAGCGTTGAGACGCTGCGTCACAGAGTAGGATGTGAGACGGAGGCTTTGGGGATGGCAGACAATAGCTCAGTGGTGGGCTTAATATTAGTACTGGCCTCGTACGGCTCTTGGGAATTAACAGATGAATTAATGTGTGTGAGACAATTAGGATAATACGTAATAAATGATAGGTTTTGTCGTTTTACATCATCATTTTCATCATCCACCTCGCTATGTCATACTCCTTTATCCACAAGGCTTTAAGGCGGTGCTTCCGCTTCGACCACATGACCCTCTCACCACTCCCCAGCAGTCTTACCTGCCTTCGAAGCCTTAGGTCTTGATCCAAGGCCCCCCACTACCCCCAAAATCCCCCCAGAACCCAACCACTCATTATTCTCCCAGACCATACTCAGTGTCACCTTTTAGGATCCTCCCTAAAGCTGCCGTTACTCCTACCGCTCTGATAGTACTTACCAAGCTGCAAGTCAGTTCCGTGTCTGCCTCTCCCTAAAGGACTAGCTCTTGACCCAGCGCCTGGCAGAGGGCCTGGCACTTACTTGGGGCTCAGGAAAGTGAGCTCCAGGATTCCATCCAGAATTCTGCCTTTTCTGGGCCCCAGGTAGATCCACTGTGGTAAGGTGATTTTCCCTATGATTCCTATGTATCTGTTTCTCAAATCTGTTACTCCCTTCTCTAAGTTGTCCCATAGTTGTTTTATTTCTTTGGTTGAGCGCCAGTCCTGTATAATAAATACCAAGAACCTGCACCTGGATGGATTCACTTCAGATACAGTCTGTCCTTCCTTCCTTCAATCCTCTTGGGTTTTGACCATTTCTCCAGACCTCTGTGAAGAGGGCCTGCGGTGAGTGGCTGTGGGTTTCCTCTTCCAGGAATCAGTGACCTTCAGGGACGTGGCTGTGGACTTCACCCGGGAGGAGTGGCAGCAGCTGGAGCCTGCTCAGAAGGACCTGTACAGGGATGTGATGCTGGAGAACTACAGGAACCTGGTCTCGCTGGGTAAGGGGGCAGCTTCCCTGAGCTACTCACCATCGGCCTGTGACTTGAGGACCAAGAGTAACTAAATAAGATTGACAGATTTGACTATGTAGAAAGTTTAAACTTCTCTATGAGAAATAAAGTTGATAGATGACAAAATGGGAATAATATTTGCAACATGTATAGTGGTCAAAGGCTTATAATTACATAAAGAACTCCTAGAAGTCAGTAAGAAAAAGACTGAATGAATGATAGAAAAATGGATCAAACATATGAGCTGGCAATTCATAGATGTAGAAATACATGCGATTACACTTTTAAAAGACTTTTAAACCACATTAATAGTCAAAGAACTACAAATTGATATATCAGTTTTTGCCTATGAGGTAGACAGATTAAAAAGAATGACAAAAAGAATAAAAAGAAAATAAAGAAAAAGAAACAAAAAGATTGACAATACCTGTAATATGAGTTTTAGAGAAAGTTATTCATTTGAGGAATATAAAATTGAGACAACTCTTTTGGAGAGCAGTTCGGCATTACCAGATTTTGAACAATACTATTTCTGGAGATCTGTCCTTTAGAAATCCTCCCTTAAGTGTGTAAAATTTTACATAGGTAGAAAAAGGAGAGAAACGACTTAAATGCCTAGCCATCCAAGATAGAGTAAACGTATCAAGATGTAGCAATGTGATGGAAAACTATGCTCTTTAAGGATTAGGACTCTTTGTAGGCACTGACATGGAAAGATGTTCCTAATACATTGCTAGGTGAAATTGCTAACTTTCAGAATTAGAGTATGTTCCTGTTTCTTTAACAGCTCTTGGAGGTATAACTGACTTACAGTTAACTGCCCACATTTAAAGTGTACCATTAGATAAGTTTTGACACATGTAAACACCATAAAACCATCACCACAATAAAAATAATGAGCATACTCATCATCCCAAAACGTTTCCTTCTATCCCCTAAGAATCCCTCCCTCCCCTTCCTGTATCCACCTTCCATCCCCAAGCATCCACTCGACTGCTTTATGTCACTGTAGATTAGTTTACGTATTCTAGAATTTTATATAAATGGAATCATACTGTATGTACTCTTATTTTGGTCTGACTTCTTTTTCACTTGGCACACTTATTTTGAGATTCACTCGTGCTGTCACATTTATCGATAGTTCATTTCTTTCTATTGAAGAGTGATATTCCACTTTATGAATATACCGTGGTCTGTCTATCCATTCACCTGTTGATGAACACTGGGTTGTCTCCAGTCCTGGGTGATCATAAATAAAGCTGCTATGCTATGAACATTCGTGTAAAGTCTTTATGTGGATATATGCTTTTCTTTCTCTTGACCAAATACCTAGGAATGGAATAGCTGGATCCATATAGTAGGTGAATGTTTAACTTTTCAAAAAAAACCTGCCAAACTGTTTTCCAAATGGTTATACCATTTTACTTGAGAGTTACAGCTGCTCCACATGCTTTCCAAGACTTGGTGTGCTGAGTCTTACAAATTTTTGCCATTGTTGTAGGTGTGAAGTGGTATCACATTGTGGTTTTAATTTGATATCAAGAATCTGTTCATGTGCTTATTTACCATCTGTATATTCTGTTTCGTGAAATATCTGTTTAAATCATTTGTCCATTTTTTTTGGTTGTTTCCTTATTGAGTCTGACAAGTTCTTTATATATTCTAGATATATATTCTTTTTTCTTTTAATCTATTTATTTATTTATTTATTTATTTATTTATTTAACCAGGAGGTCCCGGGAATCAGGTCCCTCCATATGGGAGATGGACACCCAACCATTTGAGCCACATCCGTCCCCAATATATATCCTTTATCAGATATATGTTTACAAATATTTTCTCCTAGACCATGGCATGTCTTTTCATTCTGTCTTTTGAAGAACAAAGTTTTTATAAAAAAACTTTATCAAGATATAATTTACATGCCATAAAAGTCACCCTTTTAAAAAGTGTACAATTCAGTAGTTTTAGAATTAGTCTGTGCAGCCATCACCACTGTCTAACTTCGTAACATTTTCATCACCCCAGAAAGAAACCCTGTACCCACTAGCAGTTGCTCCCCATCCTACCCCCTCCTGCAGCCCCTGTCAACTACTAATTTCCTTTCTCTATCTATAGATTTGCCTCTTCTGGACATTTCATATAAATGCATTCATACAGTATGTGGCCGTGTGTGACTCCTTTCTTTCACTCAACATAATGTTGACAGTTTTCATCCACATTGTAGCATATATCAGTATGTCATTCTGTTTTATGGCTAAATAATATTCCTTTGTATGGATAGATGTCACATTTTGTTTTATACGTTCATCTGTTGATGGATATTTGGGTTTCCACTTTTGGGCTCTTTATGGATATTCCATTATAAACATTCATCTACAAATGTTTGCATGGACATATGTTTTAATTTCTCTTGGTATATACTTAGGTGTGGAACTACAGGGTCATATAGTAACTGCTCAACCTATTGAGGAACTGCCAAAATGTCTTTCTAAGTGGTTGCACCATGTCATATTCCCACCAGGGGTGTATGGGGGTTCCAGGTTTACACAACCTCACCAACACTTGTTATTAAATGTCTTTTTAATGATAACCATTCTGGTATGTGTGAAGTGGTATCTCATTGTGGTTTTGATTTGCATTTCCCTAATGGCTGATGATGTTGATGGCTCTTCATGTGCTTATTGGCTGTTTGTAAATCTTTGGAGAAGTGTCTATTCATATCCTTAGGGTTTAACTTCATGGTATGTTTTTTTTTTTTTTGCATGAGGATATCAAGTTGCCCCAGTACCAGTTGTTGAAGAACAGAAGTCTTTAATCTGATGAAGTCCAATTTAACAATTTTTTCTTTTCTGGATTGTGTTTTTGGTGCCATAGCTAAGAAAGCCTTGCCTATCCCAAGGTCACAAAGATTTTCTCATATGTTTTCTAGAAGTTGTGTAGTTTTAGGTTCTACATTTTGGTCTATAATCCATTTCGAATTAATTTTGTACATGATGCAGAGTATGGATTGAAGTCCATTTTTTTTTTTTTTTTTTTTTTGCTAACGGGGACCCAGTTTTCTAGCACCATTTGTTGGAGACTTCTCCCTCCACCAAATTGTGTTTGCACCTTTGTGAAAAATCAGTTTCCACATTTTTATGGGTCTAATTTTGTACTGTGTTCTGTTCTTTCTTTCCTATTAGTCTGTCTTGATACCAGTAACACATAATTTGATCCTTTCAATTTCTGATTTTATGATTTATAGAAACATAAATCCAACTGTTCCCCAGAGCGAGACAAGAACTTTCTGGGTATTCTGCCTGATACTCTGTGAATTAGGAGTTTTCTGTCCTGGTTGGCGGGAACAGGCAGTATTCCCAGCCCTGTGTGAGCTGGGAATTGTTCTCTAATACTTTTCATGGTTTTCGCCCAGGCTTGGGTAGTTTCCTTATAGACCTCTGCTGCATACTGGAGCGATACCGTCGCAGAGCTCCAGGCGCTCGCTCTCCTGGGCAGCTCTCCTGCCCAGGGCTCTGTCCTGTGTGCTCTAGCTGCCCCAATCTCTCAGCTCCATCTCCTCACCTCAGAGTCCACTGGGTTCTGCTTCAGTTTCCCCTCCTTTGTGTGTGTGTGTGTGTGTGCGCACACACATGCACATGTTGTGTGTATTGTTTTGAAGATGCATTGGGGACCATCTTTAAAATATACACAAAATGATTAACTCTGCTCAATTAAATTACAGGAGACTTCCATTTTATGTTTTTTTTATGTTCTTATACTAAATGTGAAATACTTTGTAATCAAGCAATTGTAGAGATATAGAAAATGGACAAAGAAACTATGAAGGGACAAGAAATTTAGCATAGCAAAAAAGTATCCACTTTTGAATCAAAGGAATAAATAGCACTTTGTATGTTAGTAGCTTTTGCCAAAGTGCCATCTTAGGAAGTTGTCCATTTAACAATTTCCCTCGACAGTGGACAAAAATAGCCAACCATGCATCAGAGGTTTTGCTGTTTGCTGATGGTGAAAAGTGGTGTGGCAGGGTAGTTGTAATTTAGCTGGTATTGAGCTGTGTTTTCACAGTTTTCATAGCTAGGAGCTGTGTGGGTTTTTTTCCGCAAATTATCTCTACTGAAGGAGTTTAATCCATCAGAGGGAGGCTGCTTCTTTTTCCCCTTCCCCTTAAATGTGGATTTCCTTGGCATTCTACCACCAGCTCTCCCTACTTTCTAAGTTAATATTCACTCAAAATGCTTTCATCTACTTTTCATACTCTTCATCCCTCCAATCTCTGTAGCCAGTTTACATTCCCAGATCATCTCAGACCCCATTGGCCCCAAGTCTAACATATCATTGCCCTTCCTTCCCCCTTTCCACTGCTTGGGAGGTGGAAGCAGTGGATGCCCCATACCACCATCCATCTGGGCCTCATGCCACATCCCGAGCTCACTAAGTTCACTAAGCCATGATTGTTCTCTTGCCTTAAGCATCTCTCAAATCCTTGGATTTCCTTCCAGATGCAAAAGCAGTGCATGCAGTATAGCAACTCATCAGGGCCCCTGGCTCTTGGGTCAGACTGCTGGGGCTTGAATCCCAGCTCTGCCTTTAGTGTGTTTTTGGACCTCGAGTATATGACTTTATTCTTGGAACCTCAGTTTCTTCATCTGTAAAATGGGGGTAATGATAGTATTAGTCCATGAATCTACCTAACTCACATATGGTTGTGAGAATTGCATGAGAAGATCCATACAAATTGCTTGGCACTGTGCTAGGCATGTTGTAAATGCTGAATAAATGTTTTTCTGGAGCCTTCTGTGTGCTAGGCACTGCTGTGGGAGCTGGGGATAGGCAGCACCCTTGGCCTCATGGAGCTTACCATTTACTGGGGAGCAGATAAAGGGACAATCAAAGAAAAGTGCTCACAGACCATAATGATTACCCACAGGGCTAGGCAGAGAAGGTGGAGGATGGAAAGTGCACTCGAGGGATGGAGAATAACTGGCATGTGTCATGTAAATGTTAGTTGTTTTATTATTGTCCCTAATAAAAATCACTGCTTTGAAAAAATTCAGGGTGTGTTGAAGGGGTAAGACCCTGGGAGTTGGAAACCTATTACAATAATTCCTACTTAAGTTGGTGAGAGGCTTCTGATTTGCTCCTGCCCATCCCGACTTAACCTGAGGTTTCTCTGTAGGTGTCTCTCTTCCGAGCTCTGGTCTGCTGGCCACCGTTTTCATCCCTCTCCTGAAGGGACATTTCTTTTTCTCCCTGCTCACCTCATTTGTTAATCTCCTGACACCACGTTTGTCTTCAGTTCGCTGCTTTCCTTCTCCATTCTTCTCCAGCTGACAGTTTGTGTGCCACTCTGCCTGTGCCTTGTGCATTGTACCTTTGGTTTCATGTGCCCATTCCTACTTCAGGAGTTCCTTGCTCCCAGAGTTATTAACTACACACATTTGTATCTTCTGTTTTTCTTTCTTTCTTTCTTTTTTTAGACTGGGAGACTAGACCTGAAATGAAAGAATCAGATCCAAAGGAGGACATTGTGGAAGACAAACTACCCTGTGTGGTGGTCAAGGAAAGACCTTCAAGGAATGGTGCATGGTATTCTACCTTAGAAGGAGCATGGAAACAGGGTGAGTGGTTGGAGAAGGAGCAGGGAGATGCAGAAACTCATTTGGATCAATTGAAAGTTTCCCATGAGAATAAACTCCATGGGGAGTTACAGCCTGAATGTAGTGAATTTAAGGCATTTATCAACCAAAACTCTACCTTGGTTCCACCAAGGTTGGAAGATGCAACAGAAAAGGGGACCCATGCATTTGTCATGCATGGGAAGAACTTCTCAAATAATTCAGACTTTAATAAACCCTCCAAACTCTATGTAGAGAAGAAATCCTATGACTGTAATGAGTGTGGAAAGGCTTTCAGCCGAAGTTCATCCCTGATAAAACACCAAAGGATTCACACAGGAGAAAAACCCTTTGCGTGTAACATCTGTGGGAAACACTTCATTGAACGGTCATCCCTCACCATTCATCACAGAGTCCACACTGGAGAGAAGCCCTATAAATGCAATGACTGTGGGAAAGCCTTCAGCCAGCGCATGAACCTCATTGTACATCAGAGAACTCATACTGGAGAGAGGCCGTATGTGTGCAGTGTGTGTGGGAAAGCCTTCCGAAAGACCTCTTCACTCACTCAGCATGAGAGAATCCACACCGGAGAGAAGCCTTACACTTGCGGAGACTGTGGGAAAGCCTTCAGCCAGAACATGCACCTCATTGTGCATCAGAGGACACACACTGGGGAGAAACCCTATGTATGTACTGAATGTGGGCGAGCTTTTAGCCAAAATATGCACCTGACTGAACATCAGAGGACTCACACTGGAGAGAAACCCTATGAATGTAAGGAATGTGGGAAGGCCTTCAATAAGAGCTCATCCCTTACTCTCCATCAGAGAAATCATACTGGAGAGAAACCCTATGTGTGTAACGAGTGTGGAAAGGCTTTCAGCCAGAGTTCATACCTTATACAGCACCAACGGTTTCATATTGGGGTGAAGCCCTTTGAATGTAATGAGTGTGGGAAGGCCTTCAGTAAGAACTCATCCCTCACTCAACATCAGAGGATTCATACTGGGGAGAAGCCCTATGAGTGTTACATTTGCAAGAAGCACTTCACAGGACGCTCTTCTCTCGTTGTACATCAGATAGTCCATACTGGAGAAAAGCCCTACAAATGCAATGAATGTGGGAAATCCTTCAGCCAGAGCGCATACCTCATTGAGCACCAGAGAATTCATACTGGAGAGAAGCCCTATAAATGCAATGAGTGTGGGAAGTCCTTCATTAAGAACTCTTCACTTACAGTCCATCAGAGAATTCATACTGGAGAGAAACCATATAAATGCAGTGAATGTGGGAAAACTTTTAGCCGGAACACAAATCTTACTCGGCATCTGAGGATTCACACCTAGGATAAGTGTGGGGAGCACTCCAGCATTTCCTTTATGACACTCCAGAACGCACACTAGATGAGATCCTTGATAAAGGTTATCAGTATGAGAAATCCTTCTGTTCTATCACATGGGCAACTCAGTATTAGAGAATTCACTCCCCAGAGGAGTCTTACGCTTGTGGGAATCATGGAAAGGCCTTCTATTTGTAGAAGATCCTTCCTTATAGAGAGTGTCAGAACATTAGTAGAGCAAGCCTGTGAGTAGGCCAAATATGTCTAACATAATTGGAAGCATTTTAAGGTGGTACGGGAGCTCCAAAAAGGAATTTAGGACTCCTGAGTTCCAAACCCAGCTCTCTGAGTAGATGGTTATAAGAGCTTGGACAAATCAGTTAACATCTCTGTGTTTCAATTTCCGCAGTAGGAAAATGGAGGTAAGAGAGGGGAGTGGACTCAACAAATAAATATTGAGACATCTTTCCCTTTGTCATATACAGCATAGAGTCCAGATGTCAGCTTTTCACCCCTCTTGAGAGTTTTATTGATGGGTTAAGAGCTAGAGGGGCTTCATATCCTTACCACATCCCAGCCCCCTTACACCTACCCCTTCACAATACATGCTGGAAGCCACCAAGTTACTAAGTGGTAGGAGTTTGCAAATCTTTTATGGGAAAAAATATTTTCCAGAGTCACCAAATAACAATAACCACTTTGAGTGCCAAAGTTTCTTATAGTGGTCTGTTGTTAAATTAAAAAAAAAACTTTTAAGGGAAGCCATGTCATTTTAAATCGTCTGTAGGTATGAAAAATACAGATACTAAGTGTACTGTCAAAATTGGTTTCAGGATTGTGGAGAGGAAGGGAGGGAAATACCAACAGGCCTGAGATTCAGTTTTAAGTACTTATTGATTTAATAGGAATGAGCAAACCTGGCACAACTGAGCCTAGATCCTGCCGTCTGTTTTTAGATGATTTTGGCAGTTAGGATAAACTCAATGGTAACTTCATGTTAGCTTCTAAAGGCTGACTGGAAGGAGCAGTTTGCCTGAAGCTTTGTTTACATGTGGAGTTTCTCCCAAAGTCTTAATTTTTCTGTGGCCTTTTATGCCATCCTTTTTATTTTAACATTTGATAATACTTGTTGCTAATGTGTTCTGGCTTTTTGGAATGTTCCACACTTCTTTTTTTTTTTTTTTTTTTAACAATTTATTGAAGTATTTCATTCATACATAAACATACATAAACTATAAGTGTTCAGTAAACATTGTGAACTTACAAAACAAACATGCATAACATCATACAGGGCTCCCACACATCACCCCCCCTACAAATACCCTGCACTGTTCAGAAACATTTGTTAACAAATCATGAAAGAGCATCGTCAAAGTATTACTACTAACTATAGTCTGTATCTTCCTCCCCTATACATTTTTAAAAGGATTTATTTATTTATTTATTTACTTTTATCAATGTTTACCACCACCCCCATTTTTGCTGTTTCTGTGTCCATTCGCTGGGCAACTCTGTGTCCATTTCCTGTCCTCTCTTTTCATCCTTCTCCTCCTGACTTCACTGGGATTCGATCCTCGGGACCTCCGATGTGGGAGAGAGGCGTCCTACCGCCTTTACCACCTTAGTTCCTGTTTTTCCTGTGCGTCTCGTCTTGGCTCTCCCTTGTGTCACTCTCCTGTTACATCATCATTTTGCTGCGTGGCTCACGGGGCCTGGCGGCACACCCGCGCATGGGGCCTGGTGACCCACACGCCTTCTATATTTTTCTTACTTTTACCAGGAGGTCCCGGGGATTGAACCCAGGTCCCTCCATATGGGAGACTGATGCCCAGGCACCCAAGCCACATCTGTCCCCCTGCTATATCTCTTAAGGTTGACCAAAAATACCCGGAGTTATAGTCTTTTCCCATACGGGATGGTCATATAATAAATCAGGCTTAGTTTATCACCAGCATTCCAAAAACCAGATCTAGGGAGAAAAACTAGGTCTGGGGACACATGCGTGGTTTCTAATATAGCAAATGTTTAGCCTGCCCTGATTGTCACAAAATCAGGACAGCGAGGATATTCGCACGTCCCACACTTCTTGACACTGGTATACGTGAAGAATAAATGATTCATTTAACATGTATCAGTAAGCACATTCTGTTGCAAGTAGGAAAAACATGCCTAAACAATGAGGACTGTTTTCTAATGTCTAGCAGTCGTGTAAACATCAGGATGGGTTTGATCCAGATACTCATCAGAATCATAGCTGTGGTTCTCTGTGATTCTCTGGGTTTCCTTTCATAAAGAGAAGGCAAACTTATCTGATGGTATTGTGGCAGCTTCCAACAGCTCCTCTTGGCTGCATGTGATAGAGGGAGAAGACTTCTCCCAATCATGGAAAAAATAAACCCTACACTTTATATTCTTGGACTCCCCAGTGGATTGATTGCTCTGTACAGAGAAATATCTTGAGCTGATTGGCATAGCTCTGGGTTTTGTATTCATCTTTGAAATAGTAACTGTGGCAAGGAGAATGGGATTGGTTCCCCAAACTGGTCTGAAACCACTGTCTACCTGGGATCTAGGGGTCTAATCAGTCCCACCCAGGTCATAATAGGGCAGGAGTGGAATGATACAGAGAAGACCCCAGTGTCCATCATCTCATGCCAAGGAAGTTTAATGTGGTTTAAAATTGATGGCGTCTTTGTTTTTCATCATGAAGGAGAGGACTTGCTGCACGATACATTTTCTTTAGGGAGTCTGTTGCCATGGTCAGCAGGAGTCCCTCCCCCAGTCTCATATGTCCTCTGTACTCCATTAATCCGCCCATGAGGTAGGGGTGGGGTAGGCTGGGTCCCCAGTCATGGGCCAGGTTGGAGGAGGGTGATGGCTCTGCAGGGTTCGGGTCAAAGGGTGCCCAGGTGAGCCAAGAAATGCAACCTCACACATCTTGAACCTACCTGCCTACTAAGCCTTTACCCTCACACCTCTAAACCTGTTGTGAAATTAATGAGAAAACCATCAAAGTTCTCTCTCTGGGGTGGCTGGGAGAAAATGGGTGTGGGGCTGTGGGTCCCAGACGGCAGCCCAGGGCAGCCGCAGGTTCACAGCGCTGGGAGAAGGATCTTAGATCTGCACGTGGCGTTTGTAGGGCCGTGCTGATGTGTATTTAGTGTTTTACATACACACAGGACAGAGTTGGGTGCCTAAGTGTCATGGAGGGAACTGAAATCTCCAGAATTTTTGGCCGTCGGCTATCTCTGTTCCCTGAGATGCCCCAGGACTCTAGTGGGTGGGCTGTGGGGTTGGGGTACCCAATCCTGCATCTCCTAACTAGGGGGTCTGGACCTTTCCTGTGCCTGGCATCCGTCTGCTGTCAGCTGAAGCCTGTGAATGCCTCCGAATGACTTTAAGTGCATACAATAAAACTTTAATGCATAAAATACTAAGATTTCAAAAGCAACCAGTCATATTAAAACTAGTTTTTAAAATGCTTTTTAAAAAGCTTGTGACATGAGTATTTGTGCTTTGCTATTTAACACATTAACTAGTAAATTTAGCAGCAGGTGTAGCAACCACCAAAATTCACAAGCAGGATGGGCCTAAACGCCACTGCGATGTGCCTTCAGCAGGCGATGCGGGACAGGCAGATCCCCTCCGCGCTGCCAGCCCCGCTGGGCTTGGGGCCGCGGCTCCCCGCGCTGGCCCGGGGCAGACTCCGCGCTCGCGAGCATCCTTGGCTCACCCGCGCGCACACCCCGCGCGCGCCACGGCCGCCGTGCCCTGGAGGTGATCCTCAGACTCGTTTAGGCGCCGCGGGCCGGGGCGGGGCAGCTGCAGGCTGAGGCTGCGAGGCCGTCGGGGCGCGAGCTCGGCACCGGCCGGGCCCGCACGATTCCCGGGGGGCCCGGGGCTCCCCTCGCTCCCCTCCCCTCCCCCTCTGCTCCGTGTCTCCTCTTCTTCCTCTTTCCCTCCTCCTCCCCTTCCTGTCTTCTAGGACCTTCCCCCTCCCCTCATCCTCTTCCTCCTTTCCGGTTTTCCCTCTCCCCGCTCTCCTCCTCTCCCCTCCCAGGCGCCTGGCTTGGGGACAGGCTCCAGCTCCTGCTCCAGTCTGCGGCCCTGGAGCCTCGGGCACAGCACCCGAAGCCTTCGCCCTGGAGCTCCAGGTCCTGCCCGTTTGATGCCGAGGACGCTGGGGGAGGGCTGGGACCCCCGGTAGCCACACCTGCAGGCCCTGCCAAGGTCCCCGTCGCTCCTCGGAGGCCACTGGGCATCTGGGAACCCGGGGAGGGGAGTGGGCGGGCGAGGAGCGGCACAGGGCCCCGCCCCCGCGTCCCGCCACACACTCAGGCCTGACCACGGCCCCCACGGGCCCAGCGAGACCCAGCCGAGGCCGGGGCAGGGCCGGGGCTGCAGCAGGCACGAGCAGCGGGCACGGAGGTGGCGCCGCAGCGCAGACCCGGGCACCCGGGCGCGCAGCCCCCACCCAGTCGCAAAGACACAGCCGCGATGGTGCGCGCCACGGCGGCGCCGGCAGGCTCGGTTCCTGAGCATCGCGCGCGCGCTGTCACCCGTTGGGACTGCTGCCGGGGTCTTCGGGTGGCGCAGCACAGATGAAAGCAGCGTCTTCTGTAACGCAGCTGCAGACCAGGGCCCGCCACGCGGGGCACCGGGGCTGCTCCTGGCAAGGGCAGCAGCCCGCTCGGGTGGCAGGAGCGGCACCCGGGTGGGCCAGCTGAGCAGGTCGCGCAGGTCCCTGTGGAGCGTGAATTCGGCGCAACCCCGCGGCCCAAGGAGGAAGGGGCCCCCAGACGTTTGGCACTTGGGCGTCTGTGTCGCAACCCCTCGTAGGTAGCCCCCGGCTCCCAGCAGGAGGCTGGGCCGGGCCAGGGCAGAGAAGGGCTCAGGGCCCGCCTCGCTGGGAAGCTGGGGGACGACAGGGAGCCGCGAAGCACCCGCTCCCACGCCCGGCTCCCCTGAGGCCGACCCGCGGCTGGGGCCAGCCAGCCAAGCACGCGCACCCAGTGTGCCCCTGCCGCCTGGTGGGAGTAGGTACCGTTACCACCGCCACTCTTCATCCAGGAAACCGAGGCCACAGGATTGATCAGACTTTTGTGTGCAAAGGTTCCCTTTTTATTTTTTTTTTAAAGGATTTTTTTTTTTTTTAAGATTTTATTTATTTATTCATTTATCCCCTCCTTGCTGCTTGTGCTCGCTGTGTCCATTTGCTGTGCGTTTTTCTATGTCTGTTGTCTCCCCTTGCTGGGTCGTCCCGCTGCGTCACCCGGGCCGGCTGGCCTTCACCAGGAGGCCCCGGGTTCGATTCCCGGGGCCTCCCACATGGTAAACGGGAGCCCTACTGATTGAGCCACAGCCGCTTCCAAAGTTTTCCTTTTTAAAAGGCAGCCAGTTCACGTATTTTCTAAGAAATGTCATCTAAAATACCCGTGGGGGTGGGGCAGGCCCTGCTTTACAGCCTGTTGGGCCAAGTTCAGCCGACTTTGGGGTCAGGGAGTTCTGGGCTCGCTCACTGGCTCCATTGACCAACCGGCTGAACGCCGAGCTCTCTCCGTGCCTCAGTTTCCTCGCCGTCAGATGGGGATGAGCCCAGCCCCTCCCTCACAGGGTTGGGGCGCCTGAGTGAGGTCACTCGCCTTGCTCCGGTCGGGACAGACTCTGAAGCCACAAACCCCAAGGCCGGTGGCGTCACTCGCGCAGTGTGCCATGGGTTCTGGGCTGGCTCCCCCCCGCGGCTCTGCCTCCCACGTGCCGTTTCTGACACCCCTGGGTGTCGCCAGCCAGGGGCAGGCCTGGGGAGGGCAAGAGCGGAAGGCACAGCCGCCTCCGGACACGGGGCTTCCAGCAATGGGGAGTAGTTCCAGGCCCTTCCCTAGTTAAAAGGGCTCAATGTCAGGCCATTTCGGGGCGTTTCTGAGCCAAGGCTGTAGCCACCTCCTGCTGGGATAACTAAGGGCTGAGCGTTACCTGTTCATTCAGCAGACACGCGAGAGTGTCTCCTCGTGCCAGGAGAAACAGCAGCCCGAGGCGGACAATCCCTGCCCCTGCCCGGAGGAGACAGACAGTGAGTGTGTGCTGTGGAGCAGTAACAGGGGAAGAGGCCAGGGGACCGTGCAGGGGGAGGGGGCAGAGTTCAGAATTAACCCAGGTAGCTACGTGGGGACAAGGTGTCCTAGGAACAAGGACAGCAGGGGCCAAGGCCTGAGGAAGGGGTGTGCCGGGCAAGCTGAAGAACAGGGTGCCCAAGTCCTGGGCTGGAGCAAGTGAGGCCAGAGAGAACGGGCCAAGCCGTGCAGGGTGCAGCCCCGGGAGGGAGACGACGGGCAGGGGCGGGCGCTGGGGCCAGGGCGAGCGGGTGCACAGGAGCTGAGTGGAGAGCTGCACCCTGCCAGGACCCCAGGCTGCCCGTGGAGGACAGCTGGGTAGCCGAGGAGGGCGGCAGCGGCGGCTCGGACCACAGGGGACAAGAAGAATCCCGGGCGTGTTGTGACTGTACAGCCGGCACCGTCCCCACTGCTGAATCCACGGTGTCGGGTGAGACAGTTCAGTGAGAAGGGGCTGGGGCGGCAGAGTGAGCGCCAAGGAGCTCCCGCTGCAGAGACCTCCTGGCACGCGATGCCCAGGCTGGCAGGAGTGGGCAGCCCTTTAACGTGAAGCCACGCTGACTCCACTCCCAGCAAGTGCCAGGCACAGGCGGCGGAGGCCAGCGCGGGGCCGGGGCCCATGTCCAGTCCACGCTGGAGGCGCGCCCAAAGGCCCTGCGGGCAGAGCCTGGCCGTGCGTGTCCAAGCGAGCCCGGGGTTCCGTCGGTAACCGCCGGTGTAGACCCGGGCTGGTCCGGCTGGTCAATAGCCTAAACCGCGCAGGCCGGGCGGTCTCTGTCACCGACGCCTTTGATTTCACTGCCTCCCGCAGCGAGAAGCCGTTTCCTTTCGCCCGACGGCCCCGCGGAGGGGGCCGCGGCTGCCAGCCCTGGGAGGGCACACGCGGGGGGCTCGGGGAACGCTGCGGGCGGCCACGGCAGAGGCCGCTCCCGGGGGACACAGGCCGGAGGCTGCGCAGGTGGCTTCTCGCCCGCGCGGGTGCGGCCGTGCTGGACGAGCGTCGACTTCCCGGGGAAGGCCTTCCCGCACGCGCCGCACCCGAAGGGCCTCTCGTCGCTGCGGATGGCCCGGTGCTGGGGCAGAAACGAGGCCTTCCGGAAGCTTCTCCCACAGCCACTGCCCCCGTAGGGCTCCTCGCCCGCCCGTGGGGATCCGCAGGAGGGCGGGCCTTCTGGCTGGAGGCTCCCTGGCCCTCCTGGCACGCGGAGGGCCCCTCGCCGGCGTGCGTCCGCCGGTGGCCGTGAGGGAGCCCTTGGTGCCGCGGAAGGCCTTCTCCCCAGTGTGGCTGAAGGGCCGCCCCGCGGCGGGGATGCGCTCGGGCGGGATGAGGGCGCAGGACTTGGTGACGAACGTGCCCGCCAGGCCATGCTCTGCGCCAAGGCGTTCCCACACTCCTCGCGCCCGAAGGGCCGCGCCCCCCGTGGGGTGCGCGGCTGGTGGCCGGGGCGGCCTTCTCGCGGAAGGGCTTCTCACACACCCTGCCCTTGCGCGGCCTGTCGCCCGTGTAGACCTGCTGGTGCGCGACGAGCGGGGAGCGCCTGGTGAAGTGCTTGCCGCACCCGTCGCCCACGAGGGGCTTCTCCCGGGTGTGGAGCCTCTGGTGGTCCATGAGTTTGGTGACGAGGTGAAGGCCTCGCCGCAGGCCTGGCACCCGCAGGGCCGCTGCGCCACGAGGCTGGCGTGCCGCGGAAGTGCTTCCCACGCTCCTCGCGCCCGAAGGGCTTGTCCTGGGCGTGGGCGAGCTGGTGCCGCGAGAGGCCCGCTGCGGGCTGAAGGCCTCCCCGCGCTCTGCACACTGAAGTCTTCTCTCCCCTGGAGACTCTCTACTGACTTTCCCAGTTGGAATTGGGTCTGAAATTGCATTCCTGCACATGGCATCTCCAGGGTCCCTTGCCTTCTGGAATTTCCAGGGGCCCCAAAAGTCCCTCCTGACTTCCCAGCCGACTCTCCAAAGCGTCTTCCGGCCTCCTGAATTCTCCTAACACAGGGTGCCAGAGGCAGCCCCTTCCCGGCTCTTCTGGCACCAGTCCAGGGGACGCTGCTGTAGGGACAGCCTGCTCTGGGCAGTCACTCCCAGGCCTGGATTCGAAATCTGAAAGATACAGAAAATGCAAATGTCACCTGTGTCACCTGCTCCCAGAGCAGGGAAAGGTGGCACCGCTGGGGGGAGAGGGGCTCAGGGCTGGGAAACTGAAGAAAAGCTCCTCATGGCACTACCTATGTGCAAAGAAGGCCAGGAGAGAGGGGGAGAAAGAAGAAAGGGGGAAGAGAAGCTGCAAGCTGGAGGGAAGGGAGTTTGCAGAAAGGTCACTGAAGTCAATGAGGGGCCTAGACAGGGACCTGGGGACAGGCTGAAAAGGAGCATATGGGAGGCCAGCGGTCACGGTGAAGAGCAGGATGGGAGGCCAGCGGTCACGGTGAAGGGCAGGATGGAGGCCAGCGGTCATGGTGAAGAAAATTAACAGTGAACAAGTCCCGAGGCACTTACGGGACGAGTAGTTCTCCACTAGGGGGACAGCTGCCATGACTGGAGACGTTATTTGTTGTCCTCCTGACATTGCCGGGTGGAGGCCAGGGGTGTTGGTCAACGTCCTACAACGCACAGGACGCGCCCAGCAAAGAAGCATCTGGTCTCAGACGTCAGTCGTGTGGACGCTGAGAAACCCTGCGCTGCGGGCTGACGCCAGCGCTTCACCTGGACTGGCTCCGCTCCTCGTAGCAACGCCGAGGGCAGATGCTGTCCTCACCCCACTGGACGGGTAAGGAAGCGGGGGCCCGGAGCGCATCTCCCAACCCTCCGGATGAAAGCACAGCTTTAGCGTCAGGAAAGCAGGACAAGAGAGTAACATTTTCACAGTGGAGAGCGAGCTAGGGCTTGCCGGTGCCGGCTGTGTGCCTGGTCCTGAGCTCAGCACCTACTCAGGCGCAGAGAAGGTGGTGGGAGCCGGGGGTGGGGTCCTTCCCAGCACCTGGGGTTCTGCGCTGGACTAGGGCGAGGCGAGCGAGGCGGGCAGAACCTAAGGAGGCGCTCACTCTCAGGCCTGGGCCCGTGCAGCCTCTTCCCCTCGGGGGGTGCACTCTCGCCTCCCCAGTGCCTACAGGTCGCCGTCTGTAAAGTGGGGCTAACAATGGCCCCTTCCTCAGAGGCTGGGGGGATCAAATGAGTTTGCTCAAAGCTGGGAGAATGGTGCCTAGTACCTGATTACAATTATTAATAATTGAAGACAATGCTGATAAAGCACTTAACACAGCTCAAAACACACAGTAGGTTTTCAAAAAAAATTTGAGTCCTTTTCACTGCTAAATTCAGTGAACCTGCAATAGTTATGCTTCCTTTTTTTGTTTTTTTTTTCTTTGCTTAGATATGCTTTTAAATGTGACATCTCTCAATTTTATTGCTATAAATATTTCATAGAGATAAGCCCTGAATTTATTCCTAGATTGTGAAATCAAAGCTGCGGCTCACAGGCATGGCTCGAGCAGGGAGAAAGGAGACGAGAAGAAGCTGTTCTAACGGGCCCAGCCGGTCAGCGGCTGGGACACAGGTCGCCGTCCCACCTCACGCGTCTCCCACGTGGGGCTGCCTTTCCCGGCGTGCGCTGGGCTGTGGCCCCGCGAGGGGCGAGGGGCGAGGGGCGGCCGCAGGGCTGCGCACTGGCGGGAGTCGGCACCCCGGGGCCGGCACCCGCGGCCTGAGGCTCCGCCAGGCTTCTGCGGCCCTCGGCGGCCCAGCACTGCCCTCCGCGGCCCAGCACTGCCCTCCGCGGCCCAGCACGGCCCTCCGCGGCCCAGCACTGCCCTCCGTGGCCCAGCACGGCCCTCCGCGGCCCAGCACGCCGCGAGAATCCAGCCCTCTCCAAGCAGCCGCGTCGCTGCCCCGCACCAAGGCCTTCCTCTGGCCTCGCCCTTCCCCACGGCCCACCCTGCGCCCCGCTCAGGCCGCGGCCCACCCTGCACAGCGCCCGCCGGCGGCGGCTCGGAGCGTCGCACAGCAGCAGGCACAGCACGCACTGCGGTCGCTCCCACCATCTAACTTTTAAATCCACGCGCACTCCCCCCGCGCTGAGATGCATGCGGCACACGCGTTTTGTCCACGGAGCCGGGTCTGCTGTCCCTGGCCTTGCGGAGGGTGGATGGGGTCGCCACCCCCAGGAGGCCTCACACCCTGAGCCCGTCCTTGCTGCCCCCGACTCTCAGGGGCCCCTCAGCCTCCTCCAATGCTGCGCTCTGGCCCAGCTTAGCAGACAAGGCTCCTGCGGGGAGGGGGGGGGGCTCAGGGCCAGGGTCGGCAACAAGCGAGTGGACAGGGCTGGAGGCTGCGGGGCGGGCGAGGGGCGAGGCCATTCGCTGGGGTCTCTGAGGAAGACCAAGTCATCTACCTCGCATGGGCCAGCAGGAGGGGACGCAGCTGGCTGCAGAGACAGGAAACAAACGGGATGGAGGTTACACATCAGGTAATCCTGCCCTTGAAGAGAGAGATGTGAGTGTGGAAACTTCCAGAAGCAAGGGCAGTGAGGCATTTATTTTGTCTGCAAGGAGGAGGAGGAGGAGGAGTGGGGAGGCTAAGAGGCGGAACTCGGGGGGCCCTGGACAAGAGCTGTAGCTGTGGACATCAGGTCCAGGAAGAGGTGGGGAGGAAGGAGGGGAGAAGGGAAGGGACGAGGGCAGGGGTGGGTCGGCCCGGTCTTGCCTGCGGCCTGAGCCACCCCTGGGAGCAGGTGCCACACGGCTGCTGCCCTGCAGAGCTGAGAGCTCCCGCTGCAGAACACAAGCCGTGCCAGGGAGGCTGAGGAGCCCTGGAGCCGGGCCAGCCGCCGCGAGCGAGGGGCTGCCCTGGGCAGGGAGCCTGGCTTGCCCAGGAGCTCAGCTGCTGGTAGTTCTCCAGCATCACGTCCCGGTACAGGTCCCTCTGGGCCGCGTCCAGCTGCCCCCACTCCTCCTGGGTGAAGGTCATGGCCACGTCCCTGAAGGTCACCAGAGGCTGCTCGCCCAGGCCCACGGGTGAGGGCAGAGTGGGGCCGGGGCACGGGAGGTGGAGACAACGCGCTGCCTTCACGCTGGGCGCTCAGAAGTGCTCGCTGGGACCACCAAGATCTTAGGATCCCGGGCCAGGTGGGAGTGGGCTCAGGGCCCAAAGGCCACCCCCAGGTTCAGTGATTCGCGGGGAGGACCCGTGAGACGGAGCATGTGGTCTTGCTCAGGGCTGCGATCGCCACCAGGCACCATCGGCACAGGGATATGCGCCAGGGGTGAAGGCAGGCGCCAGCTTCCAGAGCCTTCTCCCCGTGGAGTCGCAGGACATGCTTAACTCCTCCGGCAGGGAGCCGGGAAGCACATCGGTGCCCTCCCAGGGAAGCTCTGAGAGGCTCAGCAGCGGGGGTTCTCACTGGACCCAGTCTGTAGGGTCCTCCACCTGGTGGGTACCAGGGCCCAGGCTCCCGAGGAAGGCAGTGCAGAGACCGCAGCGCCCGAGGGCTCCCGCAGGTGAGGGCTCCCCCAGGTGTGCAGAGACCGCAGCGCCCGAGGGCTCCCGCAGGTGAGGGCTCCCCCAGGTGTGCGGAGACCGCGGCGCCCGAGGGCTCCCGCAGGTGAGGGCTCCCCCAGGTGTGCGGAGACTGCGGCGCCCGCGGGCTCCCGTAGGTGAGGGCTCCCCCAGGTGTGCGGAGA
>JAKSZT010054318.1:1281568-1323514 GCA_026826555.1 Tolypeutes matacus
AACGCATTTCTTTGTTCTCCCAATTATCTACCAATTACCGGGTGTCCATTTTTCTAATTGCCAAGTAAATAATTTTGGACTTGAACTACTTCAATTCCCCGAGACAAAAGGCTTCCAGATACAAGGGCTCCGCAGGGCTTAACGGTGAACCGTGGGGTACAAACCCAGCTCCGGCCCTCTCTGGGCTGTGTGACCTGGGGTCAGTGGCTTAGCCTCTCTGACCCGCAGACCCATTTTCCCCCAATCCCTGGCCTATGCCCTCACACCCGCGCAGTGGCTGGCCGCGCCCACCAGCTACTGGCCCCACCTACCACTCTACACCCATAGGTGGTGGGCGGGGCTCGGGAAGACGCGCCACGCCACGCCCCCAGCCAGGGGAGCCCGAAGCCTCTGGGACTCCCAGACCCAGCGCTTGCGGGCGCAAGGCCCGCCGGGAGTTGTAGTTTCGGCGACTCCAACGGGCGGGCCCGTAATCGCTGCGCAGGAGGGACACGGTGCCTTCTGGGAGTTGTAGTTCTGGGGGGCCGTGCCGCTCCCGTCGCGCACGCGCAGTCCGCGCCAGCCTGTCTCTGGACCTGTCCCCGGCGGCGGCGGCGGCGGCGGCGGCTCGTGCTCCCCGCTAGTGAGCAGTGCCGGGGCCTAGCGGAACCTGACCCAAGTCCTCCGGGCCCATCGGGAGCCGCCGAGGCCTTCCGAGCTAGTCCCGGGCCGCGAGGGCGCCGGTGTGAGGTGTGCGCACGCGCGAGTGTGACCCCAGCGGGGTGTGACTCCGTCGTGTGTGTCTTGAGTGTGTGCACGTGCGTGACCCCAGGAGCGCGTGCCCGTGCAGGTGCATAACGTGCATGGGAGTCTGTCCCCGGGCGTCCTCGCGTGCCCGTCCCCGTGTGCCACACGTGTGCCCGTGCAGGCGAGGCAGTGTGCCCGTGCAGGCGAGGCAGTGTGCCCGTGCACTTGAGTGCAACTTCTCCTGGGTGCGAGCTGTAAGGATGACGCCTCACGGCGTGCCTGGGTGAGCGCGCCTGCCAGCACACAGCTGCGCGGCCTGGTGTGCGCGGGAGGGACTGCATGGAGAGGGCCGTGAGAGACCGTGCGTTCCCCGGCCACTGTGCACGCGGGGGCGTCTCGCACACGTGTGACTCTGGGCAGGTGTGAAGCTATGCTCACACTTTGTGCGTGTCCAGATGTGCCACCGAGGGAGGTGGCCCAGTACTTGGCCTGCCTGTATGTGACCTTGGCCCTGTGCGCAAAGCTGTCCACTTGGGGGACGTTGTGTGCATAGCTGCTCATGCCCGAGACCCCGTGTGCGTGCATGGCCGTGACCGTGCGCCTGGAGCTTGCAGGCATGCATCCGCCTGCTTACGTGTGCGTGCAGAGGGCTGGTGTGTCTGCACACGTGCATACCCGCCCACTGGGGCATGCCTGCACGTGACTCCATGCGTGTGTGGCAGGGTGTGTCTGTCGTCCCCCCACACACACCCAGTTTTCTGCTTGTGTGCATGACTGTCCCGGGCTTACCCAGCCCTGGAAACCACTTCCTGGGCAGATGGAGATGCCCACACCCCAACCCTGTGTTTCCACGCCGCTCCCCTGCGCCTGCCCAGCTTCCGCCTTCAAGGTCTTGTTCCTTTCGTCCACAGATGCCGACGGGGCCTGCTGAGGCCCTGTAGCCTGCGTCATACGGCGGCCCCGACCCTCCTGAGACATGAGGTGGGTGCCACTGCTTGCTCTGAGGACGGTGGGCTGGCTGAGGCAAAGCCCTCACCGCCGCCCAGGAGACCCCGCGTGAGCTGAGGGCCTTGCCCAGTCGTGCTGATCCGTCCTGCAGCAGTAAACCAATACGCTCCTCCTAGGGCTGTGAAGAGGGTTCCACGAAGTGAGAGCTGATATTTTCATTAAGTCACCTTCCTTTTCTGCACCTAATTACGTTGCCTTCCTCCACTTTCCTCTCTGTGACGTGTCCTTGAGCTCCAAGCGCTCCACTGCATTGGCGGGGCCCTTCTGGAAGCTGCACCTGGTTTCATCTGGGTTTGCCCGCTGCACCTTTTCCCTTTGCTGATTCCACTTTGTGTCCTTCTTCGCAGTAAATCACAGCCGTGGGTGTGCCTACATGCCGAGTCCTGTCAAATCACCAAGCCTGGGCACAGTCCTGTGGACCCGACACAGCTGCAGCCCCCGGCTGTGTCGTTAAATACCTCACTCAAAAGCCCAGTATAGCATGGGAGGCGGCTGTGGCTCAGTCAGTGGGGCTCCCGTTTGCCATGTGGGAGGCCCCGGGTTCGGTTCCCGGGGCCTCCTGGTGGGGGCGGGCCCGCCCGCACGGGGTGGTGGGTGCCCCCCCGGCCAAAACCCCCAAGGGGGGGGTGAAAAAAAAAAAAAAAAAAAAAAAAAAAGCCCAGTATAGCAAATAGTTATTTTCAATGAAAGATCAGAGATGTTATTATTTAAATCAAACATAGAAGAAACTTATGAAATTGAAAGGCCTTTGAAAAATAGATATATATCACTCAAGATCCTGCCTCTTTGTATTCTCGGGGCCCTGGGATTTTAGTTTATGGTGAAGCATTTGAGGACTCCCCAGGTATCCAGCAGCAGCTTAAATGAAACATTTCGGAAATGCCGAAGCCTTCTTTGCACCCCTGCCCCGCCCCATCTCCCCTGCTCCCCCTGAACTGGAAACAATTCTTCTGAAGCCAGCGCTTTACCATTCCCATCTTATCTCTGTGAGCCTTTGCCCCTCATGTTCCAGTCCTTAAATAGTAGCTTATTTTTGTCTGTCTTAAAGTCTAAACTCCTTTGCATCTCAGTTTTTTTGTTGTTGTTGTTGTTTTGTGCTAACTGTTTTACATACTTTTTTACATTTCTCAATGAAGGTTTTTTTGCTCCCCCTCTTTGAGGCTCATCTGACCTGGTGCCCGTGGCGGACAGTCGCCGTGTGTACTGCAGGGAGGCGTTCTGTGGTATGACTATGTAGGATTGTTTCCAGTTTGTATTTTACAGTCAGTCCCATACATGTCTCCTAGTACACACGTGTGCAAGTTTCTGCGGGGTGTACACCCCAAGAGCATGATTGCTGGGCCCAGTCCGTGCATGTCTCCAGCCTTCCTAGATGATGGCGAGCGGTTTTCCAAATTCAGTTTTCCAGCACGGGTGCCCACCAGGAGCATATTCTGCGGGATATCTTGGGCCTGCTTTTTCCTGTGTGTGTGGAGTGGACCAATTTTTCCCCAGAAAAGAAAATTGCCCCTGTTGTCGCCCACCCCCACCCCCCAAGTTGCAAAGCTATATTTCAGGGCTGACAAGTCATGCATTCTCTGAGGGGATCTGTTAAAATCGTTTAAGTTCCACTTCAGTGGGTCTCGAGGAGGGGCTACTTTGGCCTCCTAATGTCAGGAGCAGCTTGGGGCTGCTGCTGGCATCGGGTGGGTGCGAGGCCAGGGAGCCTGCTCAGCACCCTACAACGCAGAGAGCTCGAGGGTAAGGGGCCCTGCCCCACCCGGCCCAGCTGAGAACCTCTTGCAGCCCAGGGCCGATGGCAAGCCTGCTTGCATTTCCTTTCTTTCTTTCAGATCCAGAGACGAGATGTGAGAGCAAAAGCAGCTCGGGGGGCAGGGATGGAAAGCCTCTTGAGGGCCGCCCTCCCAGCCCCTGAGCCGGGAGAGACCTGGAGGCAGGAGGGTCCGCTCAGGCCGCAGCGGGAAAAGCAGGGAAGCTGTTTGAAGCCGGAGGCCGCGGCCGGAGCGAAGACCCCGCTGCCCAGGAGGGCGGTGAATGCGGCAGGGTCCTGAGCCCCCCGCCCTAAGCAGGCCGCGGCGGTGCGCCCACTGCGGGAAGGCCTTCCGCTCCTGCTCGGCCCTCGGCCCGCGCCAGCGGGTGCACGCGGGCGGCAAGGCCTTCAGCCAGGGCTCCTGCCTCGTGTCCCCCTGGCGCACGCACACGGGTGAGACGCCCCACGCGTGCCCCGAGGGCGCCAAGGCCTTCGCGCGCGTCACGCACCTGGCGCAGCACCGGCGCACCCACACGGGCGAGACGCCCCACGCGTGCCCCGAGGGCGCCAAGGCCTTCCGCTTCTCCCCGGCGCTCGCCCGCCACCAGCGCACGCACTCGGCCGAGGAGCCCTGCCGCTGCGGGGCCTGCGCCAAGGCCTTCTCCCAGGTGTCCCCCCTGGGCCAGCACCGGCGCACGCACAGCGGCGAGAGGCCCCACGCGAGCCCCCGGGGCGGCAAGGCCTTCGGCTTCTCCTCGGCCCTCGTCCGGCACCAGCGGGCGCGCAGGGTGTCTGCCGGGCCTGCTCCCCTGACTCCACCCGCGAGCTCGCACCGGGAGGAGACGCCTGTGGGCAGCGCTGAGCCTGCAGAGACCAGCGCGGAGCAGCCTGAGGAGGAGAGCGCTCTGGCGAGCATTTGACGCCGCCTCTGCACCCCAGGCCACCGTGCCGGGGTGGGGGGCTGCTCTGCCATCGCCGCGTTCTGAGAGGCTCCAAAGGCACGGGGCGGGGCCTGGCACCCCACTCTTCATTGCGCCCCTCCACTGTCTCCCTGGCACAAAATTATAAACGTGCCGCGAACAGGTAGACCCAGAGGAATGAATGTCCGTGGGTCTCTAGCTGGCCTGTTAGTTGTTGATTTTATGATTGAGAAGGCATTTGCTCGGTAAATGTAATTAAATAAGGTGCTAGGGCCCTTTTGGTCAAGTTGGCATATTTACTGACAGCAGAATATGAAGAAGAAATTTAGATCAGCTTCCAAAATTAGAGAAAATTACCTAGGGAAATCCAGATCAGATAAAGATGTTCTAGAAGAAGGGAGTCTCTCTCCCCTACAAAGGATTTTTTTTTAAAGTGTACCCCAGTTATTTTTTTCCAGTATAATAAACACCTCCCCCTCCAGCTTTTGTTTCCCTTAACTCAAAATCCCGAGTTTAACGGTTGTATTGGTTAGCTATTGCTGTGTAACAAATCACCTGGAATACAGTTGTACATTTAATATTTCTTGAGTCTACTGGTCAGCTGGCTCGGCTATCTGGACCAGGCTTGGGTGGCCTTCGCTGGACTCATTTTTGCATCTACAGTTAATGATGGGTCGGATGGAGGCTGGCTGGGCCAGGAGGGCTCAGCCGGGCCAACTCGGTTGTCCTCATGCCCTGTCACCCAGGTGTGTTCTCATAGAGGTAGCAGGGCTCTGAGAAAGAGCGGACACACGCACACTTTTTCGAGCCTCTGGTTATTCAAATTTGCTTCTAGTCCCACTGGCTAAGGCAAGCCTCACAGCCGAGTTCTGGGACAGTGAAGGAAGTCCCAACCAGGGAGGTGGCTTTGGGAAGAGCGGCAAATGGGCGTCACAAACGCAGTCTGCCTACGACAGCGACCAAAAGGAAAGTTAGTCACAGCACGATCTTCACAAAATTATTTCTGTGGTCTAAAATTTAAATGGTAAAAAAAAAAAAAAAAAAAAAAAATGTTTTTCTTACCTCTAGGCCCCAGCCACCAAGTTCTTCCTGGAAGCAAAAGGATTTCCTGGTATCTTTCCAGCATATTCTATGCATATGGGAGCAAATGTCCGTATGAATTTTTGTTTACATGCATAAATACCTGGGAAGATGTATAATGTCTTTCTACTCCAATGGCAGCATGTGGCACAGAATTCTCCATCTTGCTTCTGTTCGTTATCTTGTGTTCTGAGACCTTGTACAAGTAGACTTGGGGTGAACAGTGTCCTTTCACAAAGTTTGGGCATAAGACTAGTCATGCCATAGAGTCACTCACCATTGTTTCCATCTCCCCACTTGTTTGTCTCCAGAGAAGTCGCTGAGGGCTGTTTCTCAGCTGAGTTAAGAATGCTTTTCCTGCAAGCCCTGCCTTTGGTGCAGCCTGGAAAAGGACTTGAGACTTTTGCCAAATCGAATATAGCGCTGGGAAAGGTTGGCCCGTCAGTTGTCCTGGTTCAGAAGACAGCTTAGGCTCTCTGCAAGAACCACCCCTTTACAACAACATTTTGTTAAGAAATTTTCAATTACATAGAAAAGTATAAAGTACAATGACACCCACATACCCACCCAGATTCAATACTTTGGAATCATTTATCTTATTTATAACATTTGCTTTAAAGTAGGTCACGAGAATAGTTCTAGATGTGTTTTTTCTGGCTGTAGTTTACATTACAGATAAGATCTCACTTCCCCCCTAAATGCTTTTACAGCCCGTAAGGAAAGAAATTCTCTTCTAGTCACCACAATGCCCTTATCCCAGCTAACAAAATCAGCAAGGCCTCAATATCCGTGCGCTGCGGAGGCGGAGGCGGGAGGCCCCGCGGGGTCTTGGTGTGCAGCGGGGGCGCGGGGCACACTCAGCCCCACCGAGGAAGCCGGGGAGGGGCTGCGGGACGGGAGAGAGCCGCAGGCTGCAGCTGACGGCGGCGGGCGTGAGGGGCGCCCGCGTGTGCGGGCAGCGCAGCCCCGAGCCCGGAGAGCGCCGTGGCGGGAGCTGCGGCCACCGGGGCGGGCGGGAAGCGGGGCCTTTCCCCCCAGACACCCAGGCGCGGGCGGTGGGGTCCCCCCAGACGCCCCGTGGGCGGTGGGGTCCACGCCGCTCCCGCCCTCCGCGGGCCTCGGCTGAGCGGCTCCCCTGCGGGGCAGCGCTGCGTGGCGGCGCGCAGCCCCCTGAGTCCCTCCTGCTGGGGTCGGGCCCAGAGCCAGCCGAGGCGGTGGCAAGGGGGGAGCGCGGGAGCCCCAACACCTGAGGAGAGCGGTTGGAGGTATTTCCTTTCAGAGCCCTTGGGGTGGCAGGAAAGGTGAGAGGACCTGGAAAGGAGGGCGCAACCACAGGGCGCCCGGTGGCACGCGAAGAGCCCCGCGCTGCGCTGCGCTGCGGAAGCCGCCCCTGGGTGCGCGGCGGCCCTTCAGCCCCGAGCCCTCGCTGCACCCCCGGCACTGCCGCCTTAGCGTGGCCGCCTTTGCCGGGGACCGGACGTCTGTCCCGGCCGCTGCTGCGGAGCCGACCCTCGGCCCAGCACGTCCTGGTGAAGGAGGGCCAGGGCACCCGCAGCGCCTGCTCCCCAGCTCAGCTTCCAGGGCTGCGTTCCTCGGCGCAGCGCCACTGGAGGCGCACGGTGAGGGCGGTGCCTGCCGTGCTTCTTCCTCGGTCAGGGAATGGGTGCGTCTCCCATTCCCTCTTCTCAGCACTTTTCTGACCCTCAGGATCTCACCCCTGATGTGGGCGCTCCACTCGCCGCTTCCTTCATCCCTGCAGTTTTCATTTCTCAAGCACCTGCTCTGGAAAACAAGAGGACCCCAGGGCTCTCCGCCCTCCTGAAGAGTACACTGCAGGGAGCTTCATCAGCTCACCAGTTTGTCAGGTGGAGATGCAGCCTGGGAAGCCGGGGGGCGGGGAGGAAGCGGCATCTGGGGCCTAGAAATGCTTTCTAGACTGACAGCACAGCCAGTGCAAAGGCCCTGCGGCACGCTGGAGAGACAGAAAGGAGGCCAGTGCAGCTGAAGAGGAAGGAGCCAGACATAGAGCCGTGGGAGAGGAGGCGGGTGGTGAGAGGACGTTGGCTTTTCAGAGGAGGGATGGGTCTGACTTAGGGATTAACGGGTCTGTCTGGCTCTTGCTGGAGCACAGAACGCTGGGGACATGGCTGGGTGCTGCCGTGATCCAGGACGTGAGGCCTTCCATGGAAACGTGCACCTCCTACGCAATCGATCAGGACCTGTGGCCACTCCCCGGCTTTCCGTCTCTGCACCCTGACCTTCAAACCCTGCATGATCTGCCTCGCCTGAGCTCGCCGTTGTCACCCCCAGCTCCTCCCCCTCAGAGCACCCCAGGCGGGTTCCTGCTTCCCTTCCCTGCCCGAACGCCCTTCCCCAGGTATTCCGTGACTCGGGCCCCTATTTCAAGTCTCTGTTCAGATTTTTGATAGCAAAAATGGCCTCGATTTCCCACTTCTCCTTGGATCCCCCACTCTGTCATGCGGCTTTGCGGCTGCTCCCTCCGAGGCAAGTCTGTTTCCTTGAAACTGGACCCATACAAGAGGTGGAGGCGATGGCACCGGGTTCCGGGCTGAGACCTCAGGGGCTCTGCCGCTTTTCATCTCTCTAGGACTCCCGGGACTGCCAAGTGAGCAAGCCTGAGAGCCTGGTGGAGGAGGGAAGACATGTGGAGCCGAGCAGCTGTGCCAGCCAGGGCCACCCTGGTCCAGCCGGCCCCCAGCGACCCACAGACTTGGGCAAAATGTGTTTATTGGTTTGTGCCACAGAAGTGTTGTGGTTGCTTGTTACACAGCATTATCGTGACCTTTGATAACTGACACGTCCCCTATTGAAAATACTGTGCCCCCCTTGCCCTCCTTTGCTTTTCTTTATAGCACCGCCTGCAATTACGTCAAATATTTACTTGGAGAGGCATATACCATCATGGGTAAAATACTGGCTGCATCCCTGTGTGACCTTGGCAAGTGGCATAACCTCTCACAGCTTCAGTTTCCTCACCAGTAAAATAGGAATATTAGTAGCAACTTCCTCACAGGCTTTCTTTTTTTATATATAAGATTTATTTTTTTTTTTTTTAATTTCTTCCCACCCCCTCGTTGTTTGCACTTGCTGTGTGCTGTCTTTAGGAGGCACCAGGGACCAAACCCCAGTGTGGGAGGGAGGCGCCTAATCACTTGAGCCACCTCCATTCCCTGCTTTTTTGTATCTCTCATTATGTTTTTCTTCTTGTGTCTCTTGTTGCATCATCTTGTGGCGTCAGCTTGCTGCGCCTGCCCATCACGCCAGCTCCCTGTCTTTTTCAGGAGGCACCAGGAACCGGTAGGCAGGAGCCCAATCTCCTGAGCCACAACCACTTCGGTCATAGGGTTCCTTGAAGATTAAATGAGTTGATCCAGGTGAAATATTTATAACAGTGTCTCGTACCCCATAAGCAATCTACACCTGCTCTGCCTTACTCATAGCTGTTTCTTCCATGCATACAGCAGTGTCGGGCACAGATAATTCCCTGTAAAATGAATGCAGGCGGAAACTCCAGCCTTGGGCCCAGAAGCAATGTCACGGGTACTGTTTGTACATGCATGTGTGTGCGTGTGTGTGCTCTTGCCTCCTTTGTCTTCCACGTCCTGACTGCCCGTTCCCTTCTCCCAGGAGCAGGTGCAGCCCACCATCCAGCTGCACGAGACAGCCGTGGTGGAGCCCACTCCCGGGGCACAGGGGTCAGCAGGCCACATGAAGAGTGAGGCGGAGGGCATGCTCCGAAGGGAGCAGAGCCGGAAGCCAAGGGCTATAAGCAGCCCCGGTGGTATTTGGGGCCCTGGAACCAGCTACACAGGAAGCCAGTTTCACCCTGGACTTCTCTGTAACATGAACCAACAATTAATCTCCTTGCTTAAGCCCATTTGAATTGAGCTGCATTTATTTGCAACTGGTAAAATCCTCATAAATGTAGCCGCAGAGGCCTGTGTTCTGTTCTTTTAAAGGCCAGTTGTTGCTTGTTGGATTCAGTCAGCCTGAGTTAGGGATGGGGAAGAGAGAATCCCATACTTCTTCCTGCCCTAATTTCTCTAACTACCTCAGAGAGGCTGTTGAAAATCCAATTAAAACAAATAGTACACGCTGAGCCTCAACAGAGTTGCAATACTTACTCTGCAGTTCATTGGACTCACCCAGGACAACTAACCTGGAGGTGAGGATGGACAGTGCCCATCCCAGGGAACAGAGACAGTCTACAACTGCAAGTAAGAGAGTCCCGTCCATCAGCCCTATGGGATCGAAGCCCTCCCTCAATTAGAGGCGGAGTGGGCATCACCATCCCAGAATGCTCAGGATTGGGGAATGAACAATGGACTAGAGTGGACTTACTGGTATTCTACTATAGGTTTATTGTGATTCTAGCAATGGAAGAAATTATATCACTGATGTGGAGGCAGTGGCCCCTGGAGGTTCTGAGGTCAGGGAGAGGGAAAACAGGTGTAATACGGGGGCATTTTCGAGACTTGGAAATTGTCCTGAATGACATTGCAACAACAGATACAGGCCATTATATATCTTGCCACAACCTACAGAATTGGGTGGGAGAGAGTACAAGCTACACTGTAAACTTTAATCCACACTTAGTGGCAATGCTCCAAAATATGTTCATCAATTGTAATGAATGTACCACACTAATGAAGAATGTAGTTAATGGGGGCAAGTGGGGGCGGTGTGGGGAGCAGGGCATATGGGAATCCCCGATATTTTTGGTGTAGCATTTATATAATCTAAATATCTTTTTTTTTATTAAAATTTAAAAATAGTATGAAGAATTTTAAAATATAAATATGTTTATATATAATATATGTATATGTTATCCCGTGTGTGTGTGTGTGTATAAAATCAAAGAAGAATTTTAAAAAGAGCAGGATGGTAATATCAACCAGTATTAGACAAAGTAAAATGGAAGGAATAGGATTAAACTGGGAAGCGGCTGTGGCTCAATCAGTAGGGCTCCCGTTTACCATATGGGAGGCCCCGGGTTCGGTTCCCAGGGCCTCCTGGTGAAGGCAGGCCCGCCCGCACAGCGTGGTTAGCTGACCCAGCGAGCGCGAGCAGCAAGGGGGGGATAAATGAATAAATAAATAAAATCTTTAAAAAAAAAAATAGGATTAAACTGGTCAAAGACAATAATTTCATATGTCACAAAAGATTCAGAATCAGGTTTTAACTAACATTTATTGAGTGCCTACTATATGCATGGCACTGTGCTTTGTGCTTTACATATATTATTTAATTGGCAGAGACATGGTGCTGTAGTTAAATGTATCACATTACATAGCTGCTAATAAATAAAGCAAAAGATTATAAAACTAAATTGACAGAGACACAGTCATAGCAACAGATTTACATACAACCCTGCTGACTTTTCGACAGATAGAGTTGGCCAAAATTAAATAACATATGAATCTGAACAATGTAATTGATAAGACACAGTTAAAGAGACATGTAGAATTTTGAATTCAACAAATGAGAATACACAATCATCTTAAATGTCTATGAATCACAGAAATTGGACATGGTCTAGGTTACAATAAAAGCTTTATAAAAGATTTTAAAAGCATATTTCAGGCCACATTCTCTGTTCACAGTGCAAAAAACAAGAAAAACAAATTATTTTTAAACAAAAAATAAACCCAATCACCGAGTTTTGAAGTACTCGTTAGAAACATTACAATGTAATAGTTAGACAACAAAATAAGAACACAAATTATCAAACTTTGAGATGTGGCCAAGGCTATAACCAGAAGTACATTTATATTATTAAATGTGTTATTATACCAAATAATATTTTTTGAAAAGATAAAATAGATGAATTAAGTATTCACTTAAAAACTGAGATGAGGAATACAAAACAATCAAATATAAACCTCATACAAATTAAAGGGAAAAAAAATAACTACAAATGAGAGAAATAATGGATATAAATAAATCCTAGTGCTGGTTCTTTGGAAAAACAATAGTAAACTAGATAAATCTTTGACAAGTCTAATAATGAGTAAACTGCAAACAGGTTGAAAGGAGAATGGGGACAGAACAAACACAGAGGATTTTTGTTTAATTGTAAAATACTATGCATGATTATAAGCTAATATCTGAAAACCTCAACAGAAAGAAGAATTTTCTAGGGGATAAAAGAAAACTGTAGAGGGAAGCGGCTGTGGCTCAATCGGTGGGGCTCCCGTTTACCATATGGGAGGCCCGGGTTCGGTTCCCGGGGCCTCCTGGTGAGGGCAGGCCCGCCCGCACGGCGTGGTTGGCTGACCCAGCGAGCACAAGCAGCAAGGGGGGGATAAATGAATAAATAAATAAAATCTTTAAAAAAAAAAAAAAGAAAACTGTAGATAATCAAAATTAACCCAAAAAGTAGAAAGTCTCAATAAATTGATAACATGGAAAGAAACTGAGAAAGCCGTCCAAGAATGAGCTGGCTTGATTACTTGTGAATTCTTTCAAAATGTCAAGGAATTGATACTTCTCAGCTACAGAAACTATTCGAAAGTATAGAGAGGGGTGAGTGTTCCTTAAGTCCTTCTATGATGCAAGCTTAGCTCTGATACCAAAAGTTGACAAAGATAGCACCAACCTCACATATGAAGACAGCAAGAATCATACATGAAATATCAAGAAATATTCTGTATGGTATGCCTGATTGTTTTGTTAACTCAAAACTCCTCAAATTAAATATATATATATATCAAGAAATAGAATTCACTATTTGAAAAGACTGGTGCACCACATCAAAAGTTTATCCTAAGAGTGCAAAATTGGTTTGATATTGGGAAACTTACTACCATATTTCATCAATCCTAAGTTGCACTTTTTTCACCTTCTCTAAAGTCAGGATGGATATTCCAGTTGGTGGCATCTTATAATTAAATAGAATTTTTTTTTCTTTCTCAGTGGCATGTGAAATAATATGTCTTACAATTGATGTCTTAAGTTTGATGAAATACAGTAATGTAAAACTTCACAGCAATAGGTTAAATACAAAAGAGAAAAAAATCATTTCAATGGGTGTTTGAAAGGCATTTGAGAAAATTCAATATCCATTCTTGATGTTTAACCAGAACACAAGGCATCTATTTCAAAATAACAGCCACCATCATTGTTAAATGTGAAACATCATAGGCATACCCGTTAAAACCAGGAACAAAAAAAGCACACATACTACCAAGACTATGGTCGTTTGTTGTGGAGCTTTTGACCACTCCACAAAACCCTGAAACAGAAATAAAAAAGTATAAGTATTGGAAAGGAAGGGGCCACCATTGATATTTACAGAAAATGGGGTCATATAATTGGGAATGAAAAAGTGTATTGATTGAAACTCTGAATTTAAAACTATACAACAAAGTGACTAGATATAAGATAAATATACAAAAGTAAATAACATTCCCATGCACTAGTGTAGGAAATTTCAGAAGGTGATGAAAAGTTCAAACTTTCACTGGCCTATAAAATGTCACAGTTTTATATACCCCCAAATATATTGGCCTAACCTCTCTTTTGAACTCCTGACTTACATATCTCACTGTTTAGTTGCCATCTCCACTTGGATGTTTAATATATCTAATGAGCACCTTAAACCTGACATGTCCCAAACTAATATAATAACCAACTCCCCTCCAAGCAAAAGCTCCCCCTGAGTTTTCCCCCACATCACTCTAGGCCCCAGCTACTTCCCTGGCTTTGTCTCCTACTACCCCCTGCCTTCCTCACTCTGCCCCAGCCACACTCCTACCTCTGAGCCACTGCAGTTAGGGTTCTATCTGCCTGGAATACCTTGGCCCCAGATATTTGCCTTCAGCCTTAGAAAACTCTTCCCTTATGACTCTTTAGAACAGCAAGCTCTGCCAACACTTCCCCAAAAAGACCCCCCACACTACCCTCCCCCTTCCCCAACTTTCTTTGTCTCCATGCCCTTACCACCACCGGACATACTATATATGTTTGTCATCTGATCTCCCATCCAGAATGTCAGCTCCGGAGGACAAAACTTTTCTTTGTTCACTGATGTATCTCCAGAGCCTAGAACTGTATCTGTTCTAGGCCCCATATATGATCTCAGAAAATATTTGTCAACTGGGTGAATGAATGAAAAGACATACCATGATGAAGACAGGAGGATGAAATGTTTAATGATAATGATCCATAGATTAACGATGAATTTAATGCAATTGCTATTAAAACACCAGAGCAGTTTGGGGAATGGCCCTGACATAATGTGGAAAGATAAGCAGTGTAGAACATAAAAAAAAAAATCCCCTAAAAGAAGAGAAATGGAGGGGCTGCATATTTTGAGATGTTAAAATGTATTATAAATTAGTGATAGAGTTCACATCTCTAATCTCTGGAAAGGGACCATTTTCTCCCTCTAGTCTGCATGCCACTCATTTCAAACTTTGCCTTTACAGGCAGAGATCTGGAGAGAAAAATCCACATAAACCGTTCCCAAACCTGGCAGAGTATCAGAAGCCTCCTGGGGAGTTTTTCAAATACCTTGGACCCACCCTTGGATTTTCTGGCTCAGTAGATCATAGTCACTTGGGCCAACTCCTCAGAATAAATGTCTTCATGCGCATGCATGGGTTCCGTTTCTCTGGATAACCCTGACGAATACACTGCCCATCCACCTTTGGCTCCATCACACTATTACCAGGTAAATAGACATCAAGTGTCTCCTTACACGATGCACTGAGAAGGGCACAAAACCACTTCTGTGATATTCCTGCCCCCACTCAAAAAAAAAAGGGGGGGGGGGGAGAAAAAAGAAATCACAACCTGCATTTAAGCATAAGGAAATCTAAAACAAACCCCAAATGAGAGACTTTCTACAAAACAACCAGACTTCAGAAGTGCCAGTGGCAAGAAAGACCAAGGAAGGCTGAGGAACTGTTCAAAATTAAAGAAGATCCTGGATGGGGAAAACTGCAATAAAGGGACACTGTAGAAGATGATCACAGCGACAACTCAGCTCACTCCCCTTCCTATAAACTTGTAACCATGCGCCTCACTTGTGACTTCAGTCCCCCATCAAGAGTGAAGACTGTTTCTCACTTTTTAAATCTGGACTGGCTTCATGACCAGTTGTGGGATGAGGCCTTGCATCTTCCACCTTCTTTTTTGGAACAAACCTGCTTGCCCCAGATGAGGACATCCTAGACCAGCCACCCCCTGGCTGACACCTAAACAAGTGAGAGGGCCCAGCCGAGACCAGAAATGAGGCCAGGTGGCCTGTAGACTCAGGATGAATGCTTATTGTTTCAATCCATTGACTTGTGGGGTCATTTGTTACACACCCATAGGTATGACTGACACAGGAATTATTCAAATGATTGGCAAAATCTTAGTATGGACTGTATGTGAAAATATAGTATTGAATCAATATCTAATTTCCTGAATTGGCTAGTTACGCTGTGGTTGTGTAAGATAACGTCCTTAGGAGAGATATACTGAAGTAATTAGGGCTACGGGGGATAAAATCTTCAACCCACTCTCAAATAGTTCAGGAAAAAAAAATAATAGAATGCTGTATTAGAGAGGGAGTAATAAAGCAAATGAGACCAAAGGGTGAAGTTGGTGAATCTGGATAAAGCATGCATGGACGTTCTTTGTATTATTCTTTTTTTTTTTCTTTTTTTATTCCCTGTTTTTGTTTTTGTTTTTGTTTTTGTGCATTATTCTTGTTAATCTTCTGTGAGTTTGAAATTATTTCAAAATATTTTTCGAAATGTTAAACTTTCAAGAATATTCTCGCTGTCCTGATTTTGTGATAATCAGGGCAGGCTAAACATTCACTATATTAGAAACCATGCATGTGTCCCCAGACCTCGTTTTTCTCCCTAGGTCTGGTTTTCGGAATGCTGGTGATAAACTAAGTCTGATTTATTATATGGCCATCCTGTATGGGAAATGACTGTAACTCTAGGTCTCTTTGGTCAACCTTAAGAGATATAGCAGGGGGACGGATGTGGCTCAAATGGTTGGGGGTCCGTCTCTCATGTGGAGAGACCTGGGTTCGATCCCTGGGACCTCCTGGTAAAAAAAAAAAAAAAAGAAAAGAAAAATATATAAGGCGTGTGGGCCACCAGGCCCCACACACAGGTGTGCCGCCAGGCCCTGTGAGCCACGCAGCAAGATGATGACGTAACAGGAGAGTGACACAAGGGAGAGCCAAGACGAGACGCACTGAAAAACCAGGAACTAAGGTGGCGCAGGTGGTAGGATGCCTCTCTCCCACATCGGAGGTTCCGAGGATCGAATCCCAGTGAAGACAGGAGGAGAAGGATGAGAAGAGAGGGCAGGAAACAGACACAGACTTGCCCCGTGAATGGACACAAAGCAGCAAAGATGGGGGGGGGCGTAAAAATGGATAAAAGGAAATGGATAAAAGTAAACAAATGAATAAATAAATCCTTAAAAAAATGTATACGGGAGTAAGATACGGACTATAGTTAGTAGTAATACTTTGATGATGCTCTTTCATAATTTGTTAACAAATGTTTCACAACAATGCAGGGTGTTTGAGGGGGGTGATGTGTGGGAGCCCTGTATGATGTTATGCATGTTTGTTTTGTAAGTTCACAATGTTTACTGAACACTTATAGTTTATGTATGTTCATGTGTGGATGATATACTACAATAACTTTTTTTTTTTTTTTAATGTTAACCTTAACCCCAATTCTAACTCCCTCCTGAGCTCCAGGTGGCATCTTGGTAAAATCACAGGCCTGTATCACAATCACCAGTTCGCCCACTCCTGAGCTCCACAAGGTAGGACTGACCGTGTCCCTTGTCAATGGGGGGGTCGTCACCCCAGCACCATGCCTGAGCCCAGACGTGCTCCATCAAGGCGGCTGAACGACCATGGCTGGGAGAGTGAGTGAGTGCGTGAGTGATGTCACGGGCCTCTTCCAAGCAGCAGGTCTAACCCTAAGCTCCCCATTCTCCCCTTATTCCATATTCTGTGCTGGCACGTCCCGCTGCCCTGCCCCAAGCCAGAATCCAGGACGTGCCCATTCCCTCAACGTCCATGCCCCACAGGACTGGAGATGCCACTGGATCCATCCCTCCACGTTTCCTGTCTCCCCCTCCCTCTCCTTATCCCCAGCCTGCCCAAGGGCTAATCTAGCTCGGTCACCTCTTCTCTATTTAATTTCTCTCTGCCTCAGTTTCCTTGTCTGTAACCACACTAACTACTCACAGGTCTGGCTGTGAAGACTACATGAGTTCTTAATGAGAAGCACTTGGAATAGTGCCAGGCTGGTAACAGGCACGGTAGGTGCCGGCTCTCGTCTGCATTGTTCCTGCTCATTTTGTTCTAGCTGGTATTTCAGCCTGGCTCCTGAACCTCCCTCCACCCTCGTCCAACCAACCTTCTTCCACACAGGCGACCGGCCTGGTTTCTTAGCATCCTCAAATCCCTTCTATGGCTCCCCACTGCCTACGAGATACACCCAACCTCTTTAGCATGGAACATGGCAGCCAAAGGGGTCCCCTTAAAGTATAAGTCAGAACACGTCCTTCCTTTGTCCAAACCTCCTGTAGCTCCCACTGTAAAAGCCAAATCATCACTATGTCATCCTCCCCATCACCTCCCTGACCTCATCTCCTTCTTCCTCCACTGTGCTCCAGACACACTAGCCACCGGCCTGTTCCTCAAACGTGCCATTCACGCCCCCACCTCAGGACCTTCGCACGTGCTCTCCCACTTTGCCTGGAATCCCTTCCCCTAGATACCTGCCCACCTCACTCTCCACCTCGTTCAGGTCTTGACTCAAATATCTCCTACTCAGTGGGGCCTTCTCTAGACACACTTCTTAAGATAGCAGCTCCCATAACCCATCCCAAATTCCCGAGTACCCCTCCTGCTTTAGTTTCCTCTAGCAATTATTACCATCCAGCATAATACATATTCTACCTACTTATTTTGCTTATTGTCCTTCTGCCTCGCTGACTGTAAGCCCGTTGAAGGCAGGGGACATTTCTGTCCTGTTCTGTGTTGTACCCTTGGGGCCTTGAACACTGCCTGGCACATAGCAAATGCTTAGTGTAACAGTTTGGCAGTTTGATGTAATTATGAATTCCAAAAATAGATATTGGGTTATGCTTGTAAACTGGTCTGCTAATCTGGACATGATTAAGTTATGATTAGGGCATTGCCTGGGTCACGTCAGTAGGGCATTGAGCCCCACCCCTTGGTGGGTGGGGTTTCCAAGATAAAAGACATGGCAAAGGACAGTGCTGCAGCAGTTTTGATGGTGGAGTTCTGGTGAGGAAGGAGAAAAGGCCCCGGGATGGAGATGAGCCATTCGCCTGATAGTCTACAGCTGGCCTTGTGGAGAGAAGCAAAGCCGAGAGAGCCTCACAGTCTACAGCTGACCTTGTGGAGGAAACAGAGGAGCTGAGCCCGGAGAGAAACGCAGCCCCGGGAAGAGAGGAACCCGGGAAGCCTGAACCCTGGCAAACGTCGGCAGCTGTCTTGCTCCAACACGTGGCAGTGGACTTTGGTGAGGGAAGAAGCTTATGCTTTATGGCCTGGTAACTGTAAGCTTCTACCCCAAATAAATACCCTTTATAAAGACCAACCAATCTCTGGTATTTTGCATCAGCGCCCCTTTACCTGACTAATACACTTAGTAAATAGTTGTGGGATGAATCAATGGTGCCACCCTGATTTTCACCTGCATCTCCCCCTGCTCTCCCCTCCGCTCCAGGGTCCCCCCAAATGCCTTGCTATGTCACGCCTCCCCTGCTCTGACTGGGGAATTATCCACCCTTAAAACCCCGGTCTGGTGACGCTCCCTCTCTGGCATCTCCAAGAGTAAACCCGCTGGCCCACAGAATTAGCTTCCTCCTCCTTTGGACTCTCACACTGGAACCAGCACATATTTCTGTACTACCATGCTCTGTTCCGTGAGTCAATAAATCCCTTTCCTGGCTTGATCCAGTCCAAGCTGGTTTGTGACCTGTGATTGGAAGACGGGACCCACACTTTGCTTGCCCCTCATGTGCTGCTGAGAGTGGCCATGTGATTTTTCTAAAGCATAAGACAAATGCACAAATAATATAACTACAGTTTTTATTCCATATATTGACATCTTTTTCCCCAAAAGAAAACATTAGGTCTTTGAATGAAAAGAATGTGCTTGATAGTTCTTTTTGGTATTAATCATAGCACTTGGATTAATATCAAGTAGGTGATTGGTGGATGGATGGATCAATGAATGGATCATCAGATGGGTTGATCGGTGGGTTAATGAATGCATGGGTCTATGGGTAGCAGGTGGATGGATGAGTAGGTAAATGAGCCAGATCCGTAATATGGACTGCTAGTCGTAGATGGATGAACGGGTGGGTGGATGAGTGGCTATATGGGTGGATGGGCAGGTGGGTTTAATGGATGGACTGATGGCAGATGGATGAATGTGTGGATGAACAGGCGCGTGGATAAGTGGACACATGAATGGATGGAATGAGTAAATGGATGAGTAGGTGGATGAAAGGGTAGATAGTGAATGAATGGACAAATGAATGAATGGCTGGTGGATTTTGAGGGGTGGATGGATCGGGCTCACATGCCTGAGCACATCTTTGTCAGGCAGGCAAACTCCAAGCTGAGGAAGGAAATGTAACAAGCCACTGGGACATGTAACAAAATAGCAGAGAGACCAACTTGCCTGGGAGTCCTCTGACTCGTCCTCCTCCTCCACTGAGCTCCACTCCTGGGAAAGTGCAATCTCTTGAGAAGACAGGGCTGGGTGGGGAAGAAAGAAGCCATGAGTGACCGCCCAGCAAGGGTCTCCCCACCTGGCATCCTACCTTCTCCTGCTAGCGTTCTACCTCCCCGCCCGCCTCCACACCGGCCCGCGTGGTTCTGGTGAAGCCGAGAGAAGGAGAGACCTGCATCCTGGCCCTGTTTTTGTCACTAAGTGCCTGGAAGACAAAGTGGGTCCCCGGAGGTGCTCCACCACCTGAGCCTCAGTTTCTACGCCTGCAACACAGTTCCTTCTCTCTAAGCCTCCAGCAAAAAAAAGCTGACTGAGGGGCTGGGAGCAGTGGCCGAGGGCTGTAAATGCCAATTGGAAGAAAGCTGGAGAAAACTCTAGGGACTGACTAGCACAGTGAGCCCAGAGGTGGGTGAGCATTGTGGCTGATGGTGCAGGTGCAAGAGTGTCCTCTGTGAGCTAGAGCAGACATACGGCACTATTGCAGGGTGGTGGGAATGTGCAGAAGCATGGGGAAAAGACAGCTGGAGGGACCTAGGGACTGTGGCTAACTGTAATAGTGTAATGTTCATGCATCTATATCAAAGATGTGCTGTGTTGATAATCGGGGAGTATGGAAAATGTGTGCCAAATGTATGCTATGGGCCATGGTTGGTGGTAGTAGCCTGATGATCGTTTTTTATGATCTGTGACAAATGCTCCACCACGGCGTGGTGTGTTGGTGGAGGGGTGTCGTATGGGAATTCTACACATGTGCATGAAGTTCACAACTTCTGTAATAAAAATATATTTTTCAGAAAATGACAAACCTAAAAAAAAAAAAAAACCTGAGGGAGTAGAAGGAAAAAAAACACAGAATTAAATCAGGATCACGGACTTCCACAGGAGCAGCCCCCAGTGGAGAAATCTCCCCGTAGTCAGAACTTGACATTCTCACGTCTCACTTCTAAGCTGGAACCGGGGCTGAGACTGACGCTCGTGGTTTCCAGCCTTCCCATACCCTACCCCTGCCAGGAGCTCCAGACTTCCTTCTCACCGCTGGAGCCGGCCTCTGCTACCCAGACCACCTGCCCCAGGCCTGCCACCCCCCACTGCCCCCCCTGGAAGAAGGACCCTGCCCCTGGTAGGGAGCTCAGCCCCCACGTGGTGGGGGAGGTGTCTCTGCTGTCCATAGCTCCGCAGGTGGCACCACCCATTGTTCAGCTGTTTGGGCCGAGACCCCAGGAGTCGTCCTTGACATTGCCTTTCCTCCCTTCCCCCACATCCATCAGCAAGAACTCCGATCGTCCCTCCCAGATGTCCCACATCTGCCCGCTTACCTCATGCCCACTAGCGAGGCCATCTCTTGTCTGGACAGCTGCAGGAGTCCCCTAACTTGCCTGCCCGCTTCTTCTCTTGGCCTCCTAATCACTCCTTCTCATGTACTGTCAGACTCAGCGTCTCTGACATTGACATTCGGGGCTGAGTGATTCTCTTTGGGGCCATCCTGTGCCTTGTAGGATGTGGGGTGCCACCCCTCCCCCCAGTCTGACACCCTAAACTGCCTCCAGACTTTGCCAAGTGTCCCCTGGGGGCCAGAGTGCCCCCAGTTGAGAACCACTGAGTTAGAGAAACCTTTTTAAATTATGAATGAGATCAGGCCTTTCTGTCCTTCAAAACTTTCCACTGTTTCCCAATACTAAAACAATGCCCAGACTCCTGGCCGTGACCTACAAGATGGCACCTCTTTTCACCCCTCGGTCTCTCTGCTCGGGCACCCACGGCCTCCCGAGCTTGCAGAGCCTCTCTATCCACACTGCTGCCCACACTGCTGCCCCGACTCCCGACCTTCCCCGGCTACCCAAAGTCAGTCTCCGTCAATCACCCTGCTTATTGTCTTCCAAGCATTCCTCGCCCTCAGACATTGCTTTCTTTCTCATTTCTTAAAAGATATACTATCTGTTTTCTTCACTGAAATCTGGGCTCTCCTAGGACAGTCGTGCTCACTTCTCATCCCCAAGTGTGATGCGTGGCACATAAAGGTGCTGGTGGTAGATTTTCCCACCAAATATCCCCCACTGGTTCATTTCTCCCTCTGTCCACACACGTGGGCCGTCCCCCGCCTCACTGCCACGTGTGGCTTACCTCGACCAAGAAGACATGTCCACGAAGGCCAAGTCAGAAGAGCGCTGAGCAGATGACTGTTGCTTTAAGACACGGGTGTCAGGGTGAGTCATTGCACAGCCAAAGCTGACTGACACAGTGCCCCGTACGTATTCGTGGAAAGAGTGAAGGGATGAACGCTGAGTCTTTCCCCCAGCTCACACAGGCCCCCTCACCTTTCTCATCGCTGGCACGGCTGGCGGCCCCGACCTCCACAGCCTCCCAGTCCTTGGTGAAGGCGGCATGGGGTGGCTGCTCCCAGGTTCTGATCTCCTGAGGCAGCAGCGCCTTGGCCCTCTCCGGCTGCAGCGGCCCCCGAATCTGCTCGGGCCTGAGACTCTGCATCTCCCCAGGAAGTGGAGCTTCTAAGACAGGCTCGGGAGTAAGATGGAGCCTCTCACCTTGTCCTTCTCCACTTCCAGGGTCCTGTCCGGTTCTCCAGGCACAAGATCCAGAACCTGAGAACCGACAGACAGTTAGCCCCTCAACAGAGAGCCGCAGAGGGCCAGCTGTGCACCAGGCACTATTCCAGCAGACGAGCGATCCCTGCCCTCACGGCGTGTCATTCTAGTGGGGGAAAGACTGAGGTTAGCAGAGAAAGTAGAGAGCATGTCACATGGAGGCAGGTTCTCTGGGGACAGATAAAGTAGGGGAAGGAATGAGGGGTGTAGGGGTGGGGGGTAGTGAGAGGGTGGCAAGGGCACACTCAAAACCGTCAGGGGTGTTCAAGAAGAGGCTGGTGTTACCCCTGAATTCTCTCCGGCTGTGGAGGGAAGGGCCTGAGTCTTCCCCCGGTCCCCGGAAGCCCTGGCTTTTTCCTTTGATGTCATAAAAAGCAAAATAAAGGGAAGCGGATGTAGCTCAAGTGGTTGAGCACCTGCTTCCCATGTACGAGGTCCTGGGTTCCATCCCCAGTACCTCCTAAAACAGACAGACAAACCAAAATACCAACTGTCATTGGGGAGCAGATGTAGAACCTCCTAAAAATATATATATACATATATACACACACATACACCTATCAGTCTGCACCAGGTGGGAGTTAAAATGAAATATTATTGAATGTTCTTATTCTGTATCTTGTTAACTTGAGGTTCAGGAGGTCGCTTGTAAGAAGCTATCAACTACATGACATCATTTCGTATCCTTTCACCTAGAGACGCTAACGCTTGTTTCAGTTCTTGTTTTCGGGAATTGTATACAACATCCAGCTTGTATTATATAGCCACTGACTGTCCTCGTGGAAAAAAAATGTTTTTAAGGAGTAAATTCTCTTACAGTGAATAAAAAGCTTTTGTACACATCTTTCTCTTCACCTGGGTTTATGCAGATTGAAATTATTATAATAGACTTCTAAAAATCAGAGCAGACACTCTAGATTCAAAGAGAAGTTGGCAACTCAACAACCAACTGCAATGTGGGGACACTGAAAAAAAATGTTTTATGGCATTAGGGGAAATTTTATTATGGTCTGGGTATCGGATGTTACAAAGAGACGATGACTGATTTTGTTGGGTATAGTCACGGTATTTTGGATATGTAAGAAAATGCCTATCTTATTTTTTAGGGATGCTTTTATGATATATAGGGGTGAATTGACATGATGTCTGAGTTGCTTTAAAACACACAGAGAAATCTAAATAGACAAAAGGTGGTTAGAGGACACAGGCAAATGATGCTTGCTGAGCTCGGGGATGGGTAGACGCTGGTTCACTCTTCTATTCTTGTAGTGAAGAGTATGTTTGAGTTTTTCATAATAAAGTGCACACACACACACACATATTCTTTCCTTCTATACTACAAATCGTCATTTCTGTCTTTCTCATGGAAAGGGGTGTCTAAGAGGCCCCTGAAACCAAAGCCAAACCCAAACGAAAGCCAAACTCATCATCTCCCCACTCACCTCTGCCACTCCCCCCACTCCCTTGTCCCCCACCCTTGGACAGGGCTCCACCATCTCCCCAATCTCTACAGGCCTCACCCTCGACTTGCCCCCACCAAACCCCCGCAGCCCATCAACTTCTCAGCCCACCTGTTCTTACCTCCAAAAGCGCCATCCCTCCTGCCGGCTGCCCTGCCTGGCTTGCGCCCGCATTTCACTCTGCTGCCCTGGGCAGCCTCCACCCTGGTCTCCCTGTCTCCCGTGGCCCACTGCCCACTGGACCCCACCCACCCGGCCCCCGCAGCCCACTCCCCAGCCATCCCACCTCTGGGTGAGACCTGGGCCCCAGGTGTGAGGTGGCCCCAGCCTGCGCTCTGCCTGCGTCCAGCTGGGCCACCTCTCCGCCATCACCCTGCATTGTCCCACCTCTGGGACAGCCCAGGACGAGAGTCTAGACACACCTGGGACTAGCAACACCAAATCCCAGGGAGAGGAAGCTTCCCCCTGTTCAGCACCCTTTTGCCCCTTTCAATGACCTTAAGGAGAAAGTCTCAGTGTAGACACCCCCCTGCTGAACTCACTTCCTAACACGGAGAGAGGTGCCTTCTGCCCGGGCAGGCAAAGTACCCATCTAGAATGCAGTGACTTTGTTTTACTTTGTGTTTGCTTTCATGGTCTCCCCCAGTAACTGTAAAGGCTCTCCATTTACCGCAGTGATACAAAGTTTCCCTTTTAGGTGGACTGAGGTAGATTTTTGAAGCAGGTTGGTCGACTCATGCCGGCAGGTGGCAGGGTATATTGGCTCAACTACTTCAGAAAACTATTGGCCACATCTCCTAGAGCTGAGCGTACGCGTACCATAGGACATGCAATTCCATTCCTATCTCGCTTACTATTTTTAGCCCTGGGTAAAAAAGGAAACTAAAATAAAATACCAGTTGTTTAAATTTCATATAACTTTACATGTGATTTGCTGCACATGTCTGTTTAAATATATGTGTAAGTAAGGGTTGGCACTGTGTGTATTTTGCTGCAGGCTCTGAACCAACTTCTGCTGAATCGGCAACCCCACTCTGGAGTCTTCACAATAAAAATTCTGAGTTAAAAGAAGCTTTGGGGTATTGTGTTGTTTTCCTATTGCTACTGCAACAAATTGCCACGCTCAGTGGCTTAAAGCACCACAAAGCGATCCACTTCCAGGTCTATAGAGCAAAAGTCTGAGATGGTCTCTCTGGGCTAAAACCGAGGGGTCGGCAGGGCTGCACTCCTTTCTGGAAACTCTAGGGGAGCCTCCATTTCGGGGCGTTTCCTGCTTTTAGAAGCTGCCCGCACCCCTTGGCCCCTGCCCCTCCCCCTTCCTCATCTCGTCTTTTTCACACTGCATTGCGCTGACGCTGACTTTTCCACATTTCAGGACCCTGGTGATGACATGGGGCCCATCTGGATAATGGGGGATAATCTCCCCACCTCAGGGTCAGCTGCTTCACACCCTCAGTTCCTTCAGCATCTCTACCCCACCCCCACCTTATAACTGCACAAATCCAGGTTTGGGGGATTAGGATGTAGACAGATTTGGGGACAATTATTGTACCTACCACAGGTGTTAAAGTAAAATTGTTCAAAGAGGAAAAAGTGGTGGGCAATTTAGAGATACAGAGCAGGTAAGTGCTAGTGCCGGTGCTGCTGGAATGAGAAAATAGTCATGGAGGCGGTGTTAATAAAGCGCTGAGGCCCTCGTGGTGACTGGTTGAGAGCAGGATGTGGGGCGACTGCCTGGACGTGAATTTCAGCTGTGTGACCTTGGGCAGGTCATTTAACCTCTGCAAGCTTCAATTTGCTCATCTGTAAAATGAGGTGATAACAGTAGCTGCCTTCTAGAGTGGTTGTGAGCTTTCTAATAAATACATAATAAATATCTGGTGAATGAAGGAAAAGGAACACACACAAAAATATTTCCCTCTTCTGGCATGTCCTTGCCCTTCCTGCGCAGGCGTCTAGAAATCCTGCCCATTCTTCAAGGTTGAGCTTAAACATCAATTCTTGTGGGACCTGGTGAATAGTTGGCACTTGTCGGTGCTTGAATGGAAATGACTTTTTCAGACCATTTGTTACCCAAAACGTTGTGCCAAACCGGTGCTAAGTCCTAGGGGTTTGAAGATGAATTCGACACCCTCAAAGTAGCTCACATTCTCCTAGAGGAGAAAAATAAGTGAGCAGACAGGGACAGATAGAGCAGCGGACTGTGCATTTCAGCACACTGAAGCACAACCAGTAAAGATCCAGATAGCAAAAGCTTTCAGAGATTTGACAGGTAACACAAATGCCATCGGTACATAAAAAATGAAAAATAAAAAAATCAAGGGCTCTCCTCTGTGTGGATTGTGCTGTCATTCTTCTCCAAGAAGATGTGAGTCCAGAGAAACACTGCCCTGTTGTAAGGAAAGCGTGAACAAATAGCAACTGATGCAGGGTATGGTGAGAGACGATAGGGGGCAGTGGGGATTGCAGCAAAGGAGAGATGGCTGTCCTGCCTGAAGAAACTGCCCCATTCAGCCCAATTAATGCTGAGCTCCAATGCCCGCCCAGTGTCACCGTCTTCTGATTTCTCAAGAGATGTTTGGAAACCTGTATTTTGAGATGACATCTTCTGTATTTTTTAAGTGGGGATAATTATTTCAAACGTTGGGGAGCTGATGTGGCTCAGTGGTTAAGTGCCGACTTCCCACATACAAGGTCCCAGGTTCAATACCCGGCCCCGGTAACTCAAAAAAAAAAAAAAAAAAAAAAAAAGCAACTAGTCAAATGTCTACAGGAAAGACGCTATGATAACAGTTCTGTGGGGTTAGATTAGACCCTGGGGCTGCTAGTTTGCCACCCTAGTATGGATTTGGGGGAGGGGGAGGCGGTGAGAAGAGGAGACTGAGATCATAGAAGACTTTTTTTTTTTCCCCAAGGAAAAAAAATGCCTTTTATGGGAAAGAAATTGAGAGAGCACTACCAAAGGATAGTGTTTTGTTTATTGGCTTTTTTTTTTTTTTTTTTAGTATGAGACATAATCATGCATTTAGGCTAAAGGGGAAAAGGCATGGCAAGAGGAGAAAACGCGGGGGAGAAGGGTGACAGGTGAGAAAGCAGGCGCCTTGGGGCCAAGGTCAAAAGTTTAATTTGCCTTGGGAGGAGGCAAGGAGGGAGGAGAGGAACGGAGACGTGTGCGGGAGAGGTGGGTGGAGTGGGGAATTCACAGCTGGCAGCCTCAGTGTTGTCGGTGAAATAGCAAACGAGGCCTCTGCTGGAGGGAAGGATGGGAGTGCAGCGTCCACCGCGACCACCCCGCAGGCACACACGAGCCTGGTTTCCCGGGGCGCGTTCTCGCTCACGCTCACCCGAATTCCCCGCGGCAGGCGGGGGATCCCCTCGGTCAAAGCCACACAGCTAAGAAGAGTGGGGCGGGGACGCCAACCCTGTCGGGATGGTGCGCGGCCACCCGGCACACGCGCCCAGACAGACCCGCAGCGCGCTGGTGCGCACGCGGCCAGGCGCGCACACTCGGCGGGGAAAAGGCGCAGGGGGCGCAGCGCGCGGGCCCAGACACGCAGGCCCCCGCAGGCAACACCTCGCGTGCACACGCCCACCCACGAGGGTGCCCAGACGCTCAGGGCAGGAGCGGTTCTCCGCTCTTGGAGCCGGGGCTGGAATTCACCGGCGATCAACAGATCCGCGGAGAGACAGCGGTTAGGGGAGAAAGACCAGCCCTCTCTTACAGGATTGGCTTGGAGAGCCCTCCTCAGACCCCGCTCGCTAGAGACCACCTCCCGGACACCCCCTCCCCGCCCGCACACACCTCATTCACGCGCGCGCCGCCGCATCACCGTCCGCTCCCCCAGCCCTTCCCCCAAGCGCTCCCAACTGCTGGGATCCCTCGAAAAACTCACCCTCCCCGGCCAGACCCTTCCGGGCACTGCAGAGCTGGCGCCTCACCGGCCGCGGCTGCGCAGATGCGGAGGCTGCGGGTGGAAGGTGGGAGGTAGGGGAGGTGGGGGAGGGCGGCCCTCTTTCTTCCCCCAACCCCGGGGAGCCCAAGCCTGCCGGGGGTTGCGGAGGGGAACTGAGGGGCAGCAGTGTGTGGGGCTGTGAGTGTGTAATTGCGGGGTGCCTTGGGAAGCGGCTCATGGGCGCGGAGGTCCTGTCCCACTGCCCCTGGTGCGGAAGCCGCTAAAGCCAACAGCTTTGCGCATGCCGCTCGGCGGTTTTCTAGTCTACGACTAGACGAGGGTGGGCGCCGAAGTGGAGCTCTGGCACGGGTGTGGCACCCAGGGGCCCCGAGGCCAAACTGCCTGGGGCCAAGGGCGGACTTTGCTGTTTGCTACCAGTGTGTCCTCGGGTGTGGCACTAGACATCCCCGTGCCTCAGTTTCCCATTCCGTAACGGATTGCTGTGAAGGTAAAAATTGATTAGCGCATAGTAAGAGCTTAAAACAGTGCCTAATAGCCATAATGGTGGTTATTTTACAATGCAATGACCACTGCCAAATTGTTCTCATGAAGGCTACATCTTTTTTTTTTTTTTCATTTTTGACAAAGCCATAGGTGAAAAAATGGTCTCCCTTTGTAGTCATATTTTCATTTTCCTCGTTACTAATGAGATTAAGCAAATTTACATGTGTGTTGACCACGTTTATTTTCTCTTCTGTGAATTGCCTGTTTATATCCTCTGTGCATTATTCTATTTGTTTAACTTTTAACTTTTCTTATGGGTTATAGCCTTTTAAAAAAAGATTTTATTTCTCTCCCCCTCGTTGTTTGCACTCACTGTCTGCTCTCTGTGTCCGTTGTGTGCTCATCTTGTTTTTAGGAGGTACTGGGAGCCAAACCTGGACATCCCATGTGGTAGGCAGTACCCAACTGCTTGAGCCACATGCTTCCCTAGGCGTTCTTTTTATATTCTGGGTATTAATCCTTTGCCTGTTAGATATGTGGCAAATATTTTCTCTTGGCCTGTCTCTTATCTTTTCACTTTGTTTACGCAGTGCTTGAAGTTTTGAATTTTGACAAAGTCCAAGATATCAATTTCTATTTTGCCTTTTGCTTTGAAAGTTTTGTTTTAGATTCTCCTTGCCCTAGTGTCATAAAAATACTTTCCTATGATCCTCTCATACTTTACAATTTTGTTTTTATGTTTAGTTCCTTAAAGTTTCCAGAATTTTATTGTTGAATGTTGTGAGGTAGGGATTATCTTTCTTTTCCAAGTGGATAGATAATAGAATGACTGATTTTTCAGGAAAACAACAAAAACAACTGCTATGTATCTAACACATACTATGAACAAAGAAATCTTAAGTACATTATCTCATTTGATTCCAAGAGCCCCGAGTGGTAGCTATTATCACCTCCATTTTACAGAGAAGGAAACTGAGGCACAGAGGAGTCCAATGATTTGCCGAAAGGGTACACAGAAATGGAAGGATTGAGATGAAAATCTTAGCTGAGATTCAAGAACCTGGCTCTTTAAAGTTCAGGATTTTCTTGAGAGTTTTAATATATTTCACATAATTGAGAGGAGGAACCTTCTTTGGGTGTTTAGGAGACAGTTTTCCCATCCTCCCAAGTACAGTTGAGAGTGTGAAGAAGGGAGAGATGCATTGCCAAAGAATCCAGCGCGTCATTCCAGCCTCCCCACGGCAGTAAGTGAAAAGAGCTTGCCTGCCTCCCCTTCACTAGCTTTGCAACTTTGGGAATTTGATCAACTGGATCTCAGTTTCCTGCGGGGTAATACTTGTTCCTACCACATAAGGTTATTGAGCTAGCACATGTGCCTCATTCATACTGAGTTCTGAATAGATGTCACCAGTATTATCGCTATTATTGTTTTCCCAGTTAAGACCAGGTCCACCTGTCATCCTGAGAGTTCAGATAGATTAAGGGCTGTTTCTAGGATAGACCCAGCTTTGTGGGTTTTCCCCATGGCCGGGTGTGTGTGTGTGTGTGTGTGGGTGCAGTGCTGCAGAATGACTTCTTAGGATAAGATTTCTTCCAGAAGGAGAAGAAAGCAGTTATTCACTCCCAAAGAACCTTTTTTACTATGCCTTAGTTTAATCTTTCCCAAACTTCCATTTTTCACATATCCCTTCCTCAACTTTTGCCATGTCTTTACATCAATGGAAATTACCTTGTGATTGCCTCCATTTCCACATAACATCCGTATTAATATTTACTTTTTATTTTAAACGAACTCATTCCCCTAAAACTTTTTTTAAAGTACCTCAAAAATGAAACGTTTCAACACCCCCATAAATGGAAAGCCAGTTTCATGTGCTAATAATGGAAATGAAATTGAGATTAATAAATCATAGGTAGCTGTCACCACTAGAGCTTGCGTTACTCAGATATCACCACCGGGGACGTGGGGGTGGGCTCAGAAATCAGCTCAAAACAGCGCCTCTAAAATTACAACAACAACAAAAAAAAAAAAAAAAAAAAAGGAGCGCCCCCAGCAGACGCCGCGGCAGGGGCGGAAACCTTCCGGGCGATCTGTCCGTGGTGCTGAACTTCTGGGCGGAGCAGCTGGACAGGGCCTGAGCCGTCCGCCGGGGAAAAGCCCTGCTCGGTCTTGGAAACGAGCCCTCTGGGTTGTGGAGAACGTGGGATGAAAGCGGATGAGGGCAAAAAACTGCAGAGTCACTTTCCAAAGACAACCTTGGCTATTGGGACAGCAGGGCCTGGCTGAAACCTGACTGCAATCACTAACATGGAGTTTCCAAAATATAAGTACACATCATCTTTTGTCAGGGGTAGTCTTGAATTGTGCAGATTTTGAATTGTGCAAAGTCTTCAGGAAGGAGTCCCTGGCATAAAAGCCAATCACCCTGGGATTGTTGAATGAATGAAAGGACAAGTTGATTCTGTGCACAGGTCTGCTCACCAGGAAAGTCACACTCCCCCCACCACTCAAGAGACAAGCACCCCTAGGGTGCCCATCATATCCTGGACTCCACAGGGGACAGCCACGGTGGCTGGATGTGTCCCCTGCCCTTAGGAGGATGGCATCCACCTCTTCAAGGGGCAGGAAGCTTTCAGGCTTTGACACTGAGCTCTCTGCCCAGCTGAAGTCACTGTGACCTGATCCCAACCTATTTTTCTATCCTCTGATGGAGAAGCTGGCCAAGTGGGTCTCAGTATTCCAAAATCTCAAGAGGAGATGGAGGTCATTACATGACATTTTTTTTTCTTGTTTATTGTCTGTCTCATCTATGAGAATTTAAGATTCCATGTTGGTAGATACTATGTGTATCTAATTAATCCCTGTGCTGCTGCCATCTGGAACATTCCTTGGCATATACTAGATGCTCCATGAATATATTTTGAAGGATAGAATGAGTGAATGTGGTTTTTTTTTGGTAAATGTAAAATATCTACATTTTTAAATATTGGCAATTCATTCAATTAAAAAGAAAATGAGTGAACTGAAGCGAACACATCTCTTGGCCAGATGCAGCTCATGATCCACCCAGTTTGGGCATCCAAGGTCATGGATGCCCTGCAGAGCAGGACTTGCTGCGAGACCACAGAAGGCAGGGTTAGGTGCACTGAGTAAGGCACAGCTGGTGAGGACCATCCCACAAGGAGAAGAATCTACCTCACTGTTATTTGACAGCTGTAGAGAAGCCACAAGTGCATGTGCACATGATTTATCTGGCCATTAGCCAATGAGCAGACATTCTGCTTATCTCCAACAGTGACCATCTGAGAGCATCCGACACCTTTACTCGACTTGTGAATGGCACAGCTCAGACTTAACCAGGGCAAACTCTCCCCAATTTTCATTACCACTGAAAATTCTTCAGTTTATTCTGAAAAAGATAGAAGGATGACTGAGGTGGGAAAACTCACCTATTGCCTCAAGCCTTCAAGTGTCGAGAACTCTGGGACATATAGAGGGGCAGCGATTTGCCACATCTACTTAAAGAAGCAATGCCCTGCTCCCCACCCTGTCCCCACAAACCTATCAGGTAGTGACATTATCTTCATTTGACAGGATGAAATAGATCTTTGTGGACTGAATGGAAAGAGCTCCAAGACGTATTGTTGATGGCGGGGGGGGGGGGGGGGAGCAAGTTGCAAGAGCACCTATGCAATCTGACATCACTTCCGTGAAAGCTCAGCCACACATAAAACAATTTCAGATATTTTGTATGCATGCATGGGTGTGCATGCATGGTGTGGCAGTTTGATGTAATTATGAATTCCAAAAATATAATTGGATCATGCTTGTAAACTGATCTGTTAATCTGGGCATGATTAGGTTAGGATTAGGGCGTTGAGCCCCACCCCTTGGTGGGTGGGGAATCGAATATAAAAGGCAAGGCAGGGAAGCGGCTGTGGCTCAATCAGTAGGGCTCCCGTTTACCATATGGGAGGCCCTGGGTTCGGTTCCTGGGGCCTCCTGGTGAAGGCAAGCCCGCCCGCACGGCGTGGTTAGCTGACCCGGCGAGCACAAGCAGCAAGGGGGGGATAAATGAAGAAATAAATAAAAATCTTTAAAAAAAAAAAAAAAAAAAAAAAAAGGCAAGGCAAAGGACAGTTGAAGCAGTCTTTTGAGAAGCAGTTTTGATGTTGGAAAGAAGGCCCCAGGGGAAGAGAAGGGAGCCGTTCGCCTGATTGTCTACAGCTGACCTTGTGGAGGAAACAGGAGCTAAGCCTGGAGAGAAACGCAGCCCCGGGGAGAGAGGAACCCCAGAAGCCTGAATGCTGGGCAAACACCGGCAGCTGTCTTGCTCCAACACGTGGCAATGAACTTTGGTGAGAAGAAACTTAACGCTTTATGGCCTGGTATCTGTGGACTTCTACCCCAAATAAATACCCTTTATAAAGACCAACCCATTTTTGGTATTTCACATTAGCGCCCCTTTGGCTGACTAATACACATGGGTATGCTTACTAAATTAAAAACAACAGATATTTAAGCAAAAAAAGGCCTCACAAGATTACCAAATTTACCAAGTTTACATTTGTACATTCATGATGGAAACATAGTAATTATCATTTTACTATTAAATGAAACTCATGGCATATCTTCAAATGTCAACATGAAAAACTCAGGGATAAAACTGTTTTTACTAAGGAGTCCAAGCTTACAGGAAGTGATCAATACTTTATTGTCTGGGGACCAGGACTGGATGGGGGGGGCGTTATTTTACTTAATCTCAAAAGGTAACTAAATTTTTATTCCTGACCATAGTATGCCATGAAGGTGACAATTTTGCTTCCACATGAATTGCTTATAAAATTAAAAACTTACATCATAAGAAGAAAGAAAAGAGAAGAATCCAAAGAGTTACGTATTGCTGTATTTCATTGGTCAAAGACATTGGTAATGTAATGTCAGAAGTGGTAAAATGTTAAAGGAAAATGAAGCAGTTCATCTTAGCATTGATGACGTATGATACATAAATTTTATTATCACAACTTATTCAATAACAGTATTGCCTACCTCATTGTAAGTAGCTGATACACATTTGGGGTTGTTATAATGGCTTGGGTAGCATGAGCTAGTCCCATACTAAGGACGAGGAAAGTGAGGCTCAGCTCAATTCATTCCCACATGAGCACACATAACTGACATATGCATAAGCAAGTGAAAAGGAAAAATACCCTCCCACAACAGCAGATACTTACCTCTGGAGCAGAGCCTGGGATTGACAAAGTGTGATCAGCGGACAGCTCTGCTTTATCTCTCTCTCTTTCTAAATATAAATATATATATTTGCCTTTGATAAAGAAAGTGTGTTTACTTACTATCTGTCAAGAAATAAAATAAGATTTTTAAAAAGGATTCAGAGAAAGCACATTGCTGTCTCAGAAGTGGGATGTGGGGGGGCAGGTATAACTCAGTGTTTTGAGCACCTGCTTCCCATGTGCAAGGTCCTGGGTTCCATCTCCTGTACCTCCTAAAAATAATAATAATAATGAAAATAATCATACGGAAGTGGAATGCAGATGGCCTTGCTCACCCCTGTTTCGCTGTACCTGGCAGACGGCAGGCACGCTGCTAAGACTTGTTAAACCAATCGGGAAATAGCAGGACTGTGATTCAAGCCTGAGCCTGGCTGGCTCCAAAGCCTGCCCCAGGGCCGCCTCCTTCTGAGGGCTTTTCCAACACCTGCAGAGGCCCCTCCGCTGTCCCAGCCTCAGCCCAGGGGTTGCCCTCCCCCCCAGGGAGGAGGGCTGGGGGGCGGCAGGGACCAGTTCTCTCCACCTTCACCCCGGGTCTCCGCAGGAGTCCCTTCTCCGAGAGCGCATCCCTGGTCCATTCCCAGGCGACCGACCTCTCTGGAAACTCACCTCGCGGATCTGGACCACCGACCATTTGATTTCCTTACCTGTCTGCGGGCCGTACCACCCTGAACGCGGCGCCTCGTCTGTCTTAGGATTCAGAGGAGGCCGTGTGTGCATGTGTGTGTGTGTAAACGCATTCAAAGGACTGGGCAGGCTGTTAACAGTGGCTGGCAGCGGAAGAGAACTGGGTGATGCTAGAGGTCGGGGGAGACTGCTTCTCATCATAGCTCTTTAGTCTCTTGAATTTTGTATCAAATAAGCACATAAACAAATGTGTGGAAAATGATATAACCTTTTAAAGGATTAGCATAAAATGAATAAATTTTAAAAAGAAGAAGAAGAATTGGGATACTGTGCTGGCATGAGATCGATTGAGCCTTAAAACTGATTTTTTTTTTTTAAGTCAAAGCCATATAACCATATTTTAAATAATCAGATAGTACTGAGCAATGGGTCCGTGAGAGATGCTTTATTATTCCCTGTACCTTTCTGTAAGCTTGAAATAGCTCCTCATTACTTTTTTTGACTCCCCCCCCTCCCCGATGGCTCCTTCGTTGTTTGCCCTCATTGTCTGCTAGTTGTGTTTGCTCGTTGTCTGCTCGTTTTTTGTTTGTTTGTTTTTGTTTTGTTTTGCTCGTTGTCTGCTTGTTTTTTCTTTAGGAAGCACACGGGAACCGAACCTGGGTCCTCCCATGTGGGAGGCGGGCACTCAGATGCTTGTGCCACCTCCACTCCCAGCTCCTCGTTGCTTTTTAGAAGATACTAGGAAGGTCCTGGTTCCAGGAGAAGAAGGGGTGTCTTTCCCAGGGACTGCAGCTGTGAAACCTGGAGGAGGAAACAGGATCGTGGAGCTGAAGTGATGGTGCCAACCTCCCAGGGCAGGCCTGAGACATGAGTCCATTCCTGTCTCCATTCAAGACTGCTGAGGCCGCTCTGCTAACTTCCTCCTTCCACAGGACAGTGGACTTTAAGTAGTTCACCTACACCAAGGGCAGCGGGTGCCTTTTGAATTTTTTGTTTGTTTGTTTCAATACTTAAGTTTCATGTCCTTGCTTGTCTCTGAAAAGATTCCTATTGTGATAGGACTTGAAAGACAAATTTATCCCTGAGTTTTTCATGCTGCTGTTTGAAGATATACCATGAGTTCCAGTTAATGAAATTTCTGTGTTTTCATCATGAATGAACAATTGTAAACTTCATAAACTTGGTAATCTTGTGAGGTTTTTAAAAATATCCATTGTTTTTTTAATTTGGCAAGCCTTTACATAAAGATCTATGCACATATACAAAATATCTGACATTGTAAGAAACATAAAAATGAATGTTACTTTTCCTGGCTTAAATAGAATTCTAAACATTTCAACAAAATACAACTGTAAATCTTTTCTGAATCCCGTTTTTAACAAACCAACTATAATTTAACACATTATTGAGACAATTAAAGAAAGCTGATCATGGATCAAGTATTAGATGGTATTTTAAATTACTGTTTATTTTGTTTGGTGTGATACTGATGCATGGTTATGGGAGGAGGAGGAGGAGGAGGAAGAGAGGAGGAGAGGCGGAGGAGGAGGAGAGGAGGAGAGGAGGAGAGGAGGAGGAGGAGGAGAGGAGGAGAGGAGGAGGAGGAGAGGAGGAGGAGAGGAGGAGAGGAGGAGGAGGAGAGGAAGAGAGGAGGAGGAGGAGAGGAGGAGAGGAGGAGAGGAGGAGGAGAGGAGGAGAGGAGGAGAGGAGGAGAGGAAGTCTTTCTGTTAGAGACACACACTGAAGTAGTTGTGGATGAAATGATGCAATAGCTGGGGTTTACTTTTAAATAAGCTGGTAGGGAAAGGGATGGTGGTTAAATTAAACAGCACTTATGCAGATAACTGTTGGAGCTGTGTGATGGGTATATGGGGGGTTACTACACTATTCAGTGTATGCTTGAAAACTTTCATGGCAAAATGCTTAAAAATGAAATGTTTATTGCAAAAGTTCAAATATATAATATACCAAAATTTAAATATACAAGGTAAAAGCAAATTACTTCTAATCAGAGGATGCAAAAATTCTAGGTATTCATATATTATGCAGTAGTGATCTTAATTCTTAGAACAGCCTCCCCCTCCCCCAACAACTGGTAGGGGGCAGAATTCAAGCTCCTTCCTGACCAAAATCTCTCCTCCTTCCCTCCTCCCTCCTCCCCTCACACAAACTTCTATCAAATCAGCAGTAAAAGAAAGCAGGCCAACTTCACACCTGCCTTTCCTCTCCTCCACTTCCTCCCACTTCTCAGTCTCTGCAAAGCAGGTGCTCACCTAAAAATAAACATTTATAGTCTCTGTAGACAGATCTCTAAGAAACTTAGGTTAACAGAAAAGTCCCCTTATGACTTTTCATGCCTTGGGAAATATTTATTAAGTTAGTATTTATTATGTAGGAGATGGAATATCTGTTGAGCCTTGTGGTGTGTGGGGGGTGGGGTGAGAGTAGGTGGATGAATATAATTCCCTCTAATATTTCTCCCTGGTCTTGGGAAACCAATGATCCTCAGGGAAATTTATTCAGATAATAGGTATGGAGCATGGTCGCACCTAAACTTCACATCAACATTAGGAGGTGATAATGATGATGATGATGATGATGATGATGATGATGATGATGATGATAACATTTAAATAGAACTTCCTGTGTGCCAGGCACTATCCTAAGTGCTTCAATGCTATTACTTGTTTTTCACAACACTATAAGGTAGATACCATAATTCAGACAGACACTAAGGCACAGAGAGATCAAGTCACTTTCCCAGGATTCCTTAATAGGCAAGGGGCAAAGCAGAATTTAAATGTAGCAACCCGGGGAAGCGGCTGTGGCTCAATCGGTGGGGCTCCCGTTTGCCATATGGGAGGCCCCGGGTTCGGTTCCCGGGGCCTCCTGGTGAAGGCAAGCCCGCCCGCACAGCGTGGTTGGCTGACCCAGCGAGCACAAGCGGCAAGGGGTGGATAAATGAGTAAATAAATAAAATCTTTAAAAAATAAAAATAAAAAAAAAATAAATGTAGCAACCCATCTCCTGGAAGCTGTTACATGATGCACACTGGTGAGAAACTAGTTACAAGACTAGCTATTGTAACTACTGCAAGGGAGACTGGGAGATACAGATATTATCCCAGGCAACTAAAAAATTTTAGGGGTTCTAGCACCATATAAGAAGGAGAGACTAGACATTGGGGAGCATGAGCAGCCTCTGCTCTCTGAACTTCTTTATGATTAGATCCAAAACTTCAGGAGCTCCTAGCTACTCCCCATGATGGGTCAGTGAGTGGGTAACACAGGCATTCATCAATGAATGGGGATATCATTTCAGAAAGGTGTATCAGTTAGCTATTGCTGCATAACAAACCCCCACAACACTTAGTAGTTTAACAAGTTAACAAGCATTATTTTTTATTTCTCATGAGTTTATGGATTAGCTTGACAAGAGGGCAATTTTATATAGTTCAGCCTAACTTTTGGAAAATACAAGAAAGTTTTAAAAAAGAAAAGAAAAATCACCTGTAGTCTCACCACTTAAGTATTTGCCCTTTGGTTTCCTTCATTTCATTTGGAAATTAATACAAAAAAGTATGAACACACTTAGGGTACCATTTAAGTAACAACAGCAGGAGGTAATATTGTATAAATACTATTATTTCAACCATACAAAAATATTCCTGGTGGGGAAATACCAGAAGAGCAAATGTTATAATACAAATAGGCTGACAGAATTTTTCTGTTCTACTTTGCTTTCTTATATTTTGGAAAATTTCTGCAATGAATTTATGAAAGAAAATTTGTACTTCTTTAAAGACTGGTAAACCTAATTTTAAGAGGTTTTATGGTATCCAATGATATTTTTCCAAAATAAAGTTACTGCTGTATTTTTCCAGAATCTAAAAATGCTATGGCTCAGACACCTATTGCTGCTTTCCAAGCCCCTCCCAAAGCTTAGAAGCGCAAAGCAGCCCCCACGTACTGTGTCCCGTGTGGACTGGCTGGGCTCAGCTGGGCGGGCAGGCCGCACATGGCACTGGCCTGTGGCCACATGCAGTGCCCAAGATGGCTTCCCTCCCACGTCTGCTGCCACAGCTGGGCGGCTGGAACTGCTGGGTGCTGGCAGCACTTCTCTCCCCATGTGTCCTCTCCAGCAGAGTAGCAGGACCTTTTTACAGGATGGTGCAGGGCTCCAAGCAGGAGAAAGTGGATGCTTCCAGGCCTCTTAATGGCTAGACCAGGAATTTTCAGTGCCACTTTTGCACATCTGTGGGTGAGAGCAAGACACAAGCCAGGATTCAAGGGGAGGGGAAATAAATTTTATCAGCCCATAAAATGAAGTCAACTTCCCCAGCCTAGACATCAAGAGGAATTGCTGTTGATCCTCAAAACGCAGAAAGGGCTTTTCCAACCTGGTGCAGGCAGAATGGCTCCCGCAAAGAAGGGTGGTGAGGAGGAGGAGGGCACTTCTGCCACCAGCGAGGTGGGGACCAGGGAGCTTACCATCAACCTCCACAAGCACATCCATGGAGGGGGCTTCAAGAAATGTGCCCCTCAGGGGCTCAAAGAGATCCAGGAACATGCCATGAAGGAGATGGGACTCAACAGAGTCGTCTGGCCCAAAGGATCAAGGAATGTCCCCTACCAAATCCATGTACGGTTATCCAGAAAGCATAATGAGGATGAAGATTCACCAAGCTTGCTGTATACAGTGCTGCTCATGTAGCTGTCACCACTTTCAAAAACCTAGTCAACGTGGATGCAAACTAACAGCTGACTGTCTAATAAAATTACAGAACAACTGCAAAAATATACAGTAAAGAAAAATTTTTAAGTAAAAATCAAACACAAAATCTACCATCTACAGGAGGCCACTGTTAATATCGTACTGAACTCTCTTCTGGACATCCTTTTGGCGCGCACCCATGTAGAGATATGGTTTCGATTTCGTAAGTGTGATCACACCACATGCACTATTTAGGCGCCTGCCTTCTTGTGCGACAGTATGAAAGCATGCATGACATTAGCAGTGAGTGTATCAGTTATCTACTGCTGCGTAACATATCCCCAGAATTTAGGGGCTTAAAACAACAATGAATTATTGTCTCTCACAATTCTGTGAGTTGGCTGGAAGCTCCCTCACGTGGGGCTAGGCGGTCCGAGGGGCCTCACTTGCAATCTGACGTTTGTGCTGGGTATTGGCTGGAGGCCTCAGCTGCCCCCCATGGGGCCTTTACCCTGCAGGCGAGGCTTCCTTCCCTGCCTCAGGGCAGAGCTCCAGAGGAGAAAGCAGGCCTCCGAAGGTCTTGCTTCTGAAATCACAGGGCATCAGTTCAGTCACATTCTGTTGCTCAGAGCAAAGCAGAAGACCAGCTCAGATTCAAGGAGTGGAAAAGCAGAACTCAGCTTTCGATAGGAGGAGCCGCACACCTTCTGTGGCATTTTCAATATCTAAAATGAGAAAAAATCTTTTTAACAAATCAATTTTATTGATACATATTAATAAAGTATACAATTCATCCAAATACAATCAATGGTATTTGGTATAATCACATAATTGTGCATTCATCACTTCAATCATTATTAGAGCATTTTCAATATTTCAATAATAATAAACAAAGAACACACAAACGAGAAAATTCTTCACCTCTTAATCTAAAATGAGGAAAAAGAAGTAGGGAGAAGGAAAGAAGAAAAAGGAGGAATGGAAAACAAAACAAAACAAAACAAAAACAAGGCTACAGCTGCAGGTATTCCAAGTCTCAGTCCTGGGTCCATGGGGTGCCCACAGGGCGGTGGCCTGGCCTTCAAGGCAGGTGAATTCTGCTCTGTGCCTCCCTTCACACAAGCTCCAGGCCTTCCAGATCAGATCCAAGGAGAGACAGTAATACAAGAGCACACTAATTCCACCTTGCTGGGTCTGTGGCCTTTGGTAAATTTATTACACTTGAAATTCCTCCCCCTGCAGGCAAATGGCATGGAAGTGTGCCAGGAGTTCACCAGGGAGCCTGGCATACAGTTCATGCTCAATTAGAGGGTTGTTAGAGACAGTGAGAGGCACATTTCATAGCTTCATGTTAAAAGGGTTAACCTGTGTCATGTGCCTAGAACAGGGCCTGACACAGCAAAGGTTAAATATTTCCAAGCCGGAAAAGGGAAGGGGCTGCCAGAGAAGGCTGGAGAACTGTCTCAGAGAAAGTTTGAATTACAAGGCTCCTGGCCTCCAGAAAGGAAGCTCTATCACACTGATCTTGTCTGTGTTGCAACAAATACACTCCAACCAGGCATTGAAATGAGAGCTGCCAAAGAGCGCCATCTCCTGGCAGGCCAAGGAAGTACATGCAAGAAAATTAAAAATAAGTAAGAGAGGCTTTTCCTGGCCTCTATAGCCTCCCTGCCCAAGGCCCTAGGAAGTGACTCTACAACCAATTACTGGGTCCAGTGCCCAGTTTTGAGCAACCAGCAAGACAATCCTAACAATCCAGGTTGAGTCAAAAATCAAAGAGCAGTGGTAACACACAGCCTCCTGCCACTAAATTCCTACAAAAGAGAAAGAAATTGAGCATCTGAGTAAACTATATCTTAATCAGATGCCTAGATATCAGCAAAAAATTACAAGTCATTCTAAGAAAATAGAAGACATGGCCCAAGAAAAGGAATACATCAAAGCCCCAGAAGAGATGCAGAATTAGAGAGAACTAATCAGGGAGAAGTGCACAAATTTCCAAAAATCAAGTTAATGAGTTGAAAGACAATATAATTAAAGAGATAAATGACATCAGGGAGACATTCAGCGAACACATAGAAGAATTTGAAATCCTGAACAGAAAAGTAACAGAACTCATGGGAATGAAAGACACAATAGATGAGATCAAAAACGCATTTGAGGCATACAACAGCAGACTCAAAATGACAGAAGAAAGAATAAGTGATACCGAAGACAGAGCAGATGAAATTGAAGAGAGAAAAGAACAGAGAGAGAAAAGAATAGAAAAAATTGAGCAGGGGCTCAGAGAGCTGAATGACAACACAAAAAAAACAACATACGTGTCATGGGAGTCCCAGAAGGAGAAGAGAAGGGAAAAGGAGCAGAAAGAGTAATTGAGGAAATAACACCTGAAAATTTCCCAACTCTGACGAAAGAAATGAACTTACAGGTCCAAGAAGCACACCATACCCCAATCAGAAAATCCAAATAGACCTACTCCAAGACACATACTACTCAGAATGTCAAATGTAAAAGATAAAGAGAAAATTCTCAGAACAGCAAGAGAGAAGCAAGCGATCACATACAGGGGACGTCCAGTAAGACTTAGTGCAGATTTCGCTTCAGAAACCATGGAGGCGAGAAGACAGTGCTATGATACAATTAGGAAACTGGAAGAGAAAAACTGCCAGCTGAGAATTCTTTATCCAGCAAAACTGTCCTTCAAATATGAAGGTGAGTATAAAATATACACAAACAAACAGAAACTAAGAGAGTTTGCAAAAAAGAATGACCTTTGCAAGAAATATTAAAGGAAGCCTTAGAACCTGAAAGAAAAAGACAGGAGAGAGAGGCTTGGGGGAGAGTATAGAAGAAAGGATACCAGAAAGGATAACCAAAGAGTAAAAAGACAGACAAAAATAAGAAGACATATGAAAACCAAAGAATAAAATTAAGGAAGTAAATAGTGTATTTACTGTATTTCAGTAATATCATTGAATGAGAATTGATTAACTTCTCAATCAAAAGATACAGGCTGTCAGAAGGGATTAGAAAAACATGAGCCATCCATATGCTGCTTACAAGAAAATCACCTCAGACCCAAGGATACAAACCAGCTGAAAGTGAAAGGTTGGAAAAAGATATTCCACATGAATAGTAAACAGAAAAGAGCAGGAGTAGCTATATTAATATCAGACAAAACAGACTTTAAATGCAAAAAAGTGATAAGAGATACAGAAGGCCATTATATATTAATAAAAGGGATGATCCACCAGGAAGATAAAACAGTCATAAATATCTACGCACCTAACCAGGGTGCCCCAAAATACATGAGACACACTCTGGCAAAACTGAAGGGAGAAATAGACATTTCTACTATAATCACTGGAGACTTCAACACCCCACTCACATCATTAGATAGAGCAACTAGACAGAAGATCAACAAGAAAACAGAGAACTTAACACTATGATAAACAAGTTAGACCTAACAGACATATACAGAACACTGCATCCAAACTCAGCAGATCATATATTCTTCTCTAGTGCCCATGGATCTTTCTCCAAGATAGACCACATGTTAGGTCACAATACAGCTCTCAATAAATATAAAAAGATTGAAATTATA
>JAKSZT010054319.1:60208-78035 GCA_026826555.1 Tolypeutes matacus
CAGAAAAATCAGACCCTGACACTTCTCCTAGCAGGCCCCAAGCTGGTCTTCAATTCTTCCTCCTGTTTAATCATGTGTGTAGGGAGGAGGAGACAAGGCTGGGAGAGTGAGGGGAGGAGCTTCATGCCCACAGGTGATCATGGTGGGCAGAGCATGAGTATCTTGAGATTGGAGAAGAGCATGCAGGGAAAGGGACATGGCATTAATGCAGCTTCAGCAAGGGCAGCAGGAAGCACAGGATAGGGAATGTTTGCCAGGGGTTGGGGGAAGAACATGGAACACACAGAGCCTTCAGTGCTGGTGGTGCCATCTCTGGCCCTTGTACCACCTCCAGCCTTTCACATGGGTGGTTCAGAAGCTGCCAACTCTCATCCACCTTCTTCTCACCCACCCCCACTCTGCATACATGTAACCTTCACTCAGGCTCACTGTTAGTCACATCCTACTTTCTTTTACCAAAATTCTGCATGTCCAAATTTTGAGCATTTATATCTGTAGTGATAAAAGCTGCAATTCATTCAGTGACACATTCTGCATTCCTTAAAAGCACAATTCATGTACAGTTTTGGAGTTTCATGGGCTGCTCAAGCAAATACCTTGAAATGGCTCATGTTAAAAAATGGAAACTTATTAGATCATGGTTTTAAGGCTAAAATAAATTCCAATCAAGGAATCAACAAAGTGATGCTTCCTCCCAGAAGACTGTGGCATTCTGGGGCTGGCTGCTGGTAAGTCTTGGCTCATCTGTCATGTGGCAAGGCATATGGTAGCATCTCCTGATCTTGCTCTTCTTTTCCAGGTCACATAAATGACCAGTCTCTTGTTACCTGTGGCTTTCTCTCTGTCTCCAAGCTTTCTCCCACTTATAAAGGACTTGAATAATTGGATGAAGACCCATCCTGATTGAGGTGGACCACATATTAACTGAAAAAAAAAACTCATCAAAAAGTCCAAGTTACAATAGGTAGACACCCACAGGAATGGATTAAAGTCAAGAACATATTTTCCTGGGGTACATACAGCTTCAAACTAGCATACAATTGATTTTGAAACAATCAGAAACTTTCAGAAAAGTTGCAAGTACAGTACAAACAATTTTTTCCTTGAGCCACTTAATAGTAAGTCATTGAACTGCTACACTGTTACTGCCCTAATACTTAAATGTGCATTTCCTTCAAATAAGGAATTCTCCACAACCATATTACAGCACTAGGTATCAGGAAACCAGTGCTGAAACATTATTGCCATCTAATCATGAGGCCCAGTAGAGTTTAGTCCGGTGTCCCAATGTGTGCCATGATAGGGAAAGTAGCCAGTCCACAGTCATGTGTTGCCTTTAGTTGTATTTTAATGCCATTTAGGTTCCCCAGTCTTCCCTTGTCTTTCCTTAACCTGACACTTTTGACTATTGCAGGTCAGTTATTCTTTGAGTGTCCCCCTCTGGGGTTTTGCTTGATGTTTCTGGTTATACATCTTTGAGAAGAATATCACAGAAGTGGTGCCAGGTCCTCCTGGCATGCTGGCAGGTGCTCCTGGTTTTACTCATCCCCTCACTGATGGTGTTCAACCGATCACCTGATGAGAATGGGCCACCAAGTCCCTCCCCTGTAAAGTTACTCTTTTACTCTTTGTATAAGTGTTTTTGTGACAAGAGTGCTTTGAATCTATACAAATATCCTGTTTCTCTCCAAATTTTCTGTATGCAAGTATGCATTGTTTCAACTTGGACCCATGCTTTCCTGTTTAATTCAATAAATTATAGTCTCTTTATCTTATTACTTACTCTGATGCTCCAATTTTCCATGATTTGGCCAGTGAGGACCCTGTAAACTGATATCTTTGTCCTTTTGATAAGTCCCCTTGATTCATTGAGCCCTCCCCTATGTTCTAACAATAACATACTTTAAGCTCATGTTTTACTTTTCCTGCCACAGCCTGGGAACAAGCCATTTCTCCAAGGAGCCTGGTTCCTTTCAGTGGAGAATTGTGTCCAGACACGAAGATCTGGGTGCTGTGTGTGGTCCTTGCTGGAGGGTCATGATGGCTCTCAGGTCCTCCTACTTTGAGGTGGCCTCTGGGGCTGGGGCAACCTGAAGGAGCAACTTGGGGAGCCTGCATCTGGCTGGCATGTCCAAGCCTCTGCCTATGTGAAGGTGTGCTTGAGATGGTATTTCCAGGAGCGAACATGGTGACCCTGGAGGGGAGTGCCCTGAAGTTCCCTTTTATACTTTTTATTTTAAAGTACTTTCAATCTTATAAGGAATTTGCAAAAATAATAGAAAACCATAAGAGAACTCTAACACACTCCACAAGTAGATACCCAAATCCAAATATTTTTAATATTTTACCACATTTGTCACATCATTTTGTTTATTTATTTTCCAAACATTTGAGAGTAGGCTGTATACATGCCCAGATGCCCAGATGGTTATGGCCACTTGAGGGCCTGAAGCAGAGCTGGAAGCCTTAGACTCTGTGTGTGAGTGTGCACATATCTGTGTGTGTATTTGTGTGGAGGGGTGAGTGAACTTGGCCTGGGCCTCATGTCAGTGTGGGATGTCTCCTCTGAGCTGCACAATCTCACTTGCAAGCCCCACCTCATGCTACCATCTCCTGCCCAACCTCAAACAAAAAACAAAGTCGTGTACACACTATAAAAAAAACAAAACAAAACCTTAGAGAAATCACACACAGCAACAACAGTGAAAGGGAAATCTGGCCCAAGTTCAGAGAGAGTCATACATCAGATCCAAGAGGCTCTCCATTCTTAGAGGCAACTTTTAAAAAGCGAGCACATGAAACACGATGCACAAGCTTTCTTGTGAACATGTTAGACATACAGATATGTCTGATGTTATGTAAAAGGTTGTGTGCTCTTGAACCTGAGGTGCTAAAATACAGAAGAGATTGTTTGCTCTTCAAACTCCTCACCAGCCCTTGCATTCAAGAGAACCTTTCACCTAATCATAGTCATTATCAGTGACAGGAACTTAACATTTGTACAATATTAACTAAACTATAGCCCTTTTTGGAAATTCAACAATTTTCCCATGAATGCCCTTTTCTGATCCAGGGCCCACTTTGCAGGAGCTGTTATTTCACAGAATCTATTCCAGCCTTTAATATTTCCTCCAACTTTGCTATCTTTCATGACCTTGATTTGTGATTCTATTTTGGACCTCTTAGATGGAAAATGTCCAGGTTAAACTATTTAAAAATTCTTTGTTACCATTCACATATTCTTCATTCATTAACATAAGGTCTTTTATTAGACCTACACTATTTTCATATACTTTTCTATACACAAAATGAATTCTTGCATCAATGACAGATCCTCCTCCTGAAGGATTTCCACACTATAAGCAGCATCCATTCCTAGCTAGTCTCAGCCTTTCCATTCATTGTGTCTATTTATTTCACCTGTAAAATGACAATCTCTTTTTTAGTCTTGACGGATATCATGCTCTAGGTCAGCTGTTTTCTTCCTAATACCACTTTCTTTTTGAGCTTCTACAGTTTTTTATTCCTTTTTTTTTTTCATTTTGAAAAGATACTTAGATTACATAAATGTTACATTAAAAATGTAGGGTATTCCCATATGCCCTACTCCCTACCCATCCCACACTTTCCCAACCAAGAACATCCTTCATTAGTGTGAGAACATGATCCTCAGTGAAACTGTGGTTCCTTAAATGCCACCTTTTTCTTTTTTATTACAAGTTTTTAAGTCACAGTCTTTGGTCTGCTGATTTCTTCTCATTTTGGTGATGTTTTTTATCCTCATGGAGCACAAACTTCTCCTTGCATTGTGGATTCAGGTCATGCCTAAGTTTTGGAATTTCAAAACATTGCTACTGATACCTTCCCTATCACTTTTCCTTACAGTTTCACATTTCCACATATGTTCAACTGACTTACTGTACACTTTATGCTTTTACTTGCTCTTCACTCATTTCTATCTGTTCTCCTCATGCTTTCTTGTAGTTAAATTTCTACATTCCAGTCTGACAATTCTTTCCACAACCATGTATAATCTACTTTTCTACCCATCTAGTGTGTTCTGTCTCTACTAATTTTAAAGTCATAAAAATTCCATTTGGCTCATTTCCCTTCTATAAGTGTCTCGACTAAAAGAGAAAGCTTCTCTGCTATGATAGTAATATATTAATAACAATTATTTGGGGATCCAATGAGTAGATTTTGTAATATAACTTGTTTTGTTAGAGAAGTTGAAGTTTACAGAAATTCATGCAGAAAAGAGAATTCTCAAATAGATCCTTATTATTAGAATCTTTCATTAGTGTGGTACCTTGGTTACAACTGATGAAAGAATATTAGTATAATTGTACCATTAGCTATGGCCCATAATTTACATTGGTGTTCACTCTTTGTGTTTTATAGTCCTCTGGTTTTTAAAAAAAAAAAAAAATTATTGGACTAACATATTAACATATACATATAACCTAAAATTTCACCTATTAGCCATATTCAAATAATAGTTCATTGCTGTTAAAATTTTTTTCACCATATTGTGCTGCCATTACCACCATCCATTACTAAAACTTTTCCATCCCATAGACAGGAATTCTATACAAATTAAGCATTAACTCCCCACTTCCTGCCCCTAACCAGACCCTGTTAAACTGTATTCAAGCAGTTCCTAAGAAAACCAGGGGTAGATCTTCCATATGATCCAATGATTCCAATACTGGGTATATACCCAGAAGAATTGAAAGCAAAGACACGAACAGATATATGCACACCAATGTTCATAGCGGCATTGTTCACCATTGCCAAAAGTTGGAATCAGCCCCAGTGCCCATCAACAGATGAATGGATAAGCAAAATGTGGTACATACATACAATAGAATATTACTCAGCTGTAAGAAGGAATAAAGTGCTAACACACAGAATAACATGGATGAATCTTGAAGACCTTATGTTGAGTGAAGCAAGCCAGGCATTGAAGAATGAACAGTATATGACATCACTGATTTGAATTGAAAGTGAGCAGTCCCTGAGAACCATTGTCTGAAAAACAGGTTAATAAGGGGGAGAAAGAGAAGAGAAGGTTGTGAGCCATCACCCATATGGACATAATCTATGGTAAAGTGATAGAGTATAGTTGCATATTGAAGGATAGGACAGGTGGGCAGTGATATTACTGGGTTTGGTAGTGCGGGGTTGACAGGTGGGTAGAATAGGAAGGGTGGGTTAGAATACCCAAAATACTGGGAGGAGAGATGGGAGGGGGACTAGGTGCCTAATAGGGGAGGATAATCAGCATGTCAAGACCTCTTGTTGCATGTAACTATGAATCTTGTCATCCAATGAGTCAAGACAGGGGAGTGTTATGTGCCCCAGGGGAATGGAAAGGAAGGAACAGAAAAGATCAAACAGGGGGTATTTAGTGGTCAGGGGAAATGTTTTTCATTACCTTACAGGAATGGACATAGTACATGGTAAATATCATCAAAAATTATTAAAATGTACTGTCTAAATTGTAAACTATACTGTAAGCCATTGACAATATTTAGTAGCTATGTTTCACTATCTGTATAATAGTTATAACAATGCTGCCATCCATATAAAAAAGGTTTTAATACGGGGTGAGGAAAGGGGAAGGAGGTTGGGTATATGAGAGTCTATAGTATTCTGGTGTGTGACCTTGCTGTGAACTAAAACTTCTTTGAAAATTAAATGAAAATTTGGGAGACACTGAGGAGTGAGAGGGGGAAGGTGCCACAGTACAGACTGGACACCCGATAATGCAGTGATAAAAGAAGAAAAAAATTTTTTTTTTTTATTTTTCATTAAAAATTTTTTTTCCCATTTTTTGAATGTCCCAATCTTTTAATTTTAGTTTTTTTTCTAAGTTTCCATGTATTTTATCTCTTACATTTAAGCTTATCATTATTATTTCATTTTCCTATTAATTGTATTTGGCTATTTATTTGGGCTTTGTCTTCAAGGAAGGTTTAGATCACAGAAGGGTTACAACAGGGGCAGTAGAGGATCATTGGTGGGGGTGTCTGGAATGGGGGTGTCATGGGAGGAAGTTCACCTGAATATACATGAAAGATATATAAATTTCTTCAAATGATCAAGGGGTGTGGCATGGTCACAGTGGGTAGACAATCACTCAATAAATGAGGGAATACTGAATTCCCAGCCTGGTGAGCTCTGCCATATTCTCCAAGGGAGCAGCAACAGTCCCCTGAGTGCAGGGACAGTGTCTGGCAAAGGAGGATGGTCCACTGATAGGTAATTGTTATTGATGACTAGCCTTATGAGTCTTTGCTCTTGTAATGGAAACTTAGCCTATTGTTATGTGGTGCCTAATGGTTGCCACCTGAATGCCTCCTTGTTGCTCAAATGTGGACTCTCTCTAAACCAAACTCAGCATATGAATGCATTACATTCCCCCCAACATTGGACATGACTCCTGGGGATGAGCCTCCCTGGCAATGAGGGATTAATACCACGTGCCAACTGGCAATATGACTGGAAAAAGACCTTGAATAAAAGGGAGAAAAGGTAAAGACAAATGAGTTCATGTGGCTAAGAGACTTCAAAGAGAGTTGGGAGGTCATCCCAGAGATAACATTTATGCACACCTCAGTAGGATCTCATAGAACATCAAAGTGCATATCACCCCACACAGAGGGGCTCCTGAGGGCTCTGGAGACACCAAGGTCCTATATAAGTGGGGGGGGGGGTTGTAGCTCCAGAGATTGATGCCTTATTAGTGGGTTCTACTTTGGCATCTGTGCTCCTGAGAGTGACAAAGTTGGACTCAAATAAGTCCTCCCTGCACATGGTCCATCAGTCCCTTCTATTCAAACCTATATGTGATCCTGGAGTTTGTAGGTGTTCTTCCAGAGACTGGAGCTTTTGGCCTGCCCATGTACCAGCTGTGCCTGGAATCTCAGTGGAGTTGCAACTCCTACTCTACAGCTCAGTGGACTCACCCAAGCCACCTGGCGAGGTGAGGATGATGGACAGTGGCCATCCCAGGGAATGGAGAGACCCTGCACCTGCAGGCTGGATAATCCCATCCATCTTATCCATGAGATATAAGCCTACTCTCACTTGGAGGTGGAGTGGACATCACCATCCCATACTCCTCAGGATTCGGAGAAGAGTTATGGACCAGAGTGGACTTAATGGTATTCTGTTGTAGACATATTGTGATTCAAGCAATGGAAGAAATTACAACAGTGAGTTGGAGCCAGTAGCCACTGGACACTTTTGTGGCGGGAAAGGGAAAAGCAGTTGTAATACAGGGGCTTTTTCAGGACTTGGGAATAATCCTGAGTGACATTACAATGACAGATATAGGCCATTTTACATCAGCATATACCATGCAGAACTTTGTGGGAGAGAGTGTGGTCTACAATGTGAACTATGGTCCATGCTTAGTGGCAAAGCCCCAGGATGTGCATATTCATTGCAGATGATGTGCCACACTAATGAAAGATTTTTATGTGGGATGTTATGGGAGGTGTGGGAGGTGGGGAAACTGGGAATCCCTGTAATTTTTGAATAGCATTTATGTAATCTAAGCATCTTTTAAAATATATATAAAAAAATAAAGAAACTGTATTCTAGTTTCTGACTCTATGAATTTGCTTATTCTATGAATTCATATCAGTGAGATATGATACACAATATTTGCCCTTTTGTGCATGCCTTATTTCATTCATCATGGTTGATCCATAGTGTCACATGTATCAGAACACCCTTCCTTTTTATGCTGAGTAACATTCCATCTCATGTATATACCACTTTTTGTTTATCCATTCACTGCTGATGAAAATTGTGCTGCTTCCATCTTTTAGCAAATGTGAATTATATGACCATGAACATAGGTATACAAATATGTGTTCAACTCCCTGCTTTAAATTCTTTGGCATATTCCTAAAAGTGGGATAACTGAGTCATATGGTAATTGCATATGGTAAATGTAATTTTCTGAGGAACAGCCAAACTGTTTTCCAGTTTGATCATTTGTATATCTTTTTTGGAGAAATATCTATTGAAGTCTTTTGTTCATTTTTAAATTGGGTTGTTTGCCTTTTTGTTGAGTTGTAGGATTTTAAAAAATACATTCTGTATGTTAAACTCTTATTAGATATGTTGTTTCCAAATCTTTTCTTCCCTTATATAGTGTGTTCTTTTTACTTCCATGATATACAAAAGTTTTAATTCTGATGAAATCTCATTTGTTTAGGTTTTCATTATTGCTCATGTTTTTGTTGTAAAATCCAAGAAACCATTGCCTAACACAAGGTCCAGAAGGTGCTTCCCTGTATTTACTTCTAGGAATTTTACAGTTTTGGTTCTCACAATTAGGTCTTTGATCCATTTTGAGTAGATGCTTGTATACAATGTGAGGTAGGATCCACTTTCATTCTTTTGCATATGGAGATAGTTTTCCCAGAAATATTTTTTGAAAAGGCTATTCCTGACCCCATCATGTAAACTTGGCACCCTTGTTGAAAATCAGATGGCCATAAATGTGACAGTTGATTTCTGAGGTCACAATTTTATTCCATCGGTCTATATGTCTGTATTTTTGACAATACCATGCTATTTTTATGATTATATCTTATAATAATTTTAAAAAATATTTTTAAAAAATTGTTGTATTAAGTTTTAAAATAAGCATGTGTGAGTCCTCCAACTTCATTCTTCTTTTCCAAGATGGCATTAGTGACTCAGGCCCCTTACACTTCCATTTAAATTTTCATTCTTCTTTTTCAAGATGGCTTTGGCAGTTTGGGACCCCACATATTTCCATATAAATTTGATGATTGGTTTTTACATTTCTGCAAAGGAGACTGTTAGAATTTTGATTGGGATTGTATTGAATTTCTAAATTGCTTTGGGTTGGATTGACATCTTAACAGCATTTGTCTTTCAAACCATGAGCCCAGAATATCTATCCATTTATTTAGATGTTTTCTGATTTTTGCAACTTTTTTTTTTAGTGTTCTGTGTACAAGTCCTTTAGGACCTTGGTTAAATTTATTCCTAGATATTTGGTTGCTATTTTAAATGGAAGATTTTTCTTGATTTCCTCTTCTGTTCATTCATTTCTAGTATATATAAACAATACTGAATTTTGGGTGTTGATCTTGTACACCACCACTTTGCTGAATTTGTTTATTGGCTCTAGTAACTTTGTTGTAGATTTTTAAAGATTTTTCTATATATATAGATATATATCATCTGCAAATGACAAAAGTTTTATTTCCTTTACAATTTAGATTACTTTTTTTTCCCCTTGCTTAACTGCTCTGGCTATATCTTCTAATACAAAGTTGAATAATAGTGGTGACAGTAAGCAACTTTATCTTGTTCCAGATCTTAGAGGGAGAACTGTCAGTCTTTCACTATTGAGTGTGATGTTAGCTGTGATTTTTCATTTATGCCCTTTATTATGTAGTAGATGTTTCCTTCTACTCATATTTTTCTAAGTGTTTTATTCAAGAAAGGATGCTAGAGTTCATCAATGCCTTTTCTGCATTAATGGAGAAGAACATGTGATTTTATTCCTTTTGTTTTGTTGATGTGGTATATTGCATTAATTTTTTTATGTTGAACCACCCTTGTGTATCTGGGGGAAAATCCACTTGATAATGCTGTATAATTACTTTGATGCATAGTTGGATTTGATTGGCATGTGTTTGTTGAGTATTTTTGCACCTATATTCATAATAGAAATTGGTCTGTAATTTTGTTTTAGTATCTTTAGCAGTTTTACCCAGGAGAAAACAATATAAAACCTGCTGCCAGGTAGCACAGGCAGCAGAGGGAAGCATGTAAGTCACAGGTCACCCAGGGCATCCTGCTGGGCCCCTGACACCATCCTGTGTCCTGTCCACTTCAGAATGTGATGCTCAGGCAGGATTGGCCAGATATCATCTGACAGGCCCTGAGGCATTCCTTCTTGGAGGCTTGCATCCTGGCACAGCTCCAGCCTGACCACTGAAGGTGACTTTGGATATTTTTTCTGATTAGACTTAGACTTGGGCTCAGTCAGGGAGAAGGGAATGGAAAATTTTTTGGAGTCTAGGGTGATGATCCAAGGAGGTGGATAAGAGCAGCATCATTGAAGAGGGAAATCATGTGGAGGAGGGCCTGGACAAGCACTGAGACTTGTGCATGCACCAACCTGGCAGACGCACCCTCTCTTGTCATTAGAGTGGATTGGACAGCCTCATGGACTGTCAAGAGCAGAACAGGGTCCTGGGCTGGCAAGAGCTCCTCTGAACCCTTGGTAAAGCCCAGGCCGCCTTGGACCAGGGCCACGGGGAGTGAGACATGATTACAACGTCAACACCAGGGAGAATGGGGAAATCATAAGGCAGTCTGATGCACATAGAGTGAATGCAGGGTGATGGGGTTGGATATAGGGGGAAGGAGATATTCCATTGATTCCCGTAATAGAAAGCATATGGAGCTGGAGAAAGTGAAACTGAAACCAATGGATGCAGTAAAAAAAAAAAAGAATGAGGCACTAAATCTAAATGGAACAAACTGATGAGATCAGTACCTGCATGGATGGTAAGTGAACACTTGACATCATTAGGAAGGGGAACTCATGTTGACAGAGAAATGTCACTTCAACATCAGGCAGGACAGATTCAGGCAGAGGGGACCTGAGACATTGGATGGAGAACATCTGCATTGATCAGGTGTGTGGTATGTATGGAACAATGAACCTAATGTCAGAGGAGCACCCTCAGTGGTCTCCTTCCATGAATCTACTTAAATGTCTGCAAAGGGAAACATATTCCATCAAGGTAGAGGACCAGTGGTGGGACTAGTGGATGAGGAAAACCACCAACAGGAGAAAGGGGGCATTCTGCAAATGCTGCAGGACTGGTGCACAGGGACCCTGGGATGGAAGGCCACTGAGATGGAGGAATAGGGTCCCAAATCAGGTTGGGCTGGCTGGTCTGTTATGGCCCTGCTAGGGGACTGCATGTGTCACCTGGCAGGCTTGGGTCTCATCCTACCAAATCCTCCTCCCACCTTCTCTCCTAACTCAGGTCACAGCAATGCCCTGACCGCACAGCTGGAGGCCTCCTCCTCTCTCCCTTCCTCCACTCTGTTCATCCCATCACTGCCTCACAGAACCACTCTCACATCCTATCCTTAGGCATGTGGAAGCCACAACCACACTTCTTAAGGAAAAACATTCTGTAGGGTAAACAATGAGATAGTACTATTCCCCTATTAGAATGACAAAAATTCAAGATCAGATCATACACATGCACGGCTGGTGGGTATGAGGAAACACAAAAACTCACTCATGACATTTAAGAATGCAGGAAGAATTCCAATTTGGAAGAAAGTTTCACAATGACTAGCAAAGGTGACCATGGTCTAACCATATGCCACCTGACAATGAACACCTAGTTATTTGCCTGGGCTATTTAAAACCTGATATCCATACAAAAACCAACATATAAATATTTATAGCAACTTGATTCACCATTACCAAATAGGGCCATTTCTTCTTTCAATTGGAAACTGTATACCCAAACTGTGCTCCATGAAAACAGGGAAGGCTGGGCCCAAAGTGAATGAGCTGTCATGACTCAGACATGGATGACTCTTCAATTCATACTGCTAAAAAAAAAAAAAAGGTAACCTGAAAAGATTACAGAGTTGGAAGCATGGTTTTCCTTTAGCTTGATGCTAATAGCCCATCCCCTCTGTTTTCTAAAGACATGTGATAGCTGGAAAATGTGCTTCTTAACCTTCTTAAGCAGCTCTGAAAATTCTAATACACTAATTAAGCTGGCTTTCTAGTCATATAATTTTAGAAGTTTACTTTTTGTACTTAATTCCCTGAAGGGTATTAACAAATCTTTTCAGTTTTGCTTACAGAAATAAGATAACATCTTAAAACAAAACCAGACACAATTGTATAAATCTGTAACTTTTCTTAGAGACAAAAAGCTTGATGTCCTTGAGCAGTTGGCAGAGAGGAACCATGGAGAACTTGCACCTACACAACAATATCTAAATTGTTTTTTATTGGCTGTTGAAACCAAGGACAATTAGACATGCTTGAGACAAAAAAGGACTGAAAAAGTGTACATACTTACATCACAAGACACCTGGCATCACTTGTTTTTCTTTTCACTTACACTTCTCTTTTGCCTATAAAACCCTAGTTCCCATTCTCACTTTGAACTGGTTTGGGGAAGATTCTCCCAATTACTTGCTTGTGCACTCACAATTAATCACCTTCACATTGAGTGACATGTTTATCCTTTGTGGTGTCAGATCAGGCAGACCCCCTTCTATTGGAAATAGCTACCCCTACAGTAACACAGAGAGGGAATAGAAGATGCACCCCAAGTGCACAGAGGTCAACCAGGCTCCAATAACAAATGGAAAAAGCAGGTTGGGTAGACCAGACTGGAACCCAGCAGGGACACACCCTGTATCTGTGGGGTATCCTCTCAGTGAACAACATGGGAACATCTAACCCATGTTAACAGAGATTTTACACATATGGAAGAAGTTAATACAGAATAATCATATTCTATAAATGGAATCATTCATAATATTAAGTTCATCTAAAATAAAGCATAAAAGTAGAGAAAATGAAACTAAACAAGTCAGTTCAATGACAAAAATTAAGGCATTATGTATAAATGGAATAAATCACCTACTGTAGCCATGCAATGAAATGCAAGTTGACTGAAAACTGTAATTAGAAGACTGATGTCATCAGCATGAATTAATTTAAAAAACAAATAGATGCTTCCTTTGTTGTGGCAGATGAAACTCAGATGATGAGAAACCCAAGCAGCACTCAGAGAGGTGGAGAAACAAAATTTTATTATGTGTGGGCCCAGAGGAGTATCAGTTCTCCAAAGTCTGAGCCCTGAGTTTTGGCTTTCATGAGTTTATATAGGGATTTTACATGGACAAATTCCTAAGCAAGTGGGCAGGCAGGGTTTACAAAAGCAGAAGTGTGAGTTTAGCTAATCTTCCTAAAGCAAAAGTACTTAGTTGAAGGGGAGGAGAGAAGCTATTATCTTCCTAAAGTTGTGGATTTCTGCTGAGGGGGAAGAGTAGGGCTGCAGCAATTTCTTCATCACTTTCATGTCAGACAGGACACAAAACATTTTTTTCTACAAAAAGAGATGGGAAAAGTTATACCACACAAACATGGAGCCCAGGAAAGTTGCTGCAGCTCAATGAACATCAGCTAAGGAAGACTTTAAATGGGAAGCATCATCAGATGTCAGGGAGGTCATTCAGCAAGATAAAGATTTGAATCCACCAGTCAGGGAGTACAGCCCTCAATCTCTATGAACCCATTATCATAGTCTCCAATTTTGTGTAGGAACAAAGGGATGAGGTAAGTCCTAAACTTTAGTGGGTGACTATCACAACTCTTTTGAAAGACATCAAACCAAGCAACCAAAACAAGAATGACAGAAAAGAAGGAAGGCAGGAAGACAGTAAGGCAGCAAGGCAGGAGGGCAGGAAGATGGGAAGGTAAGGAAGGAGGGAGGAAGAAGGGAAGAAAAAAGTAAAAGCAAGAAAAATTTCAGTAAGGACAGGAACATTAGAAACTTCACTGCTCACAAGGATAGATTACTCTTGTTTCAAGTCTACCTGGAATGTGGCAAACATCACCCATATGTCAGATCAAAACAATTCTCAACAAATTTCAAATAACTAAACATTATAGTGTAAGTTTTCAGAATACTGCTGAATTAAAATATAAATCAATCATATGAGAAAACCTCCAATGTTTAAAAACTAAGCTGCACATGTTTAAATAAGTCAAATTACAAAGAAAAAATGATAATAAACATTAGAAAAATTTTGAACTCAATGAAGAGACAGTCTATCAAAACTTGTAGGATTCCAAATAAATCAGGGCTTAGAAGGAAATTTATAACCTGCTAAAGGAAATTGAAGTTGACCTTCAGGCCCTAGGTTACAAAATGGCTCCTAGCAAAAGAGGCACAAGGTAGGAGCAAGCACCTACCCCAAGGCAATCAGAATCCAGAGAGTCACAGCTTGGAGAATGACACTGACAGGAGATAGAAAGAAAGAGCCCTAAGCTCTGACCCTTCAGTTTTAACAAGTTTCCTTCTGTCTCCATGTTACAATATGCTGCTAGAAAAAATCGTGCCTGATAACCATAATTCCTTGTCCCTCCCTTTTTTCATTCTTTACTTTTGATTACAAGTTCTCAGTTCCATCCCCAGTCCCCACTACCTGCTTTTATTCAATGTTGCCCAATTAGAAATTATTTGTTCCTTGAATAAAGCTCTCTTCTATTTTCAGGAGCAGTTATTTTGGCAAATTTCAACAAAAATTTTAATAAGGAAGAAAGATTGAAATGCAATCACCTCTGCTCCCTTCTTAAGAATTAATAACAAAAAAAATCAAAATGAAAGATCATAGAAAAAGGCAATCATAAAAAGTGCAACCATGAATGAAATAGAAAATAAGCACATCATAGAAACAAATTAACTAAGCTATAATCTTATTTTTAACTATATAAGTAATATGAATAAATCTCTAGAAAAATGGATTATGGAGAGAAAAAAAAAAGCCAATCAGGCATCAAACTGATGCAGCAGATGCAACTCAGATGATGATGATGAGAAACCCAAATAGCACTTGGAGAGGCAGAGGAACTAATTTTTATTATGCATGGGCCCAGAGGACAGTCAAGTATCCAAAAATCTGAGCCCTGAGCCTTGCTGACATGAGTTTATATAGGGATCAATTGCAGGCAAATTCTTTATCACACAGGCTATTTTTTTAAGCAAGTCAGCAGGTGGGGTTTACAGAAGCAGAAGTGTGAGTTAACATATCTTTTTAAAACAGAGGGCTTCAGTTGCAGGGGAGGACAGGGGTTTTTATTTTCTTACAGTTATGTGTTTTAGTTTGCGGGGGAGAGTGTAGCTGTTATCTTTCCAAGGCTGTAGGTTTCAACTAAGGGGGAGGAGAGAGTGCTGTTGTTTTCCAACTTTGGGTCTCAGATAAGAGGAAGAGAGAGTGCTGTTAAAGAGGCAGCAGCAATTTCTTCATCAAAACCAGACATATTCTCTATGGCATGAAATATTTTATGAAACACTAAGCCCTACAAAGTTTGAACACAAAGATCAAAGGGTACCAGGTCTGAGAACAACCCCCCCCACACACACACACATCAAGAAAAATTGGAAATTTCTATTAGTTAAAAAAATTGAAACCATTATATAACAAATCAAAACAACATACTATAACCCACATGCAAAAAAACTTTCTAGAAATAAAACTACAGTCTCAGACTGAAGAAATATTCCATTTTAGGGAAAAAATCACCCCAATCACACAAATGCTCTCAGGAGAAAAATGGAAAGTAGGGTTCTATTTCTCTGATAGGTGAGACCAGCATATTACTGAGAGTGCCATTGGACCAGGAGGTTATAAGAAAAGATCATGACCATCTATTTCAGAAATAAAGATATCCAAATTTGAAGAAAAAGATAAAATTCAGCCCTGTATGAAAATGTAAGACACTGATGCCAAGTGCAGTAGACTAAAATATACAAAGGTAGTTTAGCATTCCCAATCACAAGAGGCAAGTGATCCTGTGAACAGAATGAAAAGGGAGAAAAATCTTGCAAACACCTAGAAGAGGTGTGAGAAAATGTATTTGATAATATTCAATATTTATTCATTGAAAGTAAAAATTAGAAAGTTAAATCTCCATTTCAAACTCACTAGAGTGACTACAACTACAACAAAAAATGACAAGTGTCAGGGAGGAAGTGGAGACAGACAAAGGAATACCCATTCCCTGCTGGTGGGATGTAAAATGGTGCAGGCTGCTCCTGTGGAAGACAGTTTGGTGGTTCCTCAGGAAGCTACACAAGGCCTTGGTGATGAGCCCTATCCAACTCCCAGCCCCAGCCCCTGTCATCCCTGGCCCCGAAGGTCAACCCCCCCCCCCCCAGCACTGCCTCCTGCCCTCAAAGCAATGCCCACCACCTTGGCCCTGCCCCTGACTGTCCCACCATCCACGGTCACATCCCTACCCCAATCCCAGCAGGCCCAAGTACCGCCCACACCAAAAATAAAGCCTCCCTTCCCTAACTGGTCCCTACCCACCCTGAGAGTACCTAACAGGGTCCACCTTGAGAGCCATATAAAAGTCGCCACCAGATGGCGACTGACAAACCACACAAAGAAGCAGGGAGGTAGAGGGTTCGTCCGCCCCTCCACCCAAATCTTTCATCCACTTGGTGAGGGATTTGGAAAATGTCTTGAGGGACCACCATGAACCTGCTGGGACACTCTCTGCCGGCACTCTCCTGGGACCTGGGCCGACTTGGAAAGATTTTGGATGTGGCCATGGCCTGGGAGTCTCTGACAGGATGTTCAAGGCCTTCAGAGGCTTAAGGAGGCCTGTTCCTGGAGGCAGAGAGCAAGTGGGAGGTACTGAGTGACTTTGAAAAAGGTCAGAACAACCTCTAACTCCCAAAGAAGCCCCTGTATTTCAAACTAAGCACCTCTTAAAATATATGTATATGTATATATAAATAACATTTTTGTAAGCAAATACACATATATGCATATATATTTATATATCATTTTGCAAATGTTTGTATGTATTGTGAGAATTTTGATTTTTACCCACAATAAAAATAAATTTACAAATTAAAAAAAAAAAAAAAGAAAAAGGTCAGAGACTCAGACGGGCAGGGACGCACGTGTATATGTTTCTTTTTCTGGAAATGAAACTTGCTTTTTGGAAAGAACCTCAAATAGACACTTGTTTTTTGGAAAGAAACTCAAACCTTGCATATTTGGCTGAGGCCAGAGGGAGTGGGGGTGGGGAGCAGGTCATCTGTGTGTTTTCATTTTAGTTTTATCTTCTGGAAATAAACTTATCCTTCATTTTGGAACCACGACAAAATGACAGTCTGGGTGACAAAGTGAAGCTGAAAATAACAGTCCATGTGTGAGCTTCCAAATATCCCCGATCAGGGGCCATAGCTAGAGAGGAAAGCCCTGCTCGGGGAGGTAAACCCCTCGGTTCTCCTCTTCAGGAAATCGTACCTTCCCTTTCTGGATCGCCAGTTTCTTCAGTTTCTCAGAACAAGGACAACAACAATGATTAATAAATGATGACAGTTGTTAGAAATAACATTCTTGATGAATGACCACAAAGTCTATGACAAAAATAAAAGAACAAAAATAACGCATTCATTCATTCTTTGGGTTCATTCAGAATATGAATGTTAAGCCAAAAGCTGTGGAGGAGAATAGAATGCAGACAGGCCTCAGGGGGAGAGAGAGCCCTGCTCCACCAATGGACACCAGAATTCTCTCTCCAACATCAGGGCCAACCCCTTACCCCACCAACAGCACACACAGGCACACAATCTGCTCTCTGACCACAGCAGACATCTGGTCCACCAACAGGACACCCATATGAACAGTGCGATAGGCAGCAGAATGAATCTGAATGCTGGGACAGGGTCACACTTGGGCTTCACTTACATGTCTCCTCTACAGATTTGAGCACCAGCAAAGAGCTACAAGCCCTAAGGGAAAATAGTTTGGTCTTGTGCAGGCCCCTCCTCTATCTAACAGGTCCCTCGTGGACCACCTCTCTTTTCACTATCTGACCATCCTTTCTTCCCAAAGGATATCCCTCAAGGACCTGACTTGGAAGAGGAGAGTGGGAGGGATTAAAGACAGGGGGAGAGGGAGAGAAAGAGAGAGAGAGAGAAAGAGAGAGAGAGAGAGAGAGAGAGAGAGAGAGAGAGAGAGAGAGAGA
>JAKSZT010054319.1:78045-88322 GCA_026826555.1 Tolypeutes matacus
AGAGAGAGAGAGAGAGAGAGAGAGAGAGAGAGAGAGAGAGAGAGAGACCCATAACATGTTTCATACATCCTCAATCCACAAACTTACAGGTTTTTAACAGATCTCCATAACTCAGCCTCCAGTCACCCAAACAATCTTTTGTCCAAACCCTTCAGACATTGCCCCATACTGAGCCACAACTAATATTGCTCACATGTCCCCATCTCTGACCCTTGAAACACTGAATGAAAATCTTCCACTGGTCAAGATACATTGTAATAACATGTCTAGAGTCCTATCACCTCACACAGTACTGAATCCACCCATTCCATCATCAGTTCACAGGACCTTTTTTTGGGATTTTTATGGAATCACTAGAACTCCAGGGTTGTTGACTATTTAACTTATAACAGGTAGAGCTTGCTTCTTTTTTATCCACACTTTCAAAACCCACTGGTTACATAAAACAAACACTATAGTTACTACACACTCCTTGAACACATGCAAATGGCTACAGTACTCACACACAAATAGATTCTAGATGACTACACACAAAACCTGACTACATACAAAACTTGACATCATAGGTATATACTCTGGTCATCAATACATTTCCCCTCAAACCACATTCCAAAATTTCCATGATGACCATATCTGAGTAGTTTCTATTGGCCTGTATTTCAACAAAAAACAATAGCAACAACAGTAAATAACCAGAAAAATACCTATATGAGGCATTGTAGAGCAATCAGTGCAGACAGTATTTGTGGAGTTACAGTACCTGATAAAAGGGAAGCATAGGGAAGCAGTTGTGGCTCAGGTGACTGGGCTCCTGCTTACCACATGGGAGGTTGCTGGTTCAGATTCCAGTGCCTCCTAAAGAAGACAGTGAGCTGGCATGACAAGCAGGTGCAGCAAGCTGACATAACAAGAGACACAAGAAGAAAAAACAATGAGAGACACAACAAAGCAGGGAGCAGAGTTTCCTGGTGCCTCCTAAAGAAGACAGCAATCTGACATGATGGGCAGGCATGGTGAGCTGACACAACAAGAGACATAGGAGAAAAAACAGAATGAGAGATCCAACAAAAGCTGGGATTGGACATGGCTCAAGCAGTTTGGCACTTCCCTCCCTCATCAGAGGTCCCAGGTTCGGCTCCCAGTGCCTCCTAAAGAAACAGGGAAGATGAACAGACACAGCAAGTGAAAAACAACAAGGGAGTGGGGAGAAATAAATAACTAAAATAAGTCTTTTAAAGAAAGGATTCACAATTTTATGAGTGTCACATTTATAAGGGCTTTCTTCCTGAGGCATTTGGCAATTTTCAGGGTGGGTTATAAGGTCCCAGATAGAAGAGAATTCCTTTGTGAACTATGGAGAAATAGACTGACATATTTATAGGCACAGTATGCAAAATTCTGATTCCAGGTAGGATGTAGGGAAGAGAGACTTGACAACAACTAAAAAGAGATTTATTATAAAGAATTTTTAAAAGACCACGCAGTTGTACAAACAGAGATGACTAGGTGAACTAAGATTCCACAAAAGTAGAAGCCTTTACTAAGTGAGACAATATCACTGAACATTTTCACACATGGAGAATTTGCTTAGTTTGAACACTGAGCATAATAGGTAGAAAGAAACTACTAGGGAATAAAAACAAGCCGATGGTTATATAGACTGAAGCTGGGTAGAGACTGGTTTGAAATCCAGGGTGTCTTCAAACTAATGTATGATATACCCACAGGCTATTAGTTTGGGGCTAGACAGGAAAGTGTAATATCTCATGCAGTACAAGGATTCTTTGCAGATAACATTCAACCACAAGAAGATGTCTGCAATAAATACAAAGAAGACTGATCTTAAAGACATGAAGGTTTGTCTGAGTATAAATCAAAGCAATAATGAAGCCAGAATGGATATCAATTCCTGATTGACAGTGATGAGCCTTCCCTCATTCTGCCTAAGAGAGAATAGCTAATCTCATTGGGGAAAACATAAATTAAATTATTTTTCTGTTTATTAGCCAATGTCTGACATATCATAAATAACAGTTTCTGTGCCAATTGACAGGGAATGTGATGAAGAATAAAGAGGAAAACTGACAAGATGAATAATTCTGCATATATTTTGAGATCAGAGTTAGAATAAAATTAATGTAGAATAATTATAGTTATGTTTCATAAAATTGAAGAAATTGTAAGAAAGGTATGCAATAGCAGAGAATTGCAATAGCTGAGAATTTGCCAAACTGTGGCCCATGGGTAATCTCAATGGATGAGTTTAGCAGATGTCACAAATAGAATACAACATTAATGAACTTGAAGATCTTTGAATATAAAATATTCAAACAAAAACTGTAGAAGTAAAGTGAGAATGGAGGATAGCATTGCAATATGTGGGTTGAATTAATTACAAACAACAAGGGTCTCTCTTTTCCAATGTGTGAAAGAGGGATAATGATCAATTATTGAGTTCAAAGACCAAGATTTCTCTTGTCATACTGGCAGTGGAGACATCACCACCATTTTTTCCCCTAACCTTCTGTATCTGTGTATACAGTGTGGGTTCACTGCCAATTGGTGATTTGGGGGTTGATGATTGTTGGGTCATGAATTGTTCAAGATTATATTCTTATGTGTTTTGCTCTCAGATTTGTTGTATAGTGCTATTTCTGTACCTAGAAGGGGAAGTGTTTTATGAATATTTAAATTATGTGTATAAGGAATCCTTAAAATGGAACACTTCACACACCTTCAGTATTTTCCCATATACTTTTTTATTGTGATCTCACTTTTCTTGTCAAAAAAAGCCTTTGCAAATAAAATTCTAATTATGGAATTACACACTGCATTATTCTGGGTTCTGGGGAATTTTTATGCCAATATACTCATTATTATCCAGGACTGACATGTTTTTTATTTCTTTAACATAAGTAAATTCATTTTCAATTCCATCTTACATTTTGTTGACAATACTAAACAGCATTTTAATAGGATGAAAATGTATGTACCATCCTACTCTACATATAAAGTACATGTGTTTATTTATGTTAATTTCATCCTTGCTATTATAAAGATGTTAGAATACTAAGATAATAATTAAGACATGAAATTTTGCATTCTAAGTGTTTCAGCTTATATTTTACAGTTTGAAATTTATTTGATGTTAATATCAGATTGATTAAAATCTATGTGTTTAGAACTGCACTAACAAAAAAATTATGTCTTGACCAAAATCAAATTTTCAGTAACAATTTTACTGCACACATAAATGTGCAAATTCTAATCTATTGAGTTTAATCTGAAGTTTTATTTATTCTTTACAAAATTCTGCACTAAATATTTCCAAACAATACAAAAAATTCTGTATTCATCAATGGATTTTGAGCTTAATGTTTCTTTCACAGATTTATTTGTTTTTATTCAAGTCTGAGTTGTCTGTTATGAAATACTCTGTCTTTAGGATTATCTTCTTCTCTATGTAAGAATATTAATATTATTTAAAGAGTGGTTGCTCACTGAAGAAATTCCCTCATTCATAACACTGAGAAGATGTGATATAGTATGAATCATTTTATATCTTACAGGTGTTGTGTAAATGAATGATTTCTCTTGATTTTCTTTGAATTTCTTCTCCAGTATGAATTATCTCTGATAGGCATTGTTCTCTGAGTAAATATTTTTCAATGTTATTTAATGATTTAGTGGTTATTCCTACTCTGAGTTTTCTTCTTGTGCTTGGCTTAATAATAGTGAATAATTATTGTAGGCCTAGAATTTATCTCATAGGATTTTACTCCTTTTGTTTAAAGGATAAATTGTAACTTAAGAATAATTATTGTGACAGTTTGAAGTTCTCTTCTGAACCCCCCCCATAAAAGAGAGATTATGATTTGAACTAATTCATTCCTATTGGTCTGAGAACCATTTATTGAACTACATCAGTGAGGCTTGACTCAGGTAGGCCTCTTGCTGGGTCTGATAAAAATAGAGACACAGAGTAGACACACACAGTACAAGGAAATTTCTATTTTAATCCTGTCATGTGTGAGTAAGGACTCCAGGTTCATGTATTTCCTGCAGAAAGGCAGAGCTCTGAGAGACTGAGAGAGGAGGCTTGGAAAGAGACAGACCCATCTGTCTAGGAGATGGTGGATTCTGAGGGAAAGGCAGAGACCTTGGCAGTGTTTGGTGGCCATCTTGCTTTACCATGTGGCAGCTGAGTTGATAAGAAAGCATCTTTGCTGATGCCTATATTGGACATCTCTTTGTTTATCTAAGTTAAGAACACTGACTCTAGGCTATGCCATATACAAGAGATACATACGGTTTCTCACCAGTGTGACATGTTACCTAAGTTCATAAAAATAAAATCTTTCCCACATAGATCACATCCTTATGATTTATCTCCAATGTGTTCTCTCATATTTTCTAAAAATGGAACATTTACTGAAGACTTTCCCACATAGCTGACATTCATGGGGCTTCTTTCCATTATGAGTTCTCCCGTGACTTTGAAGAACTGAACATCTATTGGATGTTATTCCATGTAAATATCATAGTGTCTCTCTCCAGTATGAATCTCCTCATATTATCTAAGAAAAGTTAGCAAAGAATTTTACACATGGTTAATATTGATTATGTTTATTTCCAGTGTGATTTCCCTCATGATGTCTAAGGTTACATATGTTGGATGTTTTCCAAAACATATAACAACCATATGGTTTCTCTCCAGCTTGATTTAATTTGTGTTATCTAGGGTAGAAATTGCACTGAATGCCTTCCCACATCTATGATATATATTTTCTCTCCAGTGTGAAGTAAGTCTCTCATGTTTTCTAAATTTGGAACTGGTATTAAAGGATTTACCACTATATGGCATTCATATCACTTATTTCCCATGCTAGTATTCTCATTTCATTTATGGAAGAATTTTATCAAAGGTTTTTTCACACAGATGACATCCTTATTGGTTCTCTCCAAAGTGAACGCCATTATAATATCTACAGATAAAGATTCCAAAAAGATTTCTCACATGGATGCCATATGTAAAATTTACTCTTACTGTGAATTTGTTATGTTCATTGAAAGTTGATTGGTCCCTCAGGATTTTTCCAAATTCTTTGCTAAAATAAGGTTTCTTTCCCATGATATTTAACTCACCTTGAGTCACTGTGGATCTCTGATTGAAATATTTTCAAAATCATTACATTCAAAGGTATTCTGTCATGTGTGCTATTTTTAGTTTTGGGAAATAGATGAGAGAATACATAGTTCTTCATAGACATAAATGTATTCATTTCCAAACATATGAATTCTAAACTAACCTTTCAGTGATATTCTCCAATTAAAATGTTTCCCATCTTGGTCACATGCAGCCATGTTACTCTCTGGCATGCACAGATTTGCTTTTTTTTAACCATCACAAATGAAAAACTATCTGGCCAATTTTGAGAGCTTCTTTAAGTTTAAAAAACAAGATATATGAATCAGGTTTATGCCATTGTATATTTGCAAGACTTCAGATTTTAGTTTTGAGCTCAGGTTAATTTTTCCTTAAAATCAAATACAAGATATTTTGCTTGATGAACACTTAATCCAACTTCAGTGGCAATCACATGATTTTGCTGAATTATTTACTTATGCTTTTCCAATATATCTAATTATATAACCATGGTTCATATTCATGAATTTACCAATAACATGGTGGTAGATGTGTCTTCCTGCTAATATAGTGAATTATACTTTTGTAAGGCCATTTTCCTGCCTGAAATAATTGAAGGAAAAAACAAATACATTCCTAGATTAGAATTAGGGGAGAGAAAATGTAGAAATTTTCCAAAAGTTCCTTTATTTCAAATCTTGCATCTTAGCTTGGTAAATAATTTCAAAATAAGGAATAATCTAGGACACTGGTAGTTTAAAAGGATTTTTAGGATTGAAAAATGAGAAGAGTGGAAAGAAAATTGTAGGTTGTGCAGGTTAGGATAGGGAAAATCTTCAAAGAGGGAGATCAGGACAAGGGCCATTATGTGAAAATTTATTTTAATAGTATATGAATATCCCTTTCCCTAAAGATAAATATACTTGAATACAGATTGACAAGTTCAAGGAATAATGGCACCATAGCAGGAAATTTTTCCACATATTCTCATCTATATTTCAGAAAATTTGTCAGTGGAATATTGTAAATATTAACAGTTGATATTTAAAAGGACCTATTCATTCAATCATTAATATCCTCCTCATACATAACATCTGTTCCTGGAGTATTTACCTGTACTCTTGAGAAATCCTAAATATCTTCTTTCCACAGTCCCCTTCTTTTTTCCACTTGAGATACTACATTTGATTTGAAGACCTAACGTTCTGTCATGTAGAATAGGTAAAAGAATTTTGGGCTCTGTATTTTAACAGTGCATGAAAGTAAAATCCAGGGCATGATATTGAGGTAAAGTGAGGTAATTATTGAAGGTATGCCATGGAAAACGTTCCCAGAAAACAAGACATTGACAATCTTTTAATAGTAAATGAGTAACTCTTGACTTTGTACCCAAATTCAGTGATAATTCTGGATATTAATGCTTATGCGCAAGTTCAAACACAGAATTAAAAGTGCTTAGAACTTTCAAACATAGAGAAATTCTATGCTTCCACAGTAGCTGCAAGTAATTTCCAAAAAGAATCTAATAAATATAAACATCAATAGAACACTGTAAGTTCAATGTGAAAAATGATATGTATTACTTTTACTACTATGATCTAAAATATTGTCATAATTCATAAGACAGAATAATTATTTATAAAATATTTAATACATATATTTATGTATTCAAAATTATTCATTTTTTTCCCAATGCTGTTCTAGCATTGGAGGTTGAGTGACAAGAAAGATGTGAAATTTTGATTAAGAAAATTACATTCTGCTGAGTTGAAGAAGAATATATAACTAAAAATTAGGGAATCATTTCTTTTAGGTGGTTGTAGAGATTAAAAGTAGTAAGGAGTTCGTGATAGACAATGCCCATCCCAAGGAACAGAGAGTGTCTGCAATTGGAAGCAATATAGTTCCATCTATCTGTCCCATGGTATCTAAGCTCCCTCTCGGTTAGAAGCAGAGTGGACATCACCATCCCAAAATCCCCAAGATTGGGGAATGAAAAATGGACTAAACTAGAATTATTATTATTCTATTATAGCCTTATTATTATTCTAGCAATGGAAGAACTCTTATCATTGATATAAAGACAGTGGCTACAAGGTTCTGAGGGATGGGAGAAGGAAGAATAGGTGTAATATGGGGGCATTTTCAGAACATTGAGATTGTCCCGCATGACTTTGCAGTGATGGATACAGGTCATTGTATATTTTGTCAGAACTTACAAAATTATGTGGGACAGAGTGTAAACTATAATGTAAATATTAGTCCATGGTTAGTAGCAATGCTTCAATATGTGTTCATCAATTGTAACGAATATACCACACTAATGAAGGATGTTGTTAATGTGGGAAATTAAGGGAGGGAGAGGGAGTGGGGCATATGGGAATCCCTTAATTTTTCAGGTTACATTTGTGTAATCTAAAACTTCTTTAAAATTTTTTTTTAAAAATAATAATGTGTGATTGTAGTGGTATATGGGGAAGAACTTCTAAATATTTTTTGGAGAGATAAATTAGAGAGATTGTTAGAAAGTGCAGTCGTTTGAGCCTTTGATTGACCTAAGAAAAGATCATATCCTTAGAGCTAAATCATTCTTGTGGGTATGAACCTATTGTAGGTGAAGCATTTTGATTAGATTACTTCAGTTAAAGGCCTTTTGTTTAGATTACTTCAGGAAGGCATAATGCAGGGTGGATGTTAATCCTCCTATTGGAAACATTTATAAACAGGGTAAATACAAAGGAGAAACAAACAAGATCACAGAAAGAAACCCCTAGAAACTGTAAGAGAAAGCCCCAGAAGCCAGAACCTGTGGGCAATGGAGCCCAGACGATAATGCAGAGACCAGCAGATGCTGTCATATGCCTTGCCACTTGACAGAGGAATCCAGAATCACTAGAAATGATCCAGTCTTTGGTGAGAAATCATCACAGGGTGAGGTCTTAATTTATACACTTTTCTCAGTGTACGCTTACAACCTAATAAATCCCCACTGTAAAAAACCAACTCATTTCTGGTATATTGCTTTCAGTAATTTAGCAATTTAGAACAGATAGATAGATAGATGATAGATAGATAGATAGATAGATAGATAGATAGATAGATAGATAGATAGATGACAGATAGATATAGATAAATTTAGAGACTAGCTTATTGAGACCAGATGATTGATATTCCCTAGTATTACAACTCTGAACAGTTTTCTAGGATATGTGTCCATTAGAGTTTCCTCTTCCTTGTTGAAGCCTATAGATATTCCTTTGAAAGTCATGACTCTTCAAACATCACAGACATTCAGGGTCAAATAGGACATTATTATCAATGTCTAAAGTAGGATGATCAGTTTACAGCACTGAGAAAGTGGGAGCTGTGTGTATAGAAAGATCAAATTGTTTTTTGGGTTCCAGTCAGATCATCCTCTGTGGTGAATTTCCATGTGCTTTTCACATATATACTCTGCATATGTAAATCTTCATTATAATGTGATCACATGACAGGTGGTGTGATATAACCTGGACATTCCCCAATAGTTAATTATGATTTCCAGATGGTGATTATAAATTTTGCACTTGAGCATTTATAACATAAACAATATTCTCCAGCAATTTCATGCAAATCTATTTATCAAAAATAAAAAATATCCATGATGTCATCTTTAAACCATGGCTATGGTTAGATTATTTACCTAGATGACATCAGTTTCCTGTCTTCTATAAAATGGTGTTTGTATGTTTTGTGAGAATTTTGATTTTTACCCACAATAAAAATAAATAAAAAATTAAAACAACAACAACAACAACAAAAAAACCTGTTATTAGTTTAGAAGTCTCAAATGAGCTAAAGTGTAATGTACCTTCTATCTAAATATGAGCGACATATATTATCCCTTAAAATGGCAGTTGACTTTGAAACATTGGCTATCATTCCACACCCAATTTTTCTCACCCATCCTTGCTCAGCCCTAAGAAATCACTTATTTGTTCCTGTCTCTATGCATTTCCCATTCTGGACCTCCATATGTACTGAGTCATATAATATCATGGTTTCTGGGACTGATTCCTTCACTTACTATAATGTTTAAAAGGTCCATTCTTACTGTAAACTGTACCAAGACTCCATTCCTTTCTATGGCCAAATAATATTTCATTGTTTGGAAAAAGTAAGTTGTGTTTGTCCATTATTTCTGGATATTTGTATAGTTTCCACAATTGGAAATTATGAATTATGTTACAAGTTTATGAATTCATGCACAAGCTTTTTCATGGACTTATATTTTTATTTCTCTTGAGTATAAAGTTAGGAGTGGATTTGCTGGGGCACATGTTCCTCTATGTTTCATTTATTTAAGGAATGGCCATAGTGTTTTCTGATGTGATGGTACCATTTTATATTTCTACATATAGTATATGAGGGATCAAGTTTCTTCAAATCCTCACCAAACATTGATATTTTCTCTTTTTGCTTCTATTCATCCTAATGGGTGGGAAGTAGTATATAATGGCTGTTTTGAATTAAACATCCCTGATGACAAAAAATTTTAGCCTCCTTTTCATGTGCTAATTTGTCATTTATATATAGCTTCCTTCCAGGAATGTATATCCCAATCCTTTGCTCATTTTGTGTTATCTTTTTATTATTGACTGTTAAATGTTTTTTATATATTCTTTTTTTTATTTTTTTATTTTATTTTTTATGACTTAACACACAAAATTTTATTTTTGTTCAGGTAAAATCTACTGTGGGTTAGTGTACCAAGTAGGGCATTTGTACAGCATGTAGTCACTCAGAAATCCAGTATTCCAATTTCCTTTTAGTGTTGCCATCATAATGTATTTGCCAGCCTTCCTGCAGTAAGGAAAAGTGAGGTTGTATACTAGCACACCGACTCCTAAATGTTTCAGCCTGAATGTGACATGCATCTCTTCTGCAAACGACTCACATGTCCCTTCTTAAAGACAAAGTAGAGGAACATATGTTTAGAGCATGTGGCTATTTGATGATAAGTAAATGCATTGAACACACTGAGAAAAAATAATTGCTTATTTGGAATGAATACTAACTCTAGCAATATCAATACGTGTGAAAAATATATGTATATGTATATGTATATGTATATGTATATGTATATGTATAT
>JAKSZT010054320.1:112421-189967 GCA_026826555.1 Tolypeutes matacus
TCCTTCCTTCCTTCCTTCCTTCCTTCCTTCCTTCCTTCCTTCCTTCCCTCCCTCCCTCCCTCCCTCTATTTTCACTTTTAATATATTTTTTCTTCACTTCTGCCTGACTCATTTCAAGTGCCTTGTCTTTGAGTTAATTTATTCTTTATTTTGCCATCTCCAATTGTCTCTTGAATGCCTCCTTGGCATTTTTCATTTCAGTTATTGTGGCTTCAACTCCATTCATTCTGTATGGTTCCCTTTTAAAAAATTTCCATCTCTTTACTAAGACTTTCATATGCTCAGTAACTGTTTTCCTGGTATCCTTTAATTCTCTCGGTATTTTCCTTCATCTCCTTGAGCATTTTTAAGGTCGTTTTTAATATTTGATATTTCCACATTCTCTTCTTAATTGTTGTTTTCTGAATTTTTATCCTCTACCTATAGATAAGCCATTACTTCTTATGCTTTTGTTTGTCTTGTACTTTTTTGCCCTTGTAAATTTTAATATTTTAAAATGTTAACTCTTCACCTTAAAGTGTCTGTTTTTTTTTAATTTTGTAACCACCTGGTGATATGGAAGATACTCTTGATCTTCAGCCCTTCTATAGGAATAATGTCTTTTTGGCGATCTGACTTATCATGAGATTTTGTCTTTGAGTTAAGTTTACAGGATTTAGGTTGTCGTCTTTATTCCCCAAGAGACAGATCTGCCTCTCACATGTGTTTGAAGCCATCAGGATTTTGCCCCAGATTTTCTGCCTCTAAAGTTTTCTTATAACTTCTTTTTTTGTCTCAAGCTGATTTTCCCTGTAGGGCAAATTCTGGGAGGATGGACATACTGGCATGGACTTTCCCAGGCAAAATATGGCCAGGGACCCAAAAATGGCATTGAGACCAGCCCCAAAAACCTTGGGGAGGGAGTCAGGATGGGAGCAAAGAGTTTCTCTGATGGCTTCCCATAGCTGACCTTTCCTGGCCTGGCCAGCAAATGCAGCCCTTCAACAAAGTGTGCCCCACATCCTTGAGGAAATGCAGCATCTTTAAGTCTCCAACCCCCAATTCCTTTCTGGGGATGGTTGAAACTATTGTTGGTGCAGCTTTTGTATGGGTGGGATGAAACTTTGGCTACCATCAGATCAGGGACCCCAGTTATCCAAATTTGCTGATCAAAAACTTTGATTAGTGATCCAATATTCCCACCCTTATTATTGGGGAAGAGAATGTTCATGTCCCTTACTGTTACCAGCAATCTACCCAGAGGTTGGACTGCAAGTTGGCCTGCTGCAAGCATGGGGCCTTGGCACCAGTAGCCACTGCATGGAGAGAACAATTTACCAAAAATTATCACCTTCTTCCTCCTGCTGTTCCCTGGATGGTGAACAGTGTTATTATGGCCTCTGGAGTTTCAAAGTTGTTTCATACCATTCCTGCCTGTTCAATAGCTGTTTTGATTAAAAGACTGTCTTCCCACAATCTTCCCAATTCATTACTTTTTTCTACTTAAAATTTTTATTGAAGTATATCATTGATACATGAAAATATATAAACATTGAACCTATAGTAGAAGTTATGAACTTACAAAGCAAACCTGCATATAGCATAAAGGACTATCATTTAATAACCCCTTCACAATACTTTGCATGGCAGTGAAACATTTGTTACAAACTATGAAATAGTATCATCAAACTATTACTACTAAATATAGCCAATATCTTACATTTGGTGCATTTTCCCACAATCCACAAGAATATTAATATCTTGTATAATTATATATTTGTTATAGTTCATGAGAGAATATTTTCTTATTTTTTATGTCAACCACAATCCATCTTCTACCACAGGATTCACTGTGATATACAATCCCTTTCTCTGCCTTGGGATTCCAAAAGATGCAACTATCCTGAACCATCATTCATTTGAATACAGTCAGGAATTCAATGGACATATGAACAATCTGAAGATTTAAGTCTCTGAGAAATGTACTTAGGTACATTGTTCAAATAAAAATTATAGGTTCAAATCAAAGGAGTAGAAGAATCATGATTAGGGGAATTATAAATGAGTATTATTATGCTTTATTGGGAAAATAAATTAGCATAAATTCCCAAGTAGGGCCCAGCAAAGAGATGTAGATTTCATGAGACTGTGTCTTGCCCCTGGTATCTGGACATTCTTAGAGCCCTAAAGAGCACTCTTGTTTGAGGCTTTGTTTACTTTGGCAGTTAGTGAAATGTCTAAGACCTGATTAAGCATTACCTCCAGAATGATCTTGTGACTTACTTTAAGTCTCTTAGCCATAAAAACTTTTTTTATTTAATGTTTCTCCTTTTGGTCAAGGTCTTTCTCCAAATGCATCACTGCTTAGATCTTGATAATAATCCCTCTGTGCTGGGGAGGCTTTTCCTTGGGAGTCATACCCCACATTGGGGGGAATGCTGTGTATTTATTTTGAGTTTGGCTTAGAAAGAGGCCACCCTTGAGTAGCAAAGAGGTTTTCAGTTGGTAACTCATGAGCATTAAGTATATTTAGACTAAACTTCAATTTTACAGGAATAAGGTTCATCCATATAAGCATTAAGATCAAGGACTTGACATATAAACCTGTTTTCTTTTCCTTGGCACAGCTTATATATTCCAGAGATGTTTGACATTTTATTTGAGAAAGTAACAGGATTTCCACAGGATGGAAGTTTAATATTTTGTTAGCTGTTTTGTGGGCTCTATCTATTGAAAAAATATATTTATTACAATGCAAATACATTCATATCCCATAGAAGTATGTTTAAGGTGCATTTTTCTATATATATCACCCCACTATCAACACCCTGTACTAGTGACTTAACTTTGTTATAGATCCTGAAAGAAAATTCTTCAAATTGTATTCTTAATTACAATCTTGGCCACATGAAAATTCACAGACTTATATGTTTGCCCATTTTATCCTCTGGTTTTACTTCTAGCCCTATAGATGGTCCAAAACTTCCCCTTTTAATTAGATTCACACTCACACTTCAGCAATTTTAATTACACTCACATTGTTGCACAACCATCCCCTCTGCCCATTCCCAAACTGTTAAAATCAACCAAATTATAAGTTCTGCATATATTTAACATTGGCTCACCAATCTTTACTACTCTTGTATCACCTAACAACCTATCATCCAGACTATTCCTCCATGAGTATACTCACTATCTTTAGTTCATGTCAGTGAGATCTTACAATATGTATCCTTTTTGGTCTGGCTTACTTCACTCAGCTAAAGTTCTCAAGGTCCATCCATGTTGTCACTTGTGTCAAAACCCCAATCCTTCTTACAGCTGCATAATATTCCATCATCTGTATATACCACATTTTGTTTATCTTTTCATTTGTAGATGGACACCTGGGTTGCTTCCATCTTTTAGCAATTGTGAATAATGTCCATTGGTGTGCACATATCTGTTCATGTTCCTGTTTCCAATCCTACTGGGTATATACCTGGTAATTGGATTGCTAGATAATATGACAATTCTATACTTAGCTTCCTGATGAACTGCCAAATTGTGCTCTACAGTGGCTACACCATCTACATTCCCACCAGCAGTGAAAGAGTTTCCTATTTCTCCATGTCCTCTCCAACTCTTGTGTTTTTCTGTTTTTTAATAGCAGCCAGTTTAGCAGGTGTAGCATTATATCTCATTGCAGTTTTGATTTGCATTTCCCTGATAGCATGATGTTGAGCATCTTTTCATGTTTTTTTAGCCATCAGTATATCCTCTGGAAAAATATCTTTTCAAGTCTCTTGCCCATATTTAAATGGATTATGTTTTTATTGTTGAGTTGTAGGATTTCTTTAAATATGTTGGATATTAGACCCCTATTAGATATGTGGTTTCCAAATATTTTCTAACAGTGAGTATGCTGCATTTTCACATTCCTGATAAACACTTTTGAAGCACAAATATTTTAATTTTGAGGAGGTCTGATTTATCTATTTTTTCTTTTATTGCTCATGCTTTGGTTGTAAAGTTTATGAAGCCATTGCCTATCACAAGTTCACATGGGTGCTTCCCTACATTATCTTATATGAGCTTTATGGTCCTGGCTCTTATATTTTAACATTTTATCCATATTGAGTTAATTTTGTGTAGGGCATGAGATAGGGATACACTTTCATTCTTTTGGATATAGATATCCAGTTCTCCTGGCACCATTTCTTTAAGAGACTTTTCTGTTCCAGTTGAGTAGACTTGGAAGCCTTGTCAAATATCAGTGTGCCATAGATTTGAATAACTATTTCAGAGCTCTCAATTCAGTTCCATTGGCCAATATGCCTATCCATGTGGCAATAACATGCAGTTTTGACACTGTATCTTTGTAGTGTGCTTTAAAGTCAGATAGCATGGGTCCTGCAGCTTCCTTTTCCTGTTTCAAGATGTTTTTGACCATTTTGGGTCCCTTGCCCTTCCAAATGAATTTGATAATTTTCTCTACTATTTTCATCTTTTGTTTATGCAACATGCAGTGATCACATGCCAGATTCCAGTTTCCTCAAGTGTTCATCATCTTTTGTTCTCCACACTCTTTCATTCCAGTTTAGGATTGAAAAAAATCAACCTGTATTTTTATTGTTGTTTTGTTTTTTAAAACTGTTAAAAATTCAGTCCATGAAATATCAGGGATATGGCACTTGAGGCTTTTACTTTGTGCTCTGGTGTTCTGCACACATATTCTGCTGTACAGTGCTGTCTTTAAAATCCTCACTTCTATTTCCTTTGTCAACCCGAGGACAGAAGGCTTTCTTGGATTTACATAATTTATTATGGTTACTGAGTTTGGAGTGTTGCTTTTGGTGGTTATGCACATTCTGTTGTCACTTTCTATGAGATATGAATATTGTCATTTCCTTCAAAAAGCCAAGGGAGCTTAACTTAGTGTATTCCTGCTATTTCTTTAGCTGCACCAATTTCTGAGAAGATGGATGTGGGTGGGAAGCAGGAGACCTGAGTTTGTGTCTGAGACCTGGGTGGGGTTGGGTCAGAGCAGCCTCCTAAGAAGGGTCAGTATGGAAAAAGTTGGAAATGGGGGATCAGTAAAGGAGAAGGAAAATAACATCCTTCTCTCATGCTCTGCCCTTCTCTCCATACACACCTGGACAATCCTTGGCTGAAATTCTGGGATCATCACAATGGAATTACTATGATGTTCAGATCATCCCTTATTCCATATGGCTTTATCCATAGATGTCCTTGGATAATGTTATTTAATTACTATTGCCCATCATGCAGGAATAGAGCTGACTTATGTTAAACATAAGTCTAAGAATGCAGAACAGGGGACACTATATAACTCAGAGATTGACACATTTTCTGATGGCTATCAAAGCATGGGGGTTTCATTCTTTTAAATTACCATGTTATGTGCTAAAGTGATAGGTAAAAAGAGTCTCCAAAGAATTACATATTAACAAATTAATGAGACTAGCATAGCATGATTTATTTTGAGAGACTTTACTCTCTGTGTGTTCCAAAATGTCTTTCCCACTTATGGTGCATATAGTAGGCTAGAGTTTGAATCAAAGGAAAAGTGATAACAGAAACAGTTATAATTTGTCGTGTAATTTTTGTACACTGTAATTGATATCCCAAGTGTGAGCTATATCATCCCTTCCATGATATAATATTATAAGGAATGGAAGTGAACTGGAATACATCTGCCTAAGCTTTAAGTTTTACCTAAGTTTCTTTGAAGTTGGTCTGCATGAGTTTGGTCCCCATGTTTCATTGGCCCTCATCTGAGGGTCAGAAATATGTCCTGAGATACCCTTTTCTGTCACCCACAATCTCTATATAAAGAAAAGTAAAATGAAATATGACTCAGAAGGCTACTGAAAGTTATTTTGTGAACCAAGTAACATGATATGAATAATACCCATATCCCACACTAGCACTTTCATATTATTTTTAAAAATAATCATGAGATCAGATTGTAGAGTTACAACTTGGTAAAAAGACAGTCCCTTCCTCAAATCATTTCCCCACAATTCTTAAGTTTTTTTTTTTTTTGAGATATGTTGATTTTATTCCAACTTCTGTTTTTAGAGTTGAAAAGACATATGGAATTACTTAACCAAACTACTGCTGCAGGTGTGTAAAATTAGACTTAGTGTTTCTAATGGAAAGCAACTGAGAGGGTGAGAATGAACCATTTAACTGGAATATTAATTATAAAACCTGAACAAAGAGTAGAATATTGAATTATGTGTGTGCTGTACCCATAACCCATTGTTTTTTACTTAAAACCATCTTCTGCTGGGCCTTGGTCTTTATCTTTCCACTTCAACATGAACTCTAAGCTCAGCATCTCATTGACTTGGACACCCCCAAGGAACAAAATAATTAAAATGTGTTGTTCTGTGTGAATGATCATCAAATGGATTAGCAGTGTTTACATGATTATGAAAGTAAGGTTAGATTTTGACACACATTGTGGAGTTTTCTGATACTCTGCAGCTTTAAACCTATATTCAGTGGGTAAGATAATTAAAGAAAACATTTAATGGAAATAAGCCTGAGACTAGATGAAAACTGAATCTTTAAACTAACTTTAAAGGAACTAGCTGTCAGATTCTTCATTTGAATATAGTGAATATATTCAGATAGTGTATTTGGGGGAAAGGCAATAGATTTCATCATTAAATGATGACCTAGGCCTTTATTTCATGGGAAATAATCCACAGAAACCTAGCAGAAGGTAGTTAGAGTCAGGTCTGAGAATCTGAACTAATCTGCTTTGAATAATCTTCCATCTGAACTCAGAAAATTTCTATGGAATATCAAATCAAATTGTATAGCTATCTTAAAATTTTTGGAAAGAAAAGGGGGAGTCTGTAGTATTTGAACTAAGACTATTTCCTCTTCCATTCCAGACTGCTTTAGAAAAACACTCAAGTCTACCCCTCTCCTTGGCCCCAAATCAGAAGGCTTTCTCACTTGAAGGAGAAGATAGTCAATAATTCTCACTCACCCATTTCTGCAGCTATCTATTGTCAAGGGTAATTTCAGGGGTAAGTGTGGATACTTCTGTCTTCATCTAGCTCCTACTTGTGGAACACAAACTGTACTTTTGATGGGTGCCACTGAGAATCATTATACCCTGATTGCCACTGTGCAGGCTCAGAAAGTGGTGGTTGCATGCCAAGAGAAGTAAGCTGAGAAGATTTCAGTCTACTTCCCTCCCTCCATTGAGTGCTTAGATCTAAAATCAGGAGTGCCATTCATAGAGAAGTTTCCACTGTCCACAAACACAGCTCTAGAGCCCTGATTCAGAGATCTTGCTTATGTGGAGAAAAAAACTCTAAAAGGACTAGCTACTCATCTCTCTTCTCAAAGGAACTAGCTACGTTTGTGACAGAGTGGAGAAATTCAAGCCTACAGATGCTCCCTAAAACAGTGTGGTTGGTGGGTATAGGTAACTTGGAGGAGATTCATGTATTCATTGAAAATACAGATTAAACTGTTGTTCAACTAATTTGTAAGAGAAAACCAAAGAAGAAGATAGCTTGGAAGAGATTTCCTGAGGATATGAAAAATATCAAAAACAGAGGTCAAGAAAATTTCTTCAGGTGAGATCAATCTGAATGGATTAAACTATAGAGTAACTATGCCTAAGATCATTGCTGAAAACAATGTAGACATAAACCTGGAATCAATGCAGCATAATACCTTCATGTGGTCAGGGAAAGAGTATAAGAAAGCCCTGCCAAAACCACTGTCAATATAGGGTGAAAATGGAATTACCTAAAATTGTGCATCCCAGAGAAGGATCATTGGAGTCTTAACACTGTGAAAGGTGCAGGAATTGACCTTAGTAAAATGATTCAGGAGACTACTTAAAAAATAAACAAAGAAAAAAACACAAAGTCCAGATGCTGAGGAGAACAAGGCCATACTGGCATCATGGCATAAAAAGAAACAGGTAAGTATGAACTCTACCCTTGACAAAAAAGAACGCATAAAAATGCTTGTTTTGCAGGACTTAAGTAACAGTGAAATGAAAAATACTTCTATGTAGCCATGACATTACATATTCAAGGAATTAGGGGGAAACAGGATTAAAGAAGGAAAGGATGGTGTGAAGGATGATGGAAATATTGCCTCAAAAAGGGAATAAGAGGGAAGCAGATGTGGCTCAACTGGTTAAGCTCCTGTTTACCATATGGGAAGTCCCAGTTTCAAATCCAAGGGCCTCCTGGGAAAGGCAAACTAGCCCGCACCATGTGGTGAGCTGGTAGCCCATGTTGTGCAGCGAACTGGAGCAGCAAGATGACACAACAAAGGGAGGCAAGCAGATACAGAAAAAGCACAGGAAAATGGACACAGAGAGCACAAGCAGTAAGGGGGGATAAGTAAATCAAACAAATCTTAAAAAAAATAATAATAAGAGCCAAAGAGAAATTTTGGAGTTGAAAAGTATTATTACTATTATTATTACTATTATTATTATTATTATAAACTTAAATGGAAATCACTAGACTCTCCTACAGTAGATTTTAAGTAGCAGAAAGAATAGAAAACTTGAAGAAATATCAATAGAATTTATGCAATCTCAATATGATAGAGAAAAAAGAATAAAGAAAAATGAACAGGTCCTCAGAAAAATGTGAGGCACTGTGAAGTGTGATGGCTTATGCATAATGAAAGTACCAGAAAAAGAGAGCAAAAAGTGAGCAGAAAAAAGATTAAAAAGATAATGGCTGGGAAGGAGATGTGGCTCAACCCCTTGGCACACACCTACCATATGGGAGATCCCAGATTAAGGTCCTGATGCCACCTAAAGAAGACAAGAGACCCCCATATCCACAACAATGAGAGCTAGATGCCACACCCTGACACAACAAGAGCTAAATGCCTGCACTCTGCAGCAAAGGGCAAACACCTAAATGAGCGATGCCACAAGGTGGCAGACACCACAGCCCATGGGAAGTGGATGTGGCTCAGGCTGTTGGACATTCCCATCTGGGAGATCCTGGGTTCAGTTTCTGATGCTTCCTGGAGAAGGCAAAGTAAACAATAAATAGAGAACTATCTGGGTGGGAGAGAGATAAATTGAAAAAATAAATAAATAAAAATTTTTTAAAAGGCAATGGCTGAAAACTTCCCAACTATGTTGAAAGACAATGACCTATAAATCCTGGAAGCATCAAACTACAATTAGGACAAATGCAAAAAGTCTATAAACAGACACATAGTCATAAAAGACAAGAAAACATCTGAAAGAAAGAAGACAAAACTTATACATAATCTACGACAGAATTCCAATAAAATTAACAACATGTTTCTGAGGGGAACCAATACATATATATTAAAACAGCTCAAATAAAAAATAACTGTCAACTAGAAATACAACTTAAAGCAACTCTATCTTCCAAAATAGAAGATGAAATAAAGACATTCCCAGTTAAACAATAATTGCAAGATTTGTTTATAGCAGACCTGCTTTAGAAGAAATACTTTGGGAAATTTTTCAGGGTAAAAGCATGGAACTAAAACTTGATAAATTCAAATCCGCATGAAAACAAAACAAAAGAAAACAAAACACTTGTAAAAGTAAGGTGTAATTGTGGAAGATGAAAGAATCTACAAATGCTGAAGCAAAAAAAAAAAAAAAGAAAAGAAAAGAAAAGAAAAATAACAGAGAGGAAACTACCATCCCAGAATGCTGTTCCCACTCTCTACACTTACTTGGACCTTTGCAGATTGGGGATAAATCAGAGTTAAGAAAGCCAGGATTCCTCCTTCCCACTGTGACCACAGATTATAAAGCCAATTGCAAGAGTGTGTTAGAACTCTACACATATCCAAGAAACTGGTCCCAAGTCCACAGAGATCCAGGGATGAAAACAAGCCATGTGTTAATGTCATCTGCATAAAGACTCCAAGAAGAAAAAAGGAAAATGTAGCAATGGCAGAAAAGTGATGCACTCATTCAATCCAATTCCTGTTGGTTGCTTGACATAAACACAAAACAGCATTTCCTTGAGTGACCCACCTTTCAGGGGTGGCCCCACTTGGCTCCCTGGGCAGATATTATAATGGGGAAGATACTGGGGTAGAAAAGCCTCAGGGAGAAAAAAAGGGTTAAACTAGAGGTTCTGATAACTGAAAAATGCAAGGAAAATGGGACATGAGTGAGTGAGAGAATTTAAACAAAGATAGGAGCTGGGGAGGACATTCTGCACAAAAACAAACAGAACAGATAAAGATTCCTAGAGAAAGAACAGAGGAAAAGGAAGCTTTTTCCTGGAGATGAAATAATTGCACAAAAATTGCAATCTCAAAAATTGTACTGAATATTCAGGGCAACAATCAAATGAGGAAGAGCTGAAAAATTAAAATCAATTAAACAGGTATTCTAAAGTTCTTAAAATAAGGTAGATTGAACATTAAAGAAGATCCTTAACACAAAGCCAACCAGCAGTAAGCCTTAGGCAAGAGAGAGAAGCTGGAGTCTTCCAGGAAGATGGAGGATTAGAGAGACATGGGACATAATTCACTCCAGGAAAATAGTTGGATGACAGGCAGAAATGACCTGAAAAATATTTTAGGGTTTAGTGCACAGGGAAAGACCAGATATTACCCAGAAGAGAGAGAGGCAAAGGAAAAGAAACTCAATGGGAAGACTCTGGGAGTAAAAGCTATAGATGCAGCTGCCAGTGCCAATACTCCACCCTCAGAACAGAGAGCTTTGAATTCTCTGTCTTCTGGCCAGTGGATATGGATAGAAGGTTCCACTGAGTCCAACTCCCCAGGAAAGGGGAAAGAGAAGGATGCAGCCTAGGGCATATGTGGCTTTTGGCAAATAAATTTGGTCTGCTGGGTGCCATGAGATCTTCCAGAATGGTGGGGCCACACCATTGTTTGCTCTGGGAGGAAGCAAGGACAAAAAATATCCAACTCACACAAACACACTCCCTACTGACTGGGACTGCTTTCTGAGGATGCAGAGGATAGTGGAATTATTTCCTACCCAGGAAAATGAAGGAAGCTACCAGAAAAGGTTGGATAAGAGCTTCTGAGAAAGTTTGATTTGTGAGATTCTGAATAGCTGAGAGGCACTATCCTCTGTCACATTGTTGCAGTCAGTGTTGCAGTGACTCATTCAAACCAGGGTTTGAACTGAGAGGGAGGTCTTTAGCCCTTTAAGCTGGGCAGTCCCAGAAAGTGGACCAAGGTAGTGCATGTGAGGAAATTAAAAGTAAATAAATAAGAGAGGCTTTTTTGGGTCTTTATAGCCTCCCTTACAAGGCCAGTGAAAGTGGATCCATAGTCTATTTACTCAGTCCAGGGTCAGGATTTGAGGATAAATCCTAAAGAGCTAGAACAAGTTGAAATAAGAATCAAAGAATGGCAGTAACACGCAGCCTCCCATCACTAAATCCTTATGCGAGACAGAGTAATTGAGCATCAGAGTAAACTGACCATCATAACCAGATGCCTGGATATCAGCAAAAAATTATAAGACATACTAAGAAAATGGAATATAGTTCAAGCAAAAGAATATATTAAAGTCCCGGAAGAGACACAGGATTGGAGAAAACTAAACAATGAATTTCATATAAATCTCCTAAATCAAATCAATGAGTTGAAAAAGAATATGACTAAATAGATAAGGACATTAACAGGACACTGGGTAAGCACAAAAAAGAGCTTGAAAACCTGAAAAGGAAAATAACAGAGCTTATGAAAATGGAAATCACAATAGGTGAGATCAATAGCACATTAAAGGAGTAGAACAGCAGCTTCAAAATGATAGAAGAAAGAATAAGTGATGAAGAAGACAGAGTGGCTGAAATTGATGTGATAGAACAGAGAGATAAAAGAATGGAAAAATTGAGCAGGGGCTCAGAGAGATTAATGATAATATAAAGCACAATAACATACATACATGTCATGGACATTTCAAAAGGAGAAGAGAATGAGAAAAGGGGCAAAAAGTGTATTTAAGTAAATAATGGTTGAAAATTTCCCAACTCTCATGAAATAAATGAATTTACATATCCAAGAATCACAGCTTCTTGTCATAATAAATTTGAAGAGACCTAATTCAAGCACATACTGCTCAGAATGTCAAATGACAAAGGTAAAGACAAAATTCTGAGAGCAGAAAGGGAGAAACAAAACATCACATACAAAGGATGCCCAGTAAGATTTCGTGTGGATTTCTCATCAGAAATCATAGAGGTGAGAAGACAGTGGTAAGAAATCATTAGGATACTGAAAAAGAAAAATTGCCAGCCTAGAATTCTCTATCCAGCAAAAAATGTCCTTCAAATATGGTGAGTTTAAAATATTCATAAATAAACAGAAACTAAGGGAATTTGTAAAAAGTGGTAAAAAGAGCAAGAAGGATTAAAAGGAGCCTTATTTCCCCCAAAGAAATAAACAGGAGAGATAGCCTTGGATAAGAGTACAGAAAGGAAGACTATCAGACAGAATAACAAAAAGTTTTTTAATGGGCAAAAATAAGATATGACATATAAAATCCAAGGAATAAAATAGTGAAAGTAAATAATGCACTTGCAGTAATATCATTGAATATGAGTGGATTAAACTCCACAATCAAAATATATAGACTGACAGAATGATAAAAATAAAACATGAGCCATCCATATGCTATCTAAAAGATAATCACTTTAGATCCAAGAATGCTAATCAGATGAAAGTGAAATATTGGAGAAAGATATTCCATGACAACAGTAACCAAACAGAGCAGGGGTAGCTATTCTAACATTGGGGGAAAAACAGACTTTAAATATAAAAACTTTTAAGAGATGCAGAAGGCCATTATATATTAATAAAAGTGGCAATCCACCAGGAAGAAGTAACAGTCAGAAATATCTATGCACCCAAAAAGGGTGCTCCAATATGCATGCGACAAGCCCTGGTAAAACTGAAGGGAGAAAGAAATGTTTTTACAATAATGATTGGAGACTTCAACACACAATAGGCTGTTTCAGTTTCAAGATCAAAGACTCATAAGGCTAGTCATCAGTAACAAGGACCCATCAGTGGATCATCCTCCTTTGCTAGACACTGCCCCTGCCCTTGGGGGACTGTTGCTGCTCCCTTGAAGAATGTGGCAGAGCTCTCTGGGATGGGAATTCAGTATTCTCTCATTTATTGAGCGATTCTCCACCCACTGTGACCATGCCTCATGAGCATTTGAACAATTTTATATAACTTTTATTTATGTTCAGGTGAACTTCCTCCCATGCACCCCCATACCTGACACCCCCCACCAATGATCCTCTTCTGCCCCAGTTGTAACCCTTCTGTGATCCATAGCTTCTTTAAAGATGAAGCCAATACAATAGCCAAATACAATAAATAGGAAAATGACATAATAATGATAAGTTTAAATGTAAGAGATAAAATACATGAAAACTTAAAAAAATTTTAAATTAAATTAAAGTATTGGTTTATTCAAAAAATGGGAAAAAATTTTAAATATTATTTTTGACATTTTGCCTTTTATCACTGCAATATCTGGTGTCCAGTCTGTACTGTGGCACCTTCCCTTCTCACTCCCAGTGTTTTTCATTTAATTTTCAAAGAAGTTTCAAGTCACAATAAAGTCACACACAGAATACAAGAGACACTCATATACCCAATATCCTCCCCCTTTCCTCACCCCATATTAAAACCTTTTTGTATTTGGGTGGTAGCATTGTTATAACTGATATACAGATAGTGAAACATAGCTACAAAACATTGTCAATGGTTTACAGTATGGTTTATATTTTAGACCATACACTTTTCTAAATTTTGATGATATTTACCATGTCCTGTGTCCATGTCCTGTCCATCACTGTAAGGTAATGAAAAACATCTCTACTGACCACTAAATACCCCCTGTTTGATTTATTCTGTTCCTCCCTCCTCATTCCCCTGGGGCCCATGATGAACCCCTGGCTTGACTCAATGGATGACAAGATTCATAGTTACATGCAACAAGAGGTCTTGACACACTGGTTTGGCATCCACTATTAAGAACAGGCCTTGCTCTTAAGAGAAGCCCACCTGTTTATTTCTGAATGAATTGGTCCTCCCAAAGATGAGAGTCCATCTCCTTCCCACTCATTGTGTGGGTCTCCACCCACTGATACAACACATTATGACAGGATGGACACTCACACACTCCCTAGAAGCCTGGTCCAGGTGCATCCTGTCCCGAATGCATCCCAACGAACACGCCAAACCAGTGACACTTCCTTTTCATGTTACCATAAGAGCATTCCCACCTCTGTACTTTCAACCTCATACCCACAAATCCCAAGTGTTCACCTGGTCCCTCTCCCATCTCCTTCCCCATTATCTTGGGTATTCTAACCCACCCTTCCAAATCTACACTCATATCAACCGTGCACCACCAAACCCAATAATATCACTACCCACTTGTCCTATCCCTTCAATACTCAACTACACTCTATCACTTCACTGTAGATTACATCTGTATGGGTGATGGCTCACAACTTTCTCTTCTCTTTCTTGTAATCCTATCTTTCAGACTATAGTTCATGGAGACTGCTCAATTTCCTTAATTCATATCAGTGAGGTCATGTACTGTTCATCCTTCAATGCCTGGCTTGCTTCACTCAACATAATGTCTTCAAGATTCATCCATGTTTTTCCATGTGTTAACACTTTATTCCTTCTTACAGCTGAGTAATATTCCATTGTATGTATGTACCACATCTGGTTTATCCATTCATCTGTTGATGGGCACCTGAGTTGATTCCAAATTTTGGCAATAGTGAACAATGTTGGTATGAACATTGATGTACATATATCTGTTCAAGTCTGCTTTCAGTTCTTCTGAGTATATACCCAGCAGAGGAATCACTAATCATATGGAAGATCTATAGTTAGTTTTGTGAGGGACCGTCAAACTGTCCTCCGCAGTGGCTGGACCACTCCACAATCCCACAAGAAGTGGATGAGGGTTCCCTTTCCTCCACATCCTCTCCAACACATATAGTCTGCTGTTTTTTTTTTTTAATAGCCACCATTCTAAAGGGTGTAAGGTGGTAGCTAATTGTAGTTTTGATTGACATTTCTCTAAAAGCTAGTGATGTCGATCATTTTTTCATGTGCTTCTTAGCCATTTGTATTTCTTCCTTGGAGAAGAGTCTTTTCAGGTCACTTGCCCATTTTTTAAATGGATTCTTTGTTTTTTTATTTTTGAGGTGTAGGATTTCTTTATATATGCAGAATATTAGGATCCTCTCAGATATATGTTTGCCAAATAATTTCTCCCATTGGGTAGGCTGCCTTTTTATTTTCTTGATAATGTCCTTTGAGGTGCAAAATTTTTTAATTTTGAGGAGATCCCATTTATCTATTTTTTTCTTTTGCTTCTTGTGCTTTTGGTGTTAAGTTCATGAAACCACTTCCTATTACAAGGTCCTGTAGATGCTTTCCTACATTATCTTACAAGATCCTTATCATCTTAGCTCTTATATTTAGATTTTTGATCCATCTTGCATTGATTTTTGTATAAGGTGTGAGATGGTGTTCCTCTCTCATTCTTTTGGATATGGATATCCAGTTCTCCAAGCACCACTTGTTGAAGAAGCCATTCTCTCCCAACTGAGTGGGCTTGGTGGCCTTGTTGATTATCAGATGTCTGTATACATGGGGACTTATATCAGAACTCTCAATTCAGTTCCATTGGTCAATATGACTATCCTTGCGCCAATACCATGTGGTTTTGACTACTGTACCTTTGTATCTCATTGATATGAGATATGTAGTATGTTTTAAAGTCAGGTAGTGTGATACCTCTAACTTCATTTTTCTTTTACAATATGTCTTTGGTGATTTGGGGCCTCTTACCCTTCCAAATAAATTTTGTAGTTAGTTTTTCCAATTCATTAAAAAATACAATATTGATTTTTATTGGGATTGCATTAAAGCTGTAGATTTGTTTGGGTAGGATAGACATTTTAAAGATGTTTAGTCTTCCTATCCATGAACAAGTAATATTCTTCCATTTATTTAAGTCTTTTTTGATTTCTTTTAACAGTGTTGTGTAGCTTTCTGTATATAATTCCTTTACATCTTTAGTTAAATTTATTTCTAGGTATTTGATTCTTTTAGTTACTATTGTAAATGGTATTTTTTTTTCTTGATTTCCTCCTCAGATTGCTTGTTATTGTTGTACAGAAGTGCTATTGATTTTTTGAGCATTGATCTTATAGCCTGCGATGTTACTGAACTCATTTATAAGTTCTAGAAGCTTTTTTGTAGATTTCTCAGGGATTTCTATGTATAGGATCATGTCTTCTGAAAATAATGAAATTTTTACTTCTTCTTTTCCTATTTGGGAGCTTTTCAAATTTTTTTTTTTTTTTTTTTTTTTGCATCAGTGTTGAGCAAGTACTTCTAAGACAATGTTAAGTAGGAGAGGTAATAGTGGCATACTTGTCTTGTTCCCAATCTCAGAGGGAAGATTTTAGGATTTCACAATTGAAGATGATGTTAGCTTTGGGTTTTTCATATATACCCTTTATCATGTTCAGAATGTATCCTTCTATTCCTATATTTTTCAGTGTTTTTATCAGGAAAGGGTGTTGTATTTTGTCTAATACCTTTTCTGTATCTATAGAGATGATCATGTGATTTTTTTCTTTCAATCTGTTTATGTGGTGGATTACATTGATTGATTTTCTTATGTTGAAAAATCCTTGCATACCCGGGAAGAAACCCACTTGGTCATGGTGTATAATTCTTTTGATATGTTCTTAAATGCATTTAGCAAGTATTTTGTTGAGGATTTTAGCATCTAGGTTCATTAGAGACATTGGTCTATAATTTACCTTTCTTGTGGTATCTTTGTTTGGCTTTGGTATTAGGGTAATGTTGGCATCATAGAATGAGTTAGGCAATGCTCCTTCTACTTCTATCTTTTGGAAGGTTTTAAGCAGGATTGGTTTTAGCTTTTTCTCAAACGTTTGGTGGAATTTGGCTGTGAAGCTGTCTGGTCCTGGGTTCTTCTTAGATGGGAGGATTTTTATGAGAGTCTACCTCTTTACTTCCAATTGGACTGTTGAATTCCTCAATTTCTTCTTTCATCAATGTAGGCTTCTTGTGAATTTCTAGGATTTCTCAATTTCCTCTAAATTATCATTCTTGTTGGCATATAATTTTTCAAGGTATCCTCTTATGATACTCTTTATTTCTGTGGGGTCAGTAGTGATATCCCCTTCTTCATTCCTTATTTTGTGTATTTGCATCTGCTCTCTCTTTTTGTTTGTTAGTCTGGTTAAGGGTTTGTCAATTTTATTGATCTTCTTAAAGAACCAGATTTTGGTATTGTTTATGTTTCTGGTGCTTTCTTATTTTCTATTTCATTTAGTTCTGCTCTAATCTTTGTTATTTCCTTCTTTTACTTTCTTTAGGGTTAGTTTGATTTTTTTTTCTGGTTCCTCCAATTGTGCAGTTAGATCTTCAATTTTGGCTCTTTCCTCTTTTTTAATACATGCATTTATGTCTATGAATTTCCCTCTCCGTACAGCCTTGGCTGCATCCCATAGGTTTGGTATGTTGTGTTGTCATTTTTATTCATTTCAAGGTAATTACTGATTTCTTTTAAGATTTCCTCCTTGACCCACTGTTTGTGTAAGACTGTTCTGTTTAACTTCCATATCATTGTGCCTAATCTGGTTCTCTGGCCCTTAGTGATTTCCAATTTCATTCCATTATGGTCAAAGAAATTACTTTGTATAACCTCAATCTTTCTGATTTCATTGAGATTTGTTCTGTGGCCTATCATGTGGTATAACTTGGGTATGGTCCATGTGCAGTCAAAGATAATGTGTATTTGGATGTAACATTCTGTATATATCTATTAGATCCAGGTCCCCTACTGTATTATTCGGAGCCTTTGTTTCTTTATTGATTCCCTGTCTAGATGTTCTGTCTTATGAGGATAATGGTGTATTAAAGTCCCCCACTATAATTGTAGAGGCATTTATTTCTCCACTTATTTTTTCCAGTGTTTGCCTCGTGTATTTTGAGGTGCTCTGATTAGGTGCATAAATGATTATGATTGTTCTCTCTTCTTGGAAGATTACCCCTTTTACTAATATATAGTGTCCATCTTTGTCTCTTACAATAATTTTGCATTTAAAATCTATTTTGTCCAATATTAGGATAGCTACTCCTGCCCTTTTTTGGTTATTGTTTGCTTGTAAATTTGTTTTCCAGCCATTCACTTTCAGCCTCCTTGAATGTCCTGGTCTAAGGTGGGTTTCCTGTAGACAACATATAGCTGGATCATATTTCCTTATCCATCCTGCGAATCTGTGTCCCTTGACTGGTGAGTTTAATCCATTAACATTCAGTATTATTACTCTCAATGAATTTCTTACATCAGCCATATTTTCTTTGGGTTTATGTATGTCATATGTTGTTTTTATTTCCCTTTTTGTCTTTTTTGTTGTTCTTACACTTTCCTCCAACTCTCTCTCCTGTTTTCTCCTTTCAACTTGTAGAACTTCCTTTAGTATTTCATGAAGTGCAGGTTTCTTATTGGCATACTCTTTTAATTACTATTTATCTGTGAAAATTTTGAACTGCCCATCATTTTTGAATGCCAGCTTTGCTGGATACAGAACTTGTAGCTGCAAGTTTTTTCTTTTTGTACCTTGACTATGTCATAATACTGTCTTCTTGCCTCATGGTTTTAGCTGAGAAATCAGCACTTAATCTTATTGTGCTTCCCTTGTTTGTGATGGTTCTCTTTTCTCTTTTGTCTTGAGTATTTTCTCTTTGTCTTGAGTATTGGACATTTTGATAATTATATGTCTTGGAGTAGGCCAGTTGGAATTTATACTCTTTAGGGTGTGCTGTGCTTCCTGGACATATACATCCATCTCCCTCAATAGGGTTGGGAAGTTTTCAGCCATTATTTCCTTCAACACTCCCTCTGTTCCCTTTCCGTTCTCTTCTCCTTCTGGTATCACTATAATGTGTATGTTTGTGAGTTTTGTGTTGTCGTTTAAATCCCTAAGTCGCTGCTGGATTTTTTCTATCTTTTTATCTCTCTGTTCTACTATCTGTTTGATTTCAGATGTAGTGTCTTCCACATCACTAATTCTTTCTTCTGCCTGTTCAAATCTGCTGTTATGGGAATCCAGCGTCTTTTTTATTTCTTGGATTGTGCCATTCATCACCATTATATCCATTATTTTTCTGTATGTTTATAATTTTTTCAGTATGCTCTCCCAGTTTCTTCTTAATATCCATAATCTCTTCCTTCACTTCATTAAGTTGATCCATTATATTTGTTTGGACAGCTTTGATTCATTGTTTGATGTTCTGCATCTCTTCTTGGTTTTTAGTTTTTCCTTTGGAATGATCCATGTCTTCCTGTTTCTCATTATGGTTTGTAATTCTTTGTTGCCCTCTAGTCATCATTTTATCTTAATGGGTTTATTCAGTTGATTAGCTGCTCTCTCTGCTCTAGATTTTTATTTAGCTGGTGCTTCTGTAAGTGTGTTTAGTTTTCTCTTTGACACTTTGTTCTTCTTGTGCTATTTCCTTGCTTTTTTCTATGTTCCCTTGAAGGAAAGAGATTAGGGCCAGAGGAATTGAAAGATGTAAGAAAGGAAAAAAGATAATAATAATATTGATAAAAGTTAGAAGAGGTGCCATATCAGACTTAGTAAAATGAATATTTAACTCATGTAGGCAGTGTAGAGTAATAGGGGAAAAAGTGGAGTAAGTACAAAGGAATGGGAAACCAAATCGATAAAAATATATAGAATGATTTAAAAGGCCTGAATGATGAGGAGAGAGAGAAAGAGTAAAGAGAGGGCTGAAAAGGAAAAGGTTAATTTAAAAAAAAAAGGAAACAGAATAAGCAAGATAGAAATCGACACCCATGAAGTTGAGGACTAAGGAAAGAGATGGAATGTAAGAACCACAAGAGAAACCAGAAACTAGAGAGATGAAGGAAGGAAAAGAGATAGTATTTGTAGACAAAATCAATATACACCGAGAATGGGAAATCAAGGAATAAGAAGCACAGCTAAGAAGAAAGTTAGCAACACTGAATTTCAAAAAAAAGGGTTGGGGAGAGAGTAAAGAAAAGCAAGAAACAAACAAACAAACAATGAAAACCAAACAAACACACAAGCAAGCAGTCAAACAAAGCTAAGGAAGAACAGCGTTCTTTCTTGGGCCCTTTTGGAGCCTCTCAGCCTGCCTGTGTTCATCAATCAATTGCCCTGTATGCTTCTCTCTGCAGGTTTTGAGGCAGATTTTAGCAATTAAACTAAGTTAAAAAAATTTTTAAGTAACCTTTTTATTTTTTTTTTGGAGAAATAAGGGACCCAAATGAAGGCCTCTTCTAGACCACACCCTCCACTGAGGAGACACTAAATAGGCTAATGGAAACTTATCAAACACTTCCTACTGCCTGACTCCCCCAGGGAGCTGAAATTCTGATACTCAGCACAGAACTATAAAATTGGTTGACTCCATCCCCTCCCAAGCCAAGTCTGTGTATCCTAGGGCGGTTAGGTAAATCAGGCTTCCTCAGCAGATTTGCCTCTCCCCTCAGCCTGTCACCACTTCAAGGTGTCTGGTGTGTTCCCAAAAGCTGCAAGGGGGTCCAGGCAGCCAAACCCACAGAAAGGAAACCCCTCTCCACCCTCTGCCAGAACCCTCCCACTCTCAGAGAATGCTCCCTCTCACCAGCTTGCTGGTGGGAGTCAGGGCTCACCCTAGCCCTTTGCCCTGAAAGTGGGGCTTATCCATCCACATCCATGATTTCCAGCTGGGAAAACCTCACAATTTTATCTTGAGCAAATTCACCTCACTGTCCAGCTCCCACCAGATCAATGTCCCTAAGTTTCTCACTCTGTGGGCTCCCAGAACAGACCACTCAGGCAGGATCCTGTCCCCAATCAGCAGTCCTCTGTGAGAGAGATGGTGAGTGCCCACCTAAACTGACACCATCTTACCCAACTCCTGGTCTCTTTTCTTTTATTAGGCACTGCCTATGTTCTCAAGAGAGTCTTGCCTTCTAATTGAGAATATACCAGGAATCACCAGGATGGAAATTCAATATTTTCTTGTTTTTTGTATGTTTCTCTACTCACTGAGATAACCAAAATAATATTAAATTCCCATCCTGGGAAGTCCTGCTACATTCTCTATTGAGTGGCAAGAATCCCTAGAATACATAGGCAGTGCCTAATGAAGGACATACCAATACACTCAGCTCTGGACATTGATGGTTGTACTTATGAACTTTGTTATTGTGAAATAGAAATTTAGCCTAGTATTATATATTGTCTAAGAGTTACCTCCAGAAATCCTCCTAGTTGTTCAAATGTGCCCTCTCTGTAAGCCAAACTCAGTATATAAACTCACTACATTTTCCTAGTATAGGACATGACTCCCAGGGATGAACTTCCCTGCCACTGAGGGAGTATTACCAAGCACCAACTAGCAATGCTTTTGGACAAAGACCTTTATTAAAAGGGGGGAAACAATAAATACAAATGATTTTTTATGGCTAATTGATTTCATGAGTCAGGAGGTCATTTCAGAGTTTATACTAATGCACATCTCAGGATGATCTCTTTGACAGCTATGTTAAAAAGTGCCTCAAGCAGGGGGGTCCTGAGGGCTCTAGAGACATCTAGACATCATAGGCAAAGTAGACAATTTCAGGAATTCAGCAACCTCCCAGTGGCATTGTCCTTGGTATATATGTTCTCCAATGTAGCAGACTTAGACTTATTTATAATTTCCCTACACATGGCTTTTCTCCTCCTTTTATTTGAACCTATAATTAGTACTATATTCATTAAATATATTTCCCAGAGACTTAAATATTCAGTCTGTTCACACACTGGATGAGTGTTGAATCTCAGCAGAGTTGCAACACTTACTCTCCAGTTCATTGGAGCCACCCAGGAAAACTAACAAAAGAATGGTGATGGACAATGCCCATCCCCCCAAAAACAAAGAGTATTTACAACTGCAAGCAAGACAGTTCCATCCCTCTGCCCTGTGGACCTAAGACCCCTCTCAATCAGAAAGAGTGGGCATCCCACCCTAAAATCCTCAAGATTGAGGAATGAACAAACATAAAGAAGTGATGAATTATGGATGAAAGTAGACTTATTATTATTCTAGCAATGGAAGAACTTGTAAAATTGATATAAAGGCAGTGGTCATCAGAGCTTCTGTGGGTAGGGAGAGGGAAGAATAGGTGTAACATGGGACACATTTGGGACATTAGAATTGTTCTGAATGACTTTGCAATGACAGATACACTCCACTATACATTGTGTCAAAACCTATAAAAATTATGCCATGCAATGTGTAAACTATAATGTAAACTATCAAGTATGATTAGTAGCAATGCTTCAATATTTGTTCCTCAATTGTAACAAATGTATTATGTTAGTGGAAGGCATTGTTAATGGGGAAAGTGTGGGACAAGGAGGCAGTGGGGCATATGGGAATCCCCCTATATTTTTTTCTACATAATTTCTTATTGTTTTAAAGAAACTTAGATTACATAAATGTTACATAAAAAAATAGAAGATTCCCATATGTCCTGCTCCTTACTCCTTCCACACTTTCCCACATTAACAACATCCTTCATTAGTGTGGTATATTTGTTACAATTGATGAACACACTTTGAAGCATTGCCACTAAGCATGGATTATAGTTTACATTGTAGTTTACACTCTCTCCCACACAATTTATAAATTATAACAAGATATACAATGGCTTGTATCTGTCTTTGCAATGTCATTCAGGATGATTCCCAAGTCCCAAAAATGTCCCCATATTATACTTATTTTTCCCCTCTCCTTTCCCCCAGAACCTCCAGTGTCCACTGCCTGAGCATCAATGAAAAAATTACTTCTATTGCTAGAATCACAATAAATTTATAGTAGAATAGCAGTAAGTCCACTGTAGCCCATCATTCATTCCCTAACCCTGAGTATTCTGGGATGATGGTGATTCCCACTCCACCTCCAATTAAGAAGGGCTTAGATCCCATGGGGAAGATGGATGAGACTATCTTGTTTGCAGTTGCAGACTTTCTCTCTTCCTTGGGATGGTTGTTGTCCACGATCATCTTGTTGCCTGGGTGAGTCCAATGAACTGAAGAGTAGGTGTTGCAACTCCATTGAGATTCAGGGCCTAACTGGCTCATAGACAGCCCAAAGAGTTAAGTCTCTTGGACATATACCTATCAACTCTAGTGCTAATTATAGGCTCAAATAGAAGGGGCAGAAGTACCATGTGTAGGGAAAGCAAAACTGAGTCCAACTCTGTCACACTGGGGAGCATAAATTCCAAAGTAAGGCCCACTGGCAGGGCTCCAAACTCCTGAACTATCTACCCTGCCTATAGTGTCTGGATGTCTCCAGAGCCCCCAGGAGCCCCACTATTTGGAGCAATAACTTTGGTAGTAAAGGAGATCCTGCTGAGACATGCAATCCAAGTCCCCATGAGCCAATGAACAGATAAATAAATGTGGCATATACAAACAATGAAATATTACCTGCAAAAGAAATGAATTTGTGATATATGTGGCAACATGGATAAAGGTTGCAGACATCCTGTTGAGTGAAATATGCCATACACAAAAAGACATCTTGTACAATATCAATGAAATAAAACAATTAGGTTTTACAAACTCAATAGTCTCAGGATCTAGAATATAGGTTACCAAGGACCAGTCTGGGGTAGGGAATGGGAAGTTAATGCTTAAGCTGTACAGATGTACAATTTGGGCTGATTGTAATTTTTGATAATGGATGTTAGTGATGATAACATAAAATTTTGAATGTCATTTGCATCTTAGATTATAGACATGAATGTGGTTATAAGGGAAAATTTCAGGCTGAATATATGCTATTAGAATAAAATTAATCAAATAAAACAGAGGACTCTACAACACAGTGAACCCTATTGTAAAAAATAGACTATATTTAAGAGTATGATTATAAAAATGTTCTTTCATGAATTGTAACAAATGAATCATACTAACATGTTAATAATCAGATGGTATATAGGAACTCTATTTTAAGTTTGATTTTTCTGTAAACCTGAAACTTCTGTTTAAAATTTCAGAAAAAAATCACATCATTTTCAAATGTACATAATTTTACTTCATCCATTCAAAAATGTGTAGATTTTATTCCTTTTCATGCCCAATTTCCCTGGTATAGAAACACCTGTACAATAAAGAATAGAATTGGTAAGAGTGGATATCCTTGTATTCTTCTTAATCTTAGGGGGAAAGTGTCCAGTCATTCAAAATCACAATATTAAACCAGTCTTGCATTTGTAGGATAAATCCCACTTTCTCATGGCATATAGTTTATTTATATATTGTCAGATTTATTTTGCTAGTTTATTGAGAATGTATTTATCCATATTCATGAGAAATATTTGTCTGCAACTTTCTTTTCCTATAATGTTTTGTCAAGTTTTTTTTCATCAGTATAATACCAGCTTCATGAAATGAGTTCAGTGATATTACTCCTTTTATTTTATTTATTTATTTTCACTATTTTTAAATTTTAAAAAAAGATACTTAGATTAAATAAATGTTACACAAAACTTATAGGGATTTCCATATGCCCCACCTCCCACACCTCCCACAACCTCCCACATAAACATCATTCATTAGTGTGGCACTTCACCTGCAATGGATATACACATCCTGGGGCTTTGCCACTAAGCATGGACCATAGTTCACATTGTAGACCACACTTTCTCCCCGACAGATTTGCATGTTATATGATGATATAAAACGGCCTATATCTGTCATTGAAATGTCACTCAGGATAATTCCCAAGTCCTAAAAATGCCCCTGTTTTACAACTGCTTTTCCCTCTTCCTGCCCCCAGAGCATCCAGTGGCCACAGGCTCCACATTAATGTTGTAATTTCTTCCATTGCTTGAATCACAATATGTCTATTACAGAATACCAGTAAGTCCACTCTAGTCCATAGCTCTTCCCTCAATCCTGAGGAGTCTGGGATGGTGATATCCACCCCACCTCCAACTGAGAGGGGGCTTACAACCCATGGATAAGATGGATGGGACTATTCCACCCACAGCTGCAAATTCTCTCCATTCCATCAGATGGGCATTGTCCATCATCATCTGTCCACTAGGTGTCCTGGTTTCCTGGTTGAGTCCATTGAACTGTAGAGTAGGAGTTCCAATTCCACTGAGATTCCAGGCCCAGCTGGGCCTTGGACAGCCCAAAGATGCCAATGTCTTGATATACACCTCCAAACTCAAGCACCACGTATAGGTTTGAATAGAAGGGACAGATGAACTGTGTGTAGGGAAGACATATTTGAGTCCAACTCTGTCACTCTCAGGTGCACAGATTCCAAATTAGGGCCCACTGATAAGGCACCAAACTACAGAGCCATCCACCCCAACACAGGACCTGGGTGTCTCCAGAGCCCTCAGGAGCCCCTCTATTTGGGGTGATATACATTTTGGAAGCCTATGAAGTCCTACTGAGATGTACATAAGCATTACCTCTGGGATGACCTTCCAATCACTTTGAAGTCTCTCAGCCACATGAACTCACTTGAATTTACTTTTTCCCCCTTTTATTAGAGGTCTTTTCCCAGTCATATTGCCAGTTGGCACTTGGTAGTAATCCCTCAGTGCCAGGGAGGCTCATCCCAGGGAGTCAAGTCCCATGCTGGGAGGAAGGTAATGCATTCATATGTTGAGTTTGGCTTAGAGAGAGACCACATTTGAGCAACAAGGAAGCTGTTAGGAGGCAACTCTTAGGCACCCCATATCAATAGGCTAAGTTTCCATTTCAAGAGCAAAGACTTGTAAGGCAAGTCATCAATAACAAGGACCCATCAGTGGACCATTCTCCTTTGCCAGACACTGCCCCTGCACTTGGGAAGCTGTTGCTGCTCCCTTGGAGAATGTGGCAGAGATATCCAGAATGGGAATTCTGTCTTATCTAATTTATTGAGTGATTCACCAACCACTGTGACCATACCCCCTGAACACTTGAACAATTTTATATACCTTGTATATATGTTTAGGTGAACTTCCTCCCATGCACCCCCATCCCTGCACCCCTCACCAATAACCTTTCCCACCCCAGTTGTAACCCTTCTGTGATCCACAGCTTCTTTAGAGATGAAGCCAATACAACAGCCAAATACAATTAAGTGGAAAATGAAATAGTAATAAGTTTAATGTAAGAGGAAAAATACATGAAAACTAAAAAAAATTAAATAAATAAAGATAAAATAAAGTCAAAATATTGGGATATTTAAAAAAATGTTTTTTAATTAAAAATAAATTTTTTTTGACATTTTGCCTTTTATCACTGCAATATCTGGTGTCCAGTCTGTACCATGGCACCTTCCCCTCTCACTCTCCAGTGTCTATTTTTCATTTTGTTTTCAAAGAAGTTTTCAGTCATGGCAAAGGCACACACAGAATGCAAAAGAATCTCTCAGACCCAACCTCCTCCCCCTTTCCTCATATAAAACCTTTTTGTATGTGGTGGTAGCATTGTTATAACTGTTATACAGGTAGTGAATCATAGCTACTAAACATTGCCAATGTTTTTCAGTATGGTTTACATTTTAGACCATACACATTTATAAATTTTGATGATATTTACCATGTTCTGTATCCATCATTGTAAGGTAATAAAAAAACATTTCCACTGAGCACTAAACACCCCCTGTTTGATCTATTCATTTTTTTTTAATTTATTTATTTTTTATTGTGGGTAAAAGTCAAAATTTTCACAATACATACCAATATTTGTAAAATGATATATGAATATATATGCATATCTGTGCATTTGCTTACAAAAATGTTATATATATATATATATACATACACACATATATATATGTGTGTGTAAGTGTGTATATATATATATATAATTTTTTAAGTGCTTAGATTACCTAAATATTGCATGGAACCTACAGGGATTCCCATGTTCCCCACCTCCCACACTTCCCACCACATCCCACACAAACATCTCCCACAAGTGTGGCTCATCACCTTCAATGGACTTACACATCCTGGGGTCTTGCCATCAACCATAGACCACAGTTCACATAGTAGACCACATTCTCTCCCACCAGTTCTGAATGGAGTGTGCTAATTTAAAATGGCCTACATCCGTTGCCACAATGGCACTCAGGACAACCTCCAAGACCCAAAAAAGCCCCTGTATTTCAATGGCACATCCCCTCCCTGTACGTGTCCAGTGGCCAATGGCTTCACCTCACTGTTATAATTTCTTCCATTGCTGGAATCACCATATGTGTACAACAGAAAACCATTAAGTCCACTCTAGTCCATAGTTCTTCCCCCAAACCTGAGGGGACTGGGATGGTGATGTCCACTCTACCTCCAAGTGAGATAGGGCTTATATCCCATGGATATGGTGGGTGGGGTGATCCTGCCTGCAGATGCAGACCCTCTCCATTCCCTGGGATGGCTGTTGTCCATCATTGTCTCCTTGCCAGGTGACTTGGATGAGTCCATTGAGCTGTAGGGTAGGACTTGCAGCTCCACCGAGATTCCACGCACACCTGGCACATAGGTAGGCCAGAGGCTACAGTCTCTGGAAGTATACCTAAAAACTCCAGCATCACATATAGGTTTGAATAGAAAGGACTGATAAACCATGTGCAGGGAGGACTTATTTGAGTCCAATTCTGTCACTCTCAGGAGCACAGATTCCAAAATAGAGCCCACTGATAAGGCATCAGTCTCTGGGGTTATCCTTACTTATATAGGACCTGGGTGTCTCCAGAGCTCTCAGGAGCCCCTCTGTGTGGGGTGATATGCACTTTGATGTTCTATGAGCTCCTACGGATGTGTGCATAAGCGTTACCTCTGGGATGACCTCCAGACTCTCTTTGAAGTTTCTTAGTCACTTGAAATCATTTGTCTTTACCTTTTCCCCCTTTTATTCAAGGTCTTTTTCCAGTTGTGTTGCCAGTTGGCACTTGGTATTAATCCTTCGTTGCCAGGGGGCTCATCCCCAGGAGTCATGGCCCACGTTGGGGGGAAGGTAATGCATTCATATGCTGAGTTTGGCTTAGAGAGAGGCCACATTTGAGCAACAAGGAGGCTCTCAGGTGGCAACCCTAAGGCACCCCATAACAGAAAGCTAAGTTTCAGTTGCAAGAGCAAAGACTCATAAGGGTAGTCAGCAATAACAATAACTCATCAGTGGGCCACCCTATTTTGACAGACACTGTCCCTGCACTCAGAGGAGTGTTGCTGCTCCCTTGGAGAATGTGGCAGAGCTCTGCAGGCTAGGAATTCAGATTCCCTCATTTACTGAGTGATTGTCCACCCACCGTGACCATGCCCAATCCTTTGATCTTTTGAACAATTTTCTATATCTTTCATGTATATTCAGATGAACTTACTCCCATGAATCCCCCTCCCAGACACCCCCCACCAATAATCCCCAGCAGTACCGATTGTAACCCTTCTGTGATCTAAATCATCCCTGAACATGTAGCCCATATAATAATCAAATGCACTTAATAGGAAAAAGAAACAACAATGATAAGTTTACACGCAAGAGACAAACATAAGGAAACTCAGGAAAAAAATAAACAAAAAAACAAACAATCAAACAAAAAACACAGCAAAATATAATTAGCAGATTGGGGCATTCAAAAAAATGAAAAAAAAAAAAAAGAAATGCCTTTAAAAAATTATTTTTTTTTCCTTTTATCACTGTGTTATCAGATATCTGGTGTACCATGACACCTACCCCTCTCAATCCTCAGGGTCTCCCAAATTTTCATTTAATTTAATTTTCAAAGAAGTTTTAGATCACAGCAAAGTCCCACACGGAATACCAGAGACTCCCAGATACCAAATAACCCCCCTCCCCACCCCATATTAACACACCCTCCCTTTTTTTGGATGTTGGCATTGTTATAACTGTTATACAGATAGCAAAATATAGCAACTAAACATTGTCAATGATTTACAGTATAGTTTACAATTTACATGATACAGTTTAATAAGTTTTGATGATATTTATAATGTCCTGTGTCCATTACTGTAAGGTAATGAAAAACCTTTCTCATGACCACTAAATACCCCATTAGATCTTAACAGTTCCTTCCTCCCCAACCCCCTGGGGCATATGACACTCCCGTGTCTTGACTCATGGAATGTTAAGATTCATAGTCACATGCCCTGGGTATTTGAACCTGCCCTTCCTAATCTACCCACCTGTCAATGCTACACCACCAAACCCAGTAATATCACTACCAATCTGTCCTATCCCTCAATATGCAACTATACCCTATCCCTTTACCATAGTTTATGTCCATATGGGTGATGGCTCAAAGCCTGCTCTTCTCTTTCTCTCCCCTGTTTACCTATCTTTCAGACAATGGTTCTCAGAGACTGCTCACTTTCCTCAGTTCAAATCAGTGAGGTCATATACTGTTCATCCATCAGTGCCTGGCTTGCTTCACTCAACATAAGGTCTTCAAGATTCATCCATGTTATTCCATGTGTTAGCACTTTATTCCTTCTTACAGCTGAGTAAATTCCAATTATGTATGTACCACATTTTGCTTATCCATTCATCTGTTGATGGGCACTGGGGCTGATTCCAACTTTTGGCAATGGTGAACAATGCTGCTATGAACATTGGTGTGCATATATCTGTTTGGGTCTTTGCTTTCATTTCTTCTGGTTATATAACCAGCAGTGGAATTGCAGATCATATGGAAGATCTATTGTTAGTTTTCTGAGGAACCGCAAAACTGTCCGGCACAGTGGCTGGACCATACCACAATCCCACCAGCAGTGGATGAGGGTTTCTATTCCTCCACATCCTCTCCAACATTTAGTGTCTGCTGTTTTTTTAATAGCTGCCATTTTGATGGGTGCTAGATGGTATCTCATTGTAGTTTTGATATGCATTTCCCTGATAGCCAGCGATCTTGAGCATTTCTTCATGTGCTTTTTTAGCCATTTGTATTTCTTCCTTAGGGATGTGTCTTTTAAGGTCACTTTCCCATTTTTTAAATGGGTTGTTTGTCTTTTTATTTTCAAGGTGTAGGATTTCTTTATATATGCAGGATATTAGGCTCCTATCAGATATATGGTTGCCAAATATTTTCTCCCATTGGGTAGGCTGCCTTTTTATTTTCTTAATAACATCCTTTGAGGTGCAGAAATTTTTAATTTTGATGAGATCCCGTTTATCTATATTTTCTCTTGCTGCTCGTGCTTTGGCTGTGAAGTTCATGAAACCATTTTCTATTACAAGGTCCTGTAGATACTTCCCTATATTATCTTCCAAGGTCTTTAGGGTTTTGGCACTTATATTTAGATCTTTGATCCATCTTGAGTTGATTTTTGTATAAGGTGTGACATGGTATTTTTCTCTCATTCTTTTGGATATGGATATCTAGTTCTCCAAGCACCATTGTTAAAGAGGCCATTCTATCTCAACTGAATGGGAGTCATGGCCTTGTCAGATATCAGAAAACTATATATGCAAGGATCTATATCAGAATTCTCAATTCGGTTTCATTGGTCAGTAGGTCTATACTTGTGCCAATACCACACAGTTTGAATCAGGGTAGCTTTGTAGTATGTTTTAAAGTCAGGTAGTATGATAACTCCAACTTCATTTTTCTTTTTCAATATGTCTTTGGCTATTTGGGGCCTCTTGCCTCTCCAAGTATATTTTGTGGTTAGTTTTCCAGTTCTTTAAAAAAATACAGTGTTGACTTTTATTGGGATTGCATTAAATCAGTAGATTAGTTTGGGTAGGAGAGACATCTTGATGAGGTTTAGCCTTCCTATCTATGAACAGGGAATATTTTTCTATTTATTTAAGTCTTCTCTGATTTCCTTTAACAGTGTTGTGTAGTTTTCTGTATATAAGTCCTTTACATCTTTAGTTAAATTTATTTCTAGGTATTTGATTCTCTTAGTTACTATTGTAAATAGTATTTTTTTCCTGATTGACTCCTCATTTTGCTCGTTATTGGTGTATAGAAATGCTACTGATTTTTGAGCATTGATCTTATAGCCTGCAACATTACTGAACTCCTTTATAAGTTCTAGAAGCCTTGTTGTAGATTTCTGAGGGCTTTCTATGTATACGATGATGTCATCTGGAAATAATGAAATTTTCACTTCTTCTTTTGCAATCTGGATGCCTTTTATGCCCTTTTCTTGTCTCAGTGCTCACACAAGTACTTCTAAGACAATGTTAAATATGAGAGGTGATATTGGGCATCCTTGTCCAGTTTCTGATCTCAGAGGGAAGGCTTTTAGGATTTCACCATTGAAAATGATGTTAGCTTTGGGTTTTTCATATATACCCTTTATCAAATTCAGAAAGTTTCCATCTATTCCTATCTTTTGTAGTGTTTTTATGAGGAAAGAGTGCTGTATTTTGTCAAGTGCTTTTTCTGCATTTATAGAGATGCTCATGTGATTTTTTCTTTCAATCTGTTTATGTGGTGTATTACATGATTGATTTTCTTATATTGAAGCATCCTTGCATACCCGGGATGAAACCCACTTGGTCATGTTGTATAATCATGTTGATATGTTGTTGAATGCAATTAGCAAGTATTTTTTTGAGGATTTTAGCATCTAGGTTCATTAGAGAAATTGATCTGTAATTTTCCTTTCTTGTGGTATCTTTATTTGGTTTTGGTATTAGGGTAATGTTGGCATCATAGAATGAGTTAGGCAATATTCCTTCTACTTCTCTTTAATGGAAGAGCTTAAGTAGAATTGGTGTTAGCTCTTTCCAGAATGTTTGGTATAATTCAGCTGTGAAGCCATCTGGTCCTGGGCTCTTCTTAGTTGGGAGGTTTTTGATGACTGAATCTATCTCTTTACTTGTAATTGGAATGTTGAGTTCATCTATTTCTTCTTTCATAAATGTATGCTGTTTGTGGGTTTGTAGAAACTTGTCCATTTCCTCTAAATTATCATTCTTGTTGGCATATAATTTTTCAAAGTATCCTCTTATGATACTCTTTATTTCTGTGGGGTCAGTAGTGATATCCCCTTGCTCATTCCTTATTTTATGTATTTGCATCTGTTCTCTCTTTTTCTTTGTTAGTCTGGCTAAGGGTTTGTGAATTTTATTGATATTCTCAAAGAACGGTTTTGTTTTTGTTTATTATTTCCAGTGCTTTCTTATTCTCTATTTCATTTAGTTCTGCTCTAATCTTTGTTATTTCTTTCTTTCTACTTCCTTTAGGTTTAGTTTGTTGTTGTGTTTCCAATCCCTCCAAGTGTGCAGTTAGGTCTTCAATTTTAGGTCTTTCTTCTTTTTTAATATATGAATTTATGGCTATGAACTTCCCTCTCAGGACTGCTTTTACTGCATCCCATAGATTTTGATATGTTGTGTTGTCGTTTTCATTAGTTTCAAGGTAGTTACTGATTTCTTTTGAGATTTCCTTTTTGCCCCACTCTTTGTCTATGAGTGTGTTGTTTAACTTCCATATCCTTGTGCCTAACAGTTTCTCTGTCCCTTAGTGATTACCAGTTTCATTCCATTGTGGTCAGAGAAATTACTTTGTATAATCTCAGTCTTTCTGAATTCATTGAGAATTGTTCTGTGGCCAAGCATGTGGTCTATTTTGGAGTATGTTCCATGTGCACTCGAGAAGAATGTAAATCCTGCTGTATTTGGGTGTAGTGTTCTGTATATGTCTATTAAGTCCAGGTCTTCTACCGTATTGTTGAGTGTCTTTGTTTCTTTATTGAGTCTCCATCTAGATGTTCTGTCTAATGATGATAGTGGTGTGTTGAAGTCCCCTGCTATAATTGTAGAGGCATTTATTTCTTCTCTTAGTTTTTCCAGAGTTTGCCACATGTATTTTGAGGCACCCTGATTAGGTGCGTAAATGCTGATGATTGTTCTCTCTTCTTCAGACATTACTCCTTTTACTAATATGTAGTGTCCATCTTTGTCTCTTACAATAGTTTTGCATTTAAAGTCTTTTTTGTCTGATACTACAATAGCTACTCCTGCCATATTTTGGCTATTGTTAGCTTGTAAAATGTTTTTGCAGCCATTCACTTTCAGCCTCCTTGAATCCCTGGGTCGAAGGTGGGTATCTTGTAGACAGCATATAGATGGATCATATTTACTTATCCATTCTGCCAATCTGTGTCTTTTGATAGGTGAATTTCATCCATTAACATTCAGTGTTATTACTCGTAATGAATTTCTTACGTCAGCCATATTTTCTTTGGGATAAGTTATGTCCTATGTTGTTTTGTTTCTCTTTTTGTCTTTTCATTGTTTTTAAACTCTCCTCCAACTCTCTCTCCCTTGTTTTTTCCTTTCAAATTGTAGAGATTCCTTTAGTATTTCTTGAAGTGCATGTTTCTTATTGACATACTCTCTTAATTTCTGTTTATCTGTGAATATTTTGAACTCTCCATCATTTTGAATTCCAGTTTGGTGGATAGAGAATTCATGGCTGGAAGTTTTTTTCTTTTAGTGTTTTGACTATGTCATACCACTGTCTTCTTGCCTCCATGGTTTCAGCTGAGAAATCAGCACTTAATCTTAATGTGCTTCCCTTGTATGCGATGGTTCTCTTTTCTCTTGCTGCCTTGAGTATTTTCTTTTTGTCTTGAGCATTGGACACTTTGACAAGTATATGTCTTGGAGTTGGCCTGTTGGGATTTATACTATTTGGGGTGCGCTGTGCTTCCTGGATCTGCACATCCATCTCTCTCAATAGGGTTGGGAAGTTTTCAGCCATAATTTCCTTCAACACTCCTTCTGTTCCCTTTCCCTTCTCTTCTCCTTCTGGGATGCCCGTAATGTGTATGTTTGTGTGTTTTGTGTTATCGGTTAATTCCCTGAGTCCATGCTGGATTTTTACTCTCTTTTTGTCTATCTGTTCTACTATCTCTTTGATTTCAGCTGTATTGTCTTCCATATCACTAATTCTTTCCTCTGCCTGTTCAAATCTGCTGTTATGTGAATCCATCATCTTTTTGGTTTCTTGGATTGTGCCACTGTTCACCATCATATCCATTATCTTTATAGGAATGTTTGCAATTTCTTCAGTATGTTCTCCCAGTGTCTTCTTTATATCCTTATTCTCTTCCTTCACTTCTTTAAGTTGGTCCATGATATTTGTTTGAATAGCTTTGATTAGTTGTTTGATGTTCTGCATTGCTTCCTGGTTTTTAATTTGTTCATTGGACTGGTACATGTTTTCTTGTTTCTCATAATCATTTGTATTTTTTTGCTGCCTTCTGGTCATATTATTATCTTTATGGGTTTGCTCAGTTGATTAGCTTTTCTCTATGCTCTAGAGTTTTATTTAGCTGGTTGTTCTGCATGTTTGTTAAGTTTTCTCTTTGGCACCTTTTCTTCTTATTTTATTTCCTTGTTTCTTTCTATGTTCCCTTGAAGGCAAATGATTAGGTCCAGAGGAATCAAAAGATGTAAGGAAGGCAGAAGGATAATAGTAATATTGATAAAAGTTAGAAGGGCCAAATGAGACTTAATGAGATGAATATTTAACTTGTATTAAATTATGTAATATTGCAGTGTAGAGTAAAAGGGAAAAAAGTTGAGTTCCTAAAATGTACTGGGAAAACAAATGGAGGGATATATATATAGTGATTTAGAAGGCTAGAATTATGAGGAGGGAGAGAAATAGTAAAGAAAGAGCTGAAAGGAAAAAGTTAATACTAATTTTTAAAAAAAGAAGAAAACAAAATAGATGAAATAGAAATTGACACCCTTAAGTTGTGGGTCTATGAAAAAATGTTGTATGTATGAGCCACAACAGAAAGCAGAAGGCAGAAAGATGAAGGAAGGATAAGCTATAGTTTGGAATACAATATCAATATAGACAACAAGTGGGAAATTACTGAAGAAGAAGCACAGCAAAGAAGCGACAAGCTTGCAGCACCTAATTTTAAAAAATGAAAGAAAAAAGAAGGGGTTGTAAAGAGGAAAGAAAAGCAAGAGACCAAAAATAAACAGAGAAAAACCGAAAAACCACACAGGTAAGCAGTCAAACAGAGCTAAGTAGGGTCAATGATTCCCCTAGGGTCCTTGTGGATCCTCTCTGCCTGCTTGTGTTTATCAATCAATTTCCCTTCAGGGTTCTATATGTAGGTCCTAAAACAGCTTTTAGCTATTAAAGTAAATTAAAAAGAATTTATTCATTTATTGAAGTGACCTTCTCACTTTTTTTTGGGGGGAGGGGCGAAATACAGGACCCAAAATAATTCCTCCTCTAGACCAACCCCCTTACGAAGGAGAACCCATGGAAATTAATCAAGCATGTCCCACTTCCTGGACTCCCCAGGCTAGCTGTAGCTCTGATGTTAGTCAGTGCAGAGTGCTAAAGATGGCTGACTCCACCCCTTCTGGAGCCAAGCACCAGTGTCACCGGGTTGCTGTGTAAATCAGGTTGACTCTGCAGATTCGCCTCTCCTCTCAGTCTGATGCTGCTTTGGGTCAGCTTATCTGCTCCCCAAAGCTATGGGGCGGTCCAGGCAGCCAGAACGATGGCAAAAAAAAAAAAAAATTCCCTTCCTTGTCCTCCATCAGAACCCTCCCTCCTTTGGAGAGTGTCTTCTCTTCCTGGCTCCGAGGCAGCCCGGGGCTTATCCCTGGGCAGCTAGGCCAATCAACTCTCTCCCCAAACAGATTCACCCCTCCCCTCCACCAGGTGCCGATTCGCTCCGGCTATTCTGTTCACCCAAGGTCCAAGGGGCTCCAGGCAGCCAAATCCCAAGAAAATAAAACTCTCTCGCACCTTTACCGGAGTGCCCCCTCAGAGAGTGCCCCCTCCCACTAGGCCCTGACTCCTGGTTGCCGAGCCCTGCTCGCAGCTGCAACTGGCTGTTTTATTTTTTTCTCCCTAACTCGGGACTCAGCTGTCCATGCCAACCACCACCGGCAGGCTTAAAACTCATGAATCTCTACCGTTCCGTCCACACCGTTGATCTGCGCAGATAGATGTTACAAGCTTCTCATTCCACACGCGCACAGCACAGACCCGTGGGCAGGACCCCGTCCACAATCCCCGTCCACAATCTGCCTTGCTCTGGGAGATTGCAGTGTGTGCCATCCTACGCTAATGCCATCTTGGCCCCCCCCATTTGATCTATTTTGTTCCTCCATCCCCATCCCCCTGGGACCCATGACGACCCCCTGGCTTGACTCATTGGATGACAGGATTCATAGTTACATGCAAGAGGTCTTGACACACTGATTTGTCCTCTCCTATTAGGAACCACCCTTGCTTTTAAGAGACCACCACCTGTCTATTTCTGACTGAATTGGTCTCCCCAATGATGGGAGTCCATCTCCTTCCCACTCATTATGTGGATCTCTGCTCACTGATACAACATGTTATGACAGGATGAACATTCACCCCTTCCCTAGAAGTCTGCTCCAGGTGTTCCTTGTCCCAAACACCCCCCCCCAAACAACACCCTAAACCAGTGACTCTTCCTTGTCCTATTGCCATAAGACCATTCCCACCTCTCTACTTTCAACCTCATACCTACAAATCCCAAGTGTTCACCTGGTCCCTCTCCCATCTCCCTCCCTATTATCCTAGGTATTCTAACCCACCCTTCCCAATCTACACACCTGTCAACCCTGAACCAGAAAACCCAATAATATCACTACCCATCTGTCCTATCCCTTCAATATTCAACTACACTCTATCACTTTACCAAAGATTACATCCATATGGGTGATGGCTCACAACTTTCTCTTCTCTTTCTCCTTCTTGTAAACCTATCTTTCAGACAATAGCTCTCTGGGACTGATCAATTTCCTTAATTCATATCAGTGAGGTCATGTGCTGTTCATCCTTCAATGCCTGGCTTGTTTCACTCAGCATAAGGTCTTCAAGATTAATCCATGTTATCCCATGTGTTAGCACTTTATTCCTACTGAACTTCTGTATAAGTTCTAAAAGCTTTGTTGTAGATTTCTCAGGGATTTCTACATATAGGATCATGTCTTCTGCAAATAATGAAACTTTAACTTCTTCTTTTCCAATTTGGATGCCTTTTATATCTTTTTCTTGACTCAGGGTTCAAGCAAGTACTTCTAAGACAATGTTAAATAAGAGTGGTGTAGTGGGCATTCTTGTCTTGTTCCCTATCTCAGAGGGAAGGCTTTTAGGATTCACCATTGAAAATGATGTTAGCTTTGGGTTTTTCATATATACCCTTTATCATGTTCAGAATATTTCCTTCTATTCATATCTTTTGCAGTGTTTTTATCAGGAAAGTTTGCTGTATTTTGCAATGGATTTTTCTGCATCAATAGAGATGATCATGTGATTTTTTTCTTTCAATCTGTTTATGTGATGTATTATATTGATTTATTTTCTTATGTTGAACCATCCTTGAATACCTCTCTGATACCCACTTGGTTATGGTGTATAGTTCTTTTGATATGTTGTTGAATGTGATTAGCAAGTATTTTGTTGAGTATTTTAGCATTTAGGTTCATTAGAGAGATTGGTCTGTAATTTTCCTTTCTTGTGGTATCTTTGGCTTTGGTATTAGCATAATGTTGGCATCATAGAATCAGTTAGGCAATGTTCCTTCTACTTCTAATTTTTGGAAGGCTTAATCAGGATTGGTGTTAGCTCTTTCCAGAATGCTTGCTAGAATTCAGCTATGAAGCTGTCTGGTCCTGGGCCCTTCTAGTTGGGAGGTTTTTGGTGACTGAGTCTTTCTCTTTACTTGTAATTGCACTGTTGAGTTCATCAATTTCTTCTTCCATCAATGTAGGCTGCTTGTGAGTTTCTAGGAATTTGCCTATTTCCTCTAAATTATCATGCTTGTTGGCATATAGTTTTTCAATGCATCCTCTTATGTCTATTAAATCCCTACATCCCTGTTGAATTTTTTCTATCTATCTACTCTACTATCTGTTTGATTTCAGATGTACTCTCTTCAACATCTCTAATTCTTTCTTCTGCCTGTTCAAATCTGCTGTTATGTGATTCCAGAATCTTTTTGATTTCTTGGATTGTGCCATACATCACCGTCATATCCGTTATCTTTTTATGTATGTTTACAATTTCTTCAATCTGTTCTCCCAGTCACAATGTCTTGTTAATATCCTTAATCTCTTCTTTCACTTTATTAAGTTGGCTCATTATATTTGTTTGGACAGCTTTGATTAGTTGTTCAATGTTCTGCATCTCTTCCTGGTTTTTAGTTTGTTCATTGGACTGGTCCATGTCTTCCTGTTTCTCACTATGGTTTCTATTTTTTTGTTGTCTTCTGGTCATCATTTTATCTTGATGGGTTTATTCAGTTGATTAGCTTCTCTGTGTGTTCTAGGGTTTTATTTAATGGGTGGTTCTGTGTGTGTGTTAAGTTTTCTCTGTGACACTTTGTTCTTCTTGTTCTATTTCCTTGCTGTTTTCTAGGTTCCCTTGAAGGAAAAAGATAAGGGTCAGAGTAATCAAAAGACATATGGAAGGAAAAAAGGATAATAATAATAATAAAAAAATAAAAGGTAGACGAGGGACCATATAAAACTTAGTAAAATGAATATTTAACTCATGTAGGCTGTGTAGAGTTACATGGAGAAAAGTGGAGTACCTACAATGGAATGGGAACCAAATAGATAAAAATATATAGAATGATTTAAAAGGCCAGAATGATGAGGAGAGAGAGAAAGAGTAAAGAAAGGGCTGAAAGGAAAAAGTTAATTAAAAAAAGAAAGCAGAATAGACAAGATAGAAATCAAAACCAGTGAAGTTGAGTACTAATGAAAAAAAAGGTGGAATATAAGAACCACAACAGAAAGCAGAAGATAGAAAGGTGAATGAAGGAAAAAAGATAGCATTGGTAGACAAAATCAATATACACAGAAAATGGTAAATCAAGGAAAAAGAAACACAACAAAGAACAAACAAGCTAGCAGCACCTAATTTAAAGAGGGGGGGGGAGAAAAGCAAGAAACAAACAAACAAACACACAAGCAAGAAGTCAAACAAAGCTAAGGAAGAACAGTGTACCTTCTTGGACCCTCATGTAGCATCTCAGTCTGCCTGTGTTCATCAATCAATTACCCTGCAGTCTTCTCTCTGCAGGTTTTGAGGCAGATTTTACCAAGTAAACTAAGTTAAAAAATTTTTTTAAGTAAACTTTTTTTTTCTTTTGGAGAAAAAAAGGACCCAAAAGAAGTTAGTACAACAATAAAGTCTATGTTTTCCCTGTCCTATGTTATCATCTGGATGTTAGATATCCCAGTTAATCACTACTCTTAGAGAAGCTGGGAATCAAAGTAGGGACCTCAGATAATCAAGACAGAAATAACTCCACTGAGATAACTTACTAATTTGGTCAGTTAGTTCTTCAGAAAGCTATTTAGTCCCTTTCCCCTGCAAAGGTTTTACTCTTCTGTGGCAGCAGGAATCAGCAAGGTATATGAGCAGATCCCCTTCTCTCTACTGGCCAGGTTGACTTCCCTCTTGAAATTCAAATGGGACCATGATGACAGATTTCACCTCATTGAAATGGTTTACAAGCCTCTTTTAGAATACCCCTACCTCACTGGGGACCCTAAATAGGCTTGTGGAAACTTATTAAGCACTACCAACTGCCTGACTCCCTTAGGGGAGTTGAAATTCTGTAAGTGCTCAGTGCAGAACTATTAAATTGGCTGACTCCACCCTCTCTCAAGCCAAGCCTCTGTATCCCAAGACAGTTAGGTAAATCAGGCTTCCTCAGCAGATTTGCCTCTCCCCTCAGCCTGGTGCCACTTTAAGTGGGCTGGTGTGCTACCCCAAGCTCTAAGGGGGTACATACAATCACGTTCACTGCACCAAAATGATTTACAAGCCTCTTCTAGACCACCCCTTCCTCCCAGAGGACCCCAAACAGGCTGGTGGAAACTTATCAAACACTTCCCACTGCCTGACACCCCCAGGGCAGCTGAAACTCTGATATTCCTCAGTGCAGATCTATAAAATTGGCTGACTCTGCACTCTTCCAAGCCAAGCCTGTGTATCCCAGGGCGGCTAGGTAAGTCTGGCTTCCTCAGCAGATTTGTCTCTCCCTTCAGCCTGTCACCAATTAGATCTGGCTGGTGTGTTCCCCAAAGCTCCAAGGGGGTCCAGGCAACCAAATCCACAGAGAGAAAACCCCTCTCCACCCTCTGCCAGAACACTCCCACTCTCAGAGAATGCTCCTTCTCACCAAGTTTCCAGTGGGAGTCAGGGTTCACCCTAGTCCTTTGCCCTTAGATTGGGGCTTAGATGCCAACAACCACAATTTACAGCTTGGGAAAAACTCACGGTTTTATCTTGAGCAATCCAGCTCCCTGTTCAGCTCCCTCCAGATCAATGTCCCAAAGGCTCTCATTCCATGGGCTCCCAGAACAGCCCACTTGGGCAAGATCCTGTCCCCAATCAGCCATCCTCTGAGAGAGAGATGGTGAGTGCCCCACTTCTTTTAAATATTTTGGAAGAATTAGGAAGAAACTTATATCAGTATTCTTTATTATTTTTTTTAGGTAGACTCTCCTAGGGAATCCTTTTCAGTTTGTGTTATTTTTTGAGGATAATTAATTGTTTACTAAATCAATCTTTTCAAATGTTATGGATTTATTCAGAGTTTTAATTTCTTTGAGCCATTTAGTAATGAAAAGTTGTTCAAAGTTGTTTCCCCTCTAAACCTTTTCAGTAGTATAAAGTCAACAGTGATGTCTCCTATTAAACTTCTGATTTGAGTAATTTAACTCTTCTTTCTTTTACTCCCTTGGTCAATGTAGATAAGTGTTTGTCAATTTTCTTGATCTTACAATATTCAGATTTTGGGTTTCATTTATTTCTTGTCTTACTTTTTCATTCTCTACCTCATTAGTTTATGCTCTAATATTTTCATTTCCTTCCTTCTCTTTGCATTAGTTTAGTTTTCTCTACTTATTCTATTATCTAAATGTGGAAGGGATTGGTTATTGATTTGAGAGCATTATCTTTAATATAGCTATTTATACCTATAAATGTACCTCTAAGCCATGCTTTAGGTGCTTCCTACACATTTTGGCTTGCTCAGTACTCAATTTCATACATCTCAAAGTATTTTCTGTTTTCATTTTTGATTTCCTATAGGATGCATCAGTTATTTAGGAGTGTGTTCTTTTATTTCCACATATTTGTAATTTTTCATTTTTTAAAATGTATTCTCTTTCAATTTTATTGTAATCAGATAACATACTTTCTATTTTTCTATCCTGTTGTATACATTGGGATTTTGTTTGTTTGCTTCTTTGTTTGTTTATTCCCTAGCGTATGGACTAATCCTGAACAATGTTTCCAGTGCACATTAGAAAGATTTATATTGTTATAGTTCTGTAGAGTTTTCTCTAGATATCTATTAGGTCTAGTTGTTTTAAAGTGTTGTTCAAGTCTTCCATTTCTTTGTTGTTTTATCCATTATTGCCATATAGGAATTGACATCTTCACCAAACATTTTTTAATTGCCTATTTCTCCCTTCATTTTGGTAAGTTTTCTTCCTGTATTTTGGTGTTCTTTGGTAGGTGTAAATATGATTATAGTTGTTATATCCTCCTGAAGAATTTATATATTTTCATCATTATAAAATATCCATCCTTTTCAAAAGTACTTTTATTATTTTAAATTCTACTTTTTTATTTTAAATTCTATTTTTTTATTTTAGTTTAGCCACTCCAGCTTTCCTGGCATTGCTGTTTGAATGATATATATTACCATCATTTTACTTTCAATCTAATTGTATTTTTAATCTAACATATCTTATGAAGACACTGTATAGTTGGATCTTTTAAAATCTAGTCTGATCAGCTTTACCTTTGGTTTGGATTGCTTAATGTATTCATATTTAATCTTATTTTGATAAAGTTTGATTTTCCCTTTCCATTTTACTACTTGTATCCTATATCTCATATAATTTTTGCTATGCTATTATTCCTTTTTCCTTCTTTTTGTATTAAATGAATATTTTAAATGAATAATTCATATTTCTATAATTATTTATTTTATTTTTTGTTTAGTGTTTCCTCTTAGGCTTAATAAGTACATCTTAACTTAAAATAATAAGTTTCAGAAACTTACATCCATATTGTTGCATTACCTCCCCTCCTTTTGGTATTATAGTTTTACATATAGCATGCAATTAATGATAAAAACTCAACAAAGCAAAACATTGTTTCAGGAACTATTTTAGCAATATAATTGCTAAATTATAGCATAAACTGATTCCTTTGCCTATAGATTTTTGCTAACATATGCATACATGTTGCTTTTACTGACAAATATATTAAATTTATATTTGACATAATCTGAATAACACATAATATACAATTTAACTCATTCAATTGTATTTTTTTCATTCAGTTAAGGTAATAAAGGAGCAAAAACATACCTTTATACAAGGTTTTGTAATTACATATTACTCTTTTTTTCTGTGACCAGTAAAATTCTTTAATAATTCCAATAGTTTGAATTTAATTTTTCTTTTAATATTTTAATGAGAAGTTGTAGGATTTACAAAATAATTATGCATAAACTAAGGATTCCCACATACCATACCACCAGCAACCCAATGCTTTGGTGTGGAAGACTTGTTACCATTTATGGCAGAATTTTAAAAATAATTGTACTATTTTTTAATGTAGTTACTTTTGATACAATTGAAGGAGTATTAAAGTCATACTATTATCTAGAATGCATAATTTTTAGAAGATGTATTTTCCCATACTTCATCTTATTATTACAACCTTGTATTATTATCATACATTTGTTATAACTCATGAAAGAATATTCCTGTACTTGTGCTATTACCAATAGTCCTTCATCTACATTAGGTTTCACTGTGTTTTACATTCTTATACATTATCTTTTAATTTGTATTCTAGTACTATATACATCCTAAAACCTCCCTTTTAACTACATTCACCTCTATAGTTCACTCACAATAATGTGCTGCCATCACCACCATTCCTTTCCAAATGTTTACCACCAACCTAAATAGAAATTCTCTGTAAGTTAAGCATCAACACTCCATTATCAAAAATTGAATCTACCTCCTAGTAATTTATGTTCTATATTCTATCTCTAAGAGTTTGCTTATTACAATTACTTCATATGTCTGAAATCATACAATATTTGCCATTTTGGGTCTGGCTTATTTCATTTAACATAATGTCCTCAAGATTGATCCATATTGTTGCAGGCATCAGGACTTCATTCCATTTTTATGGCTAAATAATATTCCATTTGTGTTTACCACAATTTTTAAATCCATTTATCAGTTGACAGACACTTGAGTTGCTTCCATCTTTTGGAAATTTTAAATAATACTGCTACTAACAATGGTGTGCAAATATCTGTTTGAGATGCTGTTTTCAGTTCTTCTCGGTACCCATTATTGGGATTACTGAGTCATATGGTAATTCTATTCTTAGCTTCTTGAGGAACTGCCAAACTGTCTTCCATGGTAGTTGCACCATTTTACATTACCACCAGCAATGAATGAGTGTTCTTATTTCTGCACTTCTCTGACACTTGTAGATTTTTTTTTTTTTTTAATAGTGGTCATTCTACTGAGTATGGAATGATAACTCTTTGTGGTTTTAATTTGCATTTCCCCAATAGCTAGTGAAGTTCAGTATCTTTTGATGTGCTTTATAGTCATTTATATTTTCTTTTGAAAAATGTCTGTTCAAGTCTTTTGCCCATTTTTTTAAGTTGGATTGTTTTTCTTTAATTTTTGAGTTGTAGAATTTCTTTATATAGTCTGGATATTAAACGCTTATTGGATGTGTGATTTCCATAGAAAATACATTTTGTCCATTGTAGGTTGTTTCACTTATGTGACAATATATTTTCTCCCATTGTAGGTTTTTTCACTTATGTGACAAAGCCCTTTGATGCACATAAGTTTTTAATTTTGAGGAGTCCCATTTATTATATATTTTTTCATTGCTTGTTCTTTGAGTGAAAAGTCTAAGCAACCATCACTTAACACAAGGTTTTGAAAATGCTTCCTTACATTTTCTTCTAATAGTTTTATAGTTTAAACTCTTATATTTACTTCCTTGATCCAATTTCAGTTAATTTTATATATGATATAAGATAAGGGTATTCTTTCATTTTTTTTTTTTTTTTTTTGCATATGGATATCCAGTTCTCCCAACACCATTTGTTGAAGATACTATTCTTTCCCAGTTGTGTGGACTTCACAACCTTGTCAAAAATCTACATGCCTTAGTGAGGGATTATTTATTAACTCTCAGTTTGATTGCTTTGGCCAATGTATCTATCCTTATGAAAGAAACATGCTGTTTTTTACCACTGTAGCTTTGTAATATGCTTTAGAGTCAGGAAATGAGTCCTCCAACTTTGTTCTTTTTAAATATTTAGACTTCCAATAATGAACATGGAGTTTACTTCCATTTATTTAGGTCTTCTTTAAGGTCTATATTTTTTCACTCTATTGATTTTTCCTTAGGCAATAGAATTACTAAATACAAAGAGCTCTTAAAAAATGGCATTTCAATATAATTTTCCAAAATAGCTATATTCTTACTATGTCACAAATGTGTGAATATTTTAGACAACATTCTTACTAGCTTTTGATTATTAAATGCCAGTTTTGAATCATTTGATAAGTGAAAACAAATGTTTTGATTTTTAAATTTTATATTTATTTTCTTTACAATTTATATCTCTTCTTGTGTGAATTCTATTTGTGTACTTTGATGATTTAACTATTGGGGTAAGTGCTTTATACACTTGAATATGTATAGTAAAACTATGTCACTGAAACCTTCCAGAACCCATTAGCTTCTCTCTAACTCCTCCTTTGATCTTATTCTAACAGGACCACCCAGTTTCTTCTCCTTTTGACCTTGTTTTGAAGGCCTATGTAACATAAGAATGTGCAAAAACCCAGACTAGTGTCCTTAGATGACCTCCTAGACTCCAGGTGCTTAAATCATTCCCCTTGTAACTAAAATTGATTGAATTAAGAGAGGTATGATGATGGAATAAACAGAGATCCAAGATGGTGAAGTAGAGAATGGCAGGCTGCACTCCTTCTCCAAAAAATGTGGTAAGGATATAGAATAAGTGAAGCCAAGTGTGAAAGAGGGCTGTTAACACAAAATGAAAATGAAATAAAACCCTAGAGTATAAAGAGATTCTAACCAACTGAATAAGTCCATCAAGATAAACAGATGCTTAGAAAACAGCAAAAAATTACAAGCCATACTAAGAAACATGAAGACATGGGCCAGCTTAATGAACAAACTAAAAAACAGGAGGAGATGCAGAATGCAGAACATCTAATCGAGATTTATAGACAAATATCATGAATCCACTTAATAAAACAAAGGATGAGATAAATGATATTAGAACTCACTGGGGAAACATACAGAAGAAATTGCAAACATGTAAAATGATGACATGTCAGATTGTGATGAAAGGCACAATGAAAGAAATTAAAACTACTTCAGAAGCACATAACAGATTTGAACAGGCAGAAGAAAGAATTAATGACATCAAAGACAGGACATCTGAAATCACACAGATAGTAGAATAGATAAAAAGGTATAAAAAATTCAGTTGGGATTCAGGGAAATGAATGACAGCAAGACATTCACAACATATGTATTATAGGCATCCCAGAAGGAGAAGAGTAGGGAAAGGAGGCAGTAGGAGTGTTGGAGGAAATAATGGCTGAAAATTTGCCAACTCTTTTGAGGGACATGGATGTACCTGTTCAGGAAGCATAGCACACTACAAACAGTGTAAATTTTAAGAGGCCTACCCCAAGACATACACTTATCAAATTGTCAAATGTTCAAGATAAAGAGAATTCTGAAAGCAGTAAGAGAAAATAAATCCATCACATATCAGGGAAGCTCAATAAGATTAAGTGCTGATTTCTCATCTGAAACCATGAAGCTAAGAAGACAGTGGTAAAGCATAGTTAACTGCTGAAAGAAAAAACTGCCAGACAAGAATTATTTATTTGGCAAAGTTGGCATTCCAAAATGAGGAAGAGTTCCTGTGCCAAAGAAACCATCTGAGTAAGGAGCTCCAAGAGTCAGCTCATCCTACAGGGCATTTAGTAATTACCCAGTGTTACCTAATGCATCTGTTTCATGGGCTCAGGAGACCAGGAGAACATCCTGCAACATATTTGAAAGAATGGATGAAGGAGACTGCCCATCTACAGTGAAGTTGCATAAGTAGAGCATTCCCCACCATAAGGCTGGTGCTCATTCTCCACTGGTGGTGGAAGCCTTCTCAAGAGCTATTCTGTGGCTGGAGTTGGAGCTCCATTTCATAAAAATAGGGGAGGAAGAGACAGTTGGCCACTGACTTCAGCTACCTATTAGTAAATTCACCTAGCTAAAGTATAATCCTAAGAACAGATGTTTGAACATGGCCAAGTTGGAAAGAGGCTGATAGCTGCAATTTTAACTCTTCCACCAGCATGAGGAAAAATGGGGCTGATTTAAAATCACAGTGAAGGTAGGGACTGGCTTCTTTCCACCCTGAGCAGATTGCAGCCATAGCCTAAGCCTCAGCCACTCTCTGGCAAGGAGGAAGATGTGGTGAACTGCACTGGTCACTCTTTGTAACTGCAGGCACTTTGGGCCAACACAGACTGAGTAGTGAGACACCTAGGGCTCCATCCCTACACCCCAATAGGATAGGAGAGGAGCTGTGTTTCTTTGGCTTCTCTTGGCAACTGGAGGTGTTTTAGATCCACAAAAACTATTTTTTGTATGCCTTCAATTCCATCTCCACCCCTCCTCCCCCATAGGATATGAGGTGGCTGGTGTTTCTTCAGCCTCTCTAGGCAACTACAGGAGCTTTCAGCCCACACAGACTGGATACTCAGACAAATGTGGCTCCATCCCTGCCCCCAAATTGGATAGGATGAGAGCTGTGTTTCCTCAGCTTCTCCAGGCAAATGCAGACAATTTCAGCCTACATGAACTGGTTTGTTGATCACCTTGGATTCCATCTCTACCCTTTCACCCCCATAGGATAGGAGGGGGTTGGTATTTCCTCACTCTCTTAGAACTGCATGTGCTTTTGGCATGCAAGAACTTGATTGTTGGGTATCTGTGGCTCCACACTTACCCCTGATAGGACCAGAGGGGGCAGAGCTTCCCCACTCTCTCTGGGTAACTCCAGGGGCTTTTGACCCACCCAGACTGAACAGTCAGGCAACTGAAGCTCCATTCCAATCCCCAGGTAGGAAGGGAGCAGTGTTTTATCATCCTTTCCAGGGAAAGGAAGGCACATTCAGCCTGCAGAGACTGAACATTTGTGTGTCAGTGGATCCACCCCCACCCCAAATAGGATAGGGGGGGTCTGGTGTTTATTCAGCCTCTCTGGGCAACTGCAGGCAATTTTAGCCCACACAGACTGGATACTTGGACACCTGTAGCTCCATCCTAGCTTCCCAATAGGATAAGAGGGGAGCTGTGTTTCCTCAGCTTCTCTGGGCAGTTACAGGTGCTTTCATCCTTCAGGAACTGGTTTATTTAATGCCTTTGATTTTATCTCCACCCCCATCCTCACCCCATAAGATGGGATGGGGTGGTGCTTCCTCAGACTCTCAGGGCAACAGTAGGTGCTTTTGGCCTGCATGAAATGGACTGTTGGATTCCTGTGGCTCCATTCCCACCCATATAAGACAAGAGGTGAGTGAGGTTTCCCTAGCCCCTCTGGGTAACTGAAGGGTTTTTTGGCCCATACAGACTGAATAGTCAGGCAATGTAGCTCTTCCCATCCTTAAGTAGGATAGGAGGGGAGCTGTGCTTCATTAGCCTCTCTGGGCAATGGAAGTAAATTGTGGCCTGCATCAAACTGACTGGTAGGTACCTGTGGATCTAACTCTACACCCCAATAAAATAGGAGAGGGCTGGTGCTTCCATAGCCTTTTCAGGGAACAACAGGCATATTCACCTGCATGAACTGGACTGTTGGATGCCTGTGGATCCACCCCATTCCCTAAAAGGATTAGAAGAAACTGGTGTTTCCTCAACCTCTCCAGGAAATAACAGACAATTTCTTTTCTTTTTTTTTTTTTTTTTTTTTTTTGAGGTACTTGGGAGTGGGGTTTGAACCTGGGACCTCATTTGTGGGAAGCCGTCATGCAACCATTAAGCTACATTGGCTCCCCCGAGATAACTTTTTTTCATTTGTGTTGTTTGTTTTTTAGGAAGGACAGGGAACTGACCCCAGAACCTCATATGGAAAGCAGGCACCCAACCACTTGAGTCACATCTGCTCCCCATGACAGGCATGTTTGGCCTACATGGACTGAGCTGTTGGATCCCTGTGGTTCTATTCCCACTTCCTAAAGGGCAGAAAGGACAGTACTCCTTCAGCCTCTCAAGGCAACCACAGGCATATTCAACCAACATGAATTAGATTGTTGGTCACTACAGAGAGTCTGTCCCTTCCCCTGGCAGGGGAAGAGGGGGTTGGTATTACAAGAGTCTATATGAGCAACTGCTGTCATTTTGTACCTGCATGGAATAGATGGTTGTCCACACTTGCAGCTCTATCCCCACCCTATGCAGAAGAGAAAGGGACCTGAAGCTTCATCAGTCTCTCTGGGCAACTACAGATGGTCTTGGACTGCATGACTTGGATTATTACATATGGCTGCAGCTCTGTCTATACCCCTGGTAGAGAGGAAAGTTGGGAGAAGTTTCATCAGTCCCTAGGGCAATTCAGGCTTTTTCAGCCTCCACAGCTTACAGTCCAACTACACAACTAGCAAGGGAGAAAGAGTAAGAAAACCCTAAACTAAAGAAAGAAACTGCCAAGCATAAATACATCTAGTAAGACACCAACAGAGAATTACAATCATTACCAATAAATAGAAACATATGGCCTAGTCAAAGGAACAAACTAAAAACCAGGAAGTGATCCAGAACATTGAACAACTAATCAAAGCTGTCCAAACAAATATCATGGACCAAATTAATGAAGTGAAGGAAGCGATTAAGGATACCAAGAAGACACTGGGAGAACAGACTGAAGAAATTGTAAACACACATAAAAAAATAACAGATATGTTGGTGATGAAAGGCACAATCCAAGAGATCAAAAATACAGTCGAAGCACATAACAGCAGATTTGAACAGGCAGAAGAAAGAATTAGTGATGTGGAAAACACTGCAACTGGAATCAGACAGTAGAACAGATAGATAAAAAGATAGAAAAAATCCAGCAGGGACTTAGGGATTTGAATGACAACACAAATGCACAAGCATACACATTATAGGCACCCCAGAGGTAGAAGAGAAGGGAAAGGAGATAGAAGGAATGTTAGAGGAAATAATGGCTGAAAACTTCCCAACTATACTGAGGGAAATGGATATAGATATCCAGGAAGCACAGCACACCCCAAACAGTATAAATCTGAACAGACCTACTCCAAGATATATACTTGTCAAACTGTCCAATGCTCAAGATAAAGAGAAAATAATGAAAGCCTCAAGAGAAAAGAGAACCATCACATACAAGGGAAGCTCAATAAGATTAAGTGCTGCTTTTTCATTGGAAACCATGGAGGCAAGAAGGCAGTGGTATGACATAGTTAAGGTACTAAAAGAAAAAAAAAAAACTTCCAGGGAAGAATTCTTTATCCAGCAAAGCTAGCATTCAAAAATGATGAAGAGTTTAAAATATTCACAGATAAACAGAAATTAATAGAGTATGATGAGAAGAAACCTACCCTTCAAGAAATACTAAAGGGAGTTCTTCAGGTTGAAAGGAAAAAACAGGAGGGAAAGAGTTGGAGGAAAGTGTAAGAACAACTAAAAAGAGAAATAAAAACAACATATGACATACATAAACCCAAAGAAAATATTGCTAACTTAAGTAATTCCATGAGAGTAATAACATTGAATGTTAATAGATTAAACAAATCACTCAGGAGACACAGATTGGTAGATCTGGATAAGAAAATATGATCCATCTATATATTGTTTACAAGAAACTCATCTTAGACCCAGGGATTCAAGGACACTGAAAGTGAATGTCTGGAAAACAATCTTATAAGCAAATAATAACCAAAAAAGGGTGGGAGTAACATAATAATATCAGATAAACTAGACTTCAAATGCAAAACTAGTTTAAGAGACAAAGATGGACTCTATATATTAGTAAAAATGGTAATCTTTCAAGAAGGCAGAACAATCATAAACATTTATCCACCTAATCAGGGTACCTCAAAATACATAAGGCAAACATTGGAAAAAATAAATGGAGAAATAGATGCCTCTATAATTATAGTGGGACACCTTAATACACCATTATCACAATTATACAGAGCATCTTGATAGAGAATTAATAAACAAAGACTTTGAATAATACATTAGAAGATATGGACCTAAAAGACAAATACAGAATACTGCACCCAAATATAGCAGAATATACATTCTTCTCTAGTGGACATGGATCATTCTCCAAGATAGATCATGTTAGGTCTATTCTCAATGAATTCAGAAAGATTGAAATTATACAAAGTAATTTCTCTGACCACAAAGGAATGAAGCTGGAAATCAGTTAGGACCAGAGAACAAGATTAGGCACAATCATATGGAAGTTAAACAACACACTTTTAGACAAAAATTGTGTCAAGGAGAAAATCTCAAAAGAAATCAGTAACTACCTTGAAGTGAATGAAAATGACAACAAAACATATCAAAACATAAGGGATGCAGCAAAAGCTGTACTGAGGGAGAAATTCATATCCATAAATGCATACATCAAAAAAGAAGAACGAGCAAAAACAGAAGCCCTAACTGCACACCTGGAGATGTCAGACATCACTGTTCTGTGAGTGTCAGACATCATATATATAAAGGTACTGGAAAGCATCTGGTTTTTCATAATCAGCAACCCTACATATGGCCTTTCTTATTTTTAACCTCAATCCAATTAATCACTGATACCAATTCAATTTTATTTGATTACATCCAAGGTGAATGAAATTTTAATTTATCACCATGAGGCCCCACCTTCTGAAGCAGTGTGTTCCAAAAAGTAATGTTACCACCCAACCCAATCACCCTAATTTGTGACAGAGGAAGAGCCCACATAGGATACATCTCCACTCTGAGTAGCTACTGAATCATTTGCCTCCCCTCTTAGCTCACAGACTGTGTTTCCTTCTTCTAGTGGCTAAAGGCATAGCCAAGCTTTTCTGCATCTGTGTGAAGCAGGCATGAGACTTTATACAAAAGGCTCCAGTGCTTGAACTGCCTTTGTTTCTGACCTTAGAAGATTTGAGGCTATGGCCCCACCCTTTCTACCCTAAGCTGGGGTGGCTTTTTGGGCACAACCCACATTTCAACTGGCAAGAACTTTCCAGTCCTTGTGGGCTACTCTGCTGGGCTTGCCTTTGACACACACACTTGCCAAGGACCCACAGCACATTGGAACTAGTCCTAGACCTGCTTGCCTTGGGCCCAACACCCATGACCCAGAAGGAGCCAGTCAGCCTCAGGAGAGGCTGACACTCACCCCAGCATGCATCTTCACCAAATCCATCCAGCCCAGCCATACAGAGCTGCATACCAAGAACCACCGGGACTCCTCAAAAGATGTCCCACTTCCACAGACACTGACTCCCAATGCATAGCTTCCTTTTAAAAATTAAAGGGGTAAGAAAGTCAAGAGTACATGTGTAGTACTTACATTTGAGTCCCTGAGCCTGATGACTGTCTTAGGATTTCTGAGGTTTCAACCTGAGAGCCTTTATTTGTTCTTTGTCTCCTAGAAAAATTTAAAATGTATTATTTACTCAGTATTAAGGCAATAAATGTTTTTTATAGTCCTTTGTCAATATTTGGTTCTCTTTCTCAATTGCAGATGTAAGAGAAAAGAGGGAAGAGAGGGAGAGAGAGCAGGCTTTGGTAGGCCAGGAAAATAGGCAGTCCTGGGCATTGGTTGGGAGAGGATCGGGTTATCCAGAGTGGAAAATTGCAAAGAAGCTCCAATTGTTGGTCTCAAACAAAATGTTTCTTAATAGCTGGAATGTCAGGGCAGAAGTAGGGGGGAGTGGAATAGGTGAAGCTCTTGGTTCTTCCATTTCTCTATTTTCTCCACCATCACCACCACCCACAGCCACTGACCATGTTCAAACTACTGTTGCCCTAATCTCTGGTATTGTTCAGTGCCCAGCAGTGATCAGAGGAAACCTGGGAATTGGTGCTCCTGGATGCTGTCCTGGGATTCCTGTTAAAGAAGTGAACACATATAGAAGAGATCAGTAAATTTAAATATTTTATTTATTTCTTGATGAGAAGGCATGTAAGAAAGCATAACAGTAAAATTTCAAGAAGTCCAAGAGTAAATGTTTTCTTTATTTGATATTTTTTCTTATCTAAAAATCATAATCAGTGTAAAATATTCTCAAAACAAACATAAAGAAAAAACCTCTAAATATATTACTAAGGAAATTTGCAAGGCAAATCCAAGCGGCTACAGATTTCTTCTCTGCTACAGCCTGCCCAGTGCATAAACTGCCTGAACTGTACTTCAAGATCCAGCAAAACTGAAGGCTTGTGGGTACTGTCATTTGGCCCAGTGAGGTTATGTACTGCCAGTCTCTGCCCATCTCAGGGCCTGCAGCATCTGAGACTCAGTACTTCCTGCCCATGTCCCAGGAGTAAGATGTACACAGCCCCAGAGTTTCAGCTCTATCTGGGCTAAGAGACAAATAAAAGTCATACAGTAGCCACCACACCCTGGATTTTCAAATATTTTTGTTCCTTATATATTAGAAATCAAAACCAGAAACTAGATGTTGACATTAATTTGGTCTACTGTCAGAACATGTTTTCTTTCACACAATGACAGGTCTTAAATTCAATGTGGAGTTGCTTAGGGATTGGTATGTGGGGCATAGACTGTGTTTGCCTACCACTTTTCATTAGACAGATTAAATGTCAATTGCCCCTAACAGAGAATGAAAGTATATGGTGAAAGAGGAATTGAAGTGTTTGTCAGTTTGCATATAGAGAGGCATGCCCATCAGATCAGACTAACTTCGTGTCCAGAAGTCTCATAGTCTGCTTTTCTTCCTTTCCCTCTCTTTGTTAGTTTTCTCTAATGACAAGGCCATGCAGTAGTTTAGCCTCTATAGAGTCAGGGTTACCTTTCCACCATCTCAGGAGAGGGATCAGGAACAGCTTGGCTAGGATTCTAGTCACCCAAGCACTGAGTTTTCATCTCCCTCATAGACCATTAGGTTTATACAGATTGAGGTTCCAGTGGAATTGGGTTGTGGAAAGCAAAGGGAGAAATGCAGGCACAGTGAAAATGTGGGGGTCCTACAAAAAAGAAATCAGAAGAACAGAAGAAATTGCAAGGAATATATAAAGTAAAAAAATAGATCAGAGAAGAAATGACTCACGGAGAGAAACATTTGGAAATATAACTTAGAATGATTCTGTGAAAACAGAATATGAAATGGAAGAAGAAAAGAAAAATGTTTAGGATGTAAATGGTAATGGAGCAAGAGTAATTTAATTGACAGCAACTGAATATCATATGTCTCTAAAATTGTAATAGCTGAATATTAGATTTTGTCAAGGTCCTAATTTTTCTTTTGAATGGCAGGCTTGTCAGTGCTTAATCCAGTATTACAAACAAAAAAGTAAAATAGAAACGCATGAACTAATTAGGAAATTCTGTCCTTATCTAAGGATTATGATGACTTAATTAGTCAATGTTATGCTTCTAATGGCCAATATTAATGTCAAGGAAAGCCCCTATTATCATGTTATAACATGTGTATACTGAAACACTTATGGTCAGGAAAAAATGAAGGAATGGAGGAGTAAGGAATTTGTCTAATGTCTACTTGGCAGAAGACAGTGTAATGATACAAAGCAAGAAGGTAAACATGAAACACATCTGGGGGTTTTATTCCTTTCTTGCATTTATTACTTCTTGTGCAATCTTTGTTTGTTTGTTTGTTTTAATAGTATGATTTATTAATATGCATCAACCAAATTGTGGGAAATTGTGTGCACCCGCTGATTACAACACTGTAAACATTAAAAATGCATAATTTAAAAATGGAAGAAAGAAACCAAGTGTCCTAACAGGTGATGGAGGTAGGTGCTGTGACTGCTTCTCTACCTTTCTAGTTTGAACTTGCTTAGGAAATATTTACACTGAAACAATTAATATGTAATGAAATGAAAGTTGCTTCGGTCTCCACCTTGTTTCCTTGCCTGTGGTCTTGAGGGCCCAGAGCTTGCCTGTTTCCTACCCCATCTGGGCTGCTCCTCTGCTCCCCTCCCTGGGAGGCAGGTGGAGGCCTCACCCTGGGCCAGCATCTGGCCTTCCTGCTCCTGCTCCTACTCCACCCCCTCCAATGTGCCACCTCCACCTGCAGAGGGTCCTGCTTGTGACCTGCCAGGGCACTGCCTTTCCTGCAGCAGCAAGTGAAGGGCCAGGAGTGCTGCACAACCCAGAAGGAGACCTCAGCAGTCAACCCCCAAACAAACAAAATTCCTGCAGGTGGCTTCCTCCCACCTGCTCTGGCTGCCTGCCCACCAATTATCCCCTTTCTTCTCCTGCCCCTCTCCTCTGGCTCTACTCTGCTGGTGCTGGGGAAGGAAGCCCTGATACTCTGCGGCCTTGACCCTGCCCTCTGGCTGCCCTTCCCTCACCCCGCCCCCACCTCCCTGCCTTACTTCAGGGTCACTCTAACCCCACCCCCTTCTGACATCATTCAGTGAAAACTGCTCCCAGACAGGCTGACCATGAAGTGGTTACTTCCCAGCTTTTAATGTTTACAACACTGTAACCATTGATGTCCCTGCTCACCAGCACCCCACACACTCCTTCTCACTGAAACTGGCTGGCCTCTACTTCCAGGACATGCTCCCTGCCCTTGGCACTGGCCCCACTGGGCATTGCCTCTCCCATACTGCCACCAGCTCCAGCCCTCTCACTCCTTCAGGAGAGAAGCTTGTTCTCTTCCACCACAGTCCTGCTCCCACTCTGCCCCTCTGAAGTCCATCCCCAACACCACAGACTAACTAGACTTTTTGAAGTGACTTAGTTCAAACAGCCCAATAAAAAATATAGGCAAGGGATCTGAAAAAATACATTTCTCCAAAGAAGGTATACAAGTGACAATAAGCACACAAAGAGATGCTCCACATCAGTCATCAATGGCACCACTTCACCTCCATTGGGATGGTTTCATCAAAAAGTCAGATGCTAACAAGTGTTGGTGAGGATGTGGGGAAATTGGAACCTCATACACAACCAAAGGGAATGTAAAATGGTGCACCTGCTTTGGAAAACAGCCTTGCAGTTCTTCAAAAGGTTTGACATAGCTGCCATCTGGCTTGGCAATTACATTCCTAGGTGCACACCCAAGCCAAATGGCAGCATCCAGCCTCACAAGCTTGGGCTCCTACACTCCATGAGCATTATTCACAACAGTGAGAAGTGGACACTGTGAGAAAACAATTTCAATCATAGGGGCATTTGGAGGTGAAGAGGATGAGTAAGCATTGTGTATCATAGGAGCATTTGGAGGTGAAGAGGAAGGAGTTTGGGTACATACTACCATATGCATCAACCCCAAAATCATTATGCTAGATGACAAAAGCCAGGCACAAAAGGACAAATGATTCCATTTTTATGAAATATCCAGAAGGGCAAATCCAGAGGCAGAAAGATGAATGGCTGTTGGGGCTGAGGGGATGGTGGGGTGAGGGGACAATAGCAGGGAGCACAGGGTTTACTTCTGGGGTGATCAGAGCATTCTAAAGCTTATTACAGCAATGGAACCACAACTCTGAATAAATGAAAAGCCATCAGATGGTACATTTTAAATGGGCAAATTGTGTGGTATGTGAATTTTAGCTCAACAAGCCTATTATTAAAATTAAAAAAAACAAACAAACATCCAGGTCACATCATTCCCCTGCCTTACCTGGCCTCACTGCACTTAGTCCAAAATCCAGACCTTTACCAGGTCAGGATCACTCCCCCTCTGGCCCCCTCACTCACTCTGCCCTCATGCTGTTCCTGGCCACTGCCCACCACCTCCAAGCTTGTTCCTGGCTCAGGTTCCCCAGGAAGCCCAACCTGGCTCTCCCTCAGCCTTTCAAGGATCCCTCAAACACAACCTGCCCCCCACCCCTCTCAAGTCACCCCCTCAACTACAGGGTTGACATCCTTCCCAGCAGTCAGCACCATCTCTAAGCACCTGTTCTATGAATTGCTCAGGGTGTGTCTACTCCTGCCTATGTACAACTACAAGGCCATCACAGTGTCCAACGCTGAGGTTGGCTGCAGATGGGGCTTAGCCCCCATGGGCTCAATGAAGGAATACAAGACCCCTTCTTCAGCCCTGCCAACAGCTGGGCACTTCCAATAACCAACTTCTATGCAGGCAAACCCTCTGCTCTCCCTCAAAGCTCCTGCTGAGCCTCCTTCTTCTGGGAGCAGCCCACCCCCTGCTCCCACCCTGACCCCAGAGATGGGTGACCTGACACCACCCATGTCCTCGTTTGTCCCCTCAGCTTCTCTGCCATATCCTCCTCACCTCAGACCTGCTGGATACAAAGGGGGAGCTCCCAATGCCACCCTGAGCATCCTGTGCCTTTTGGGAGGAGGATGGTGGGGGAGCTCTTTAGCAAGTATCCCCATTTTCTCTATGGTGACTGGTCTGTCTGGACTGTGCCACCACATCTGAGTCAGTCTGGTAGGTTATATTTTTCTAGAACATTATCGCTGTTGCTTTCAGGTTTTCAAACCTATTTTGATGGAGCTGAGTGAAACAACTCTTCCGGCTCCTTCTCTGCCAATTTGCTTCTTACTCCATAACACCACTCCCTGCTCAGTCTGCTCTCTGGGCTGCAGGCCCATCCTTACTCCCTGACCTAATTGCCATTTTTCTTGACCAAATTAATTACAGGTTGTGGCTGCACAACAGCTGTGCTTCTAGAATGAAGCTGGCCCTCAGTGACTGCCCAAGGCCCCCCAACAAACATTCCACACCCAAGGCTTTGTAAGGCCCTCTCTGTGGTTTGCAAGGCCTCCTGCCCCCATTTCCTGACTGTCAGTGAAAGTCACTTCTGCTCCCCCCACTAGCCTGGGGGTTGGGTCCTGGATCCCACTGAGCCAGCCAGAGGCCCAGCCATAAGTGTCCTTGTGACAGTGTGCCCCCATGGCTGAGGACCCATAGCCCTCAACCCAATGACCAATACCTAGGTCTCTGGAAAAACCACTATCTCCTCCAGATACCAGCCTTGGCACAAAGACAACTCAGTAGAGGAGGTACCTTGGGCAAGAACATGAGCTCAGAAGGCACACAAACAAGTTAGAATCCTGCTGTGGGGCCCTGGGCTCAGAGCCTCTGCTCCATCATCCCATAACAAGGAGGCACCTTGGCTCCAGGGCAACAGAGAACTTAGGAACCTGAGCCCCAGGCATGTGCTGGAGCGGCTAACACTCAGTGAGTGTCATGGGCCTCACTCTTTGTACCAACATGGAGTCAACAGCACTCCACATGGGCCCCTGCAGGGATGAGGCCCCAGGAAACACAGGAGGATCAATGAGAGGCTTGGGGTGGCCAGTGGACTGTGCTTCAGGTGCTCCTGAGCTGTGTGCCCATCAAAAAAAGATTGCCAGTGAAGCCAGGCAGGCTCCTGGTGGTCTTGAACCACTCCTTCTGTCATGCCCCACCTGGAGCTCACCATCATGCTCCCATATGCTTAGTCAAGGGGCCTCTGGTCTGATCCCTGTCCTTCTAGACTCAAGACATGCAACCTCATCTGTGTAGCTGGATTTTGTCTAGGTCCTTGGCTATACTACAAGAAATGAATTTCAAGAGCATGTCACATTGATTAGGCCAGTAATTTATTAAGGTAGGGAAGGAAGAAAAATGGGAGAATATGACAGATCATGGGTCCCAGAGAGAGAAAAGGGCTGAAGAATGATAAAGTGGGCTGATTTACAAACTACAATTGTCCATTATAGATTATAAATACCCAGATTTTACTTGCATGGCCATCATGGCGGAGGGAAAATGGTGAGAGTAGGGTACAGAAGGCAGGAACAGGGGTCAAAAGGGTAGAGAGATGACATGCAGTTTGGGCTTTGTGTTTCCTTTTTAAACCATTAATTATTCCACCCCTTTGTTAATGGCACAGGAGGAATCCCAGCTGTTTGCTGTTTTGATTGATTGTCCCACCCATCAAGCCCCTGGGAGGGCCCAATGATAAGGTCCCAGGAGAATATCCAGGGTTTCTTCTGGCTTCTGGAAGAAATCTTGTCCTGAATGGGAGTGTATCACAAGGGTCTTCCAGCAGCCATCTTAGGAGTTCTGATGTTCACATTGACTTTTTGCCAGGTCCCAGATCCATCTATTGATTCCCTACCTAGCCTGCTTCACTTGGACTTCCAAACACCCCTCCCTCTGAGCTCCTCTGGCACCTTCTCCTCTCTCTGCACCTGCTATGTCCTTATGCATCTCCCTCACAGGTCTCTGAGCTACTCTAGGACAGGTGTTGGATGATTCAGGCTGGGTGTCCCACCATCACATAGCACTATGTCCAGCTCACAGGAAGCCCAAGGGATGTATGTCACATGACCATCCTCTACCACCCCCACTGGGGCAAGCACCTCTTCTGGGCTCACACTGCCCTGGGTCAGGTCCAAGTTCCCTGCACAGAGCCTGGCACATGTGACTACCTCAATGAACTATGTTTATTCAGTGAACTGTGGATGATGCTGTCCACTTTATAGAAGAGGAGACTGAGCCTGGAGAAGGGGAAGTAGCATGTCCAAGGTCACAGAGCTGGAGGTGATGGAGCCAAGAATCGAAGCAAGGAAATCCTGTCTCCAGAGCCCTTTCCATATACTTTAAACACACTTCTCTGAGTCTGTTCTGGCTCTAAAGTTAAAGCACCAACTGCCTTCTTACTGAGCTGAACACTATCATCATCATCCACATTATCAAGGAGGAAACTGAGAGGTTATCCACTTGTTTAAGATCATAGAACTAAGGAGTGGAGGAACTAAGACTTGAACCTGGGTTTAACTCCAGAGTTCTTAACTACCCACTGCAATGCTTCTCATGCTGGCACATTTATTGGGAGTCAAGCACGGTGTTAAACCCTTCTCATCCACCAGCTCAGCTTGGGGCAGGAGATAGCTTAAGGTAGGCTTCCAGCAGGAAAAGGGACAGGACATGACCTAAGACAGGTAGGAATCTGTTCTGAATGTTCACTCAGGCTGAGACAGGAGGACTGAGTGGAGTGTAGCAGAGACAGGGAGGTGAATGACAGCTGCATTTAGCCAAAGAGGTGTACAGTCTTATCTAGGAGATCAGCAAGGACCAACAGCTACTGTGCTTCCCAGAAAGGAGGCCAGATGTGCTTTCCAATTGGATCCTTGGCATTGCCTAACACAGGGCTGGTACCAGGAAACTAGGCTGATAAACAAATGAAGACCCCCACCCTAAAATCCTCACCATCACCTCTGGACTGGGCTGGATGAGGGTGCCTTCTCTGGGCTGCAGTCACCCTGGGTAATTGAAGCAGGTTAGTACAGGGTAACAGAGGAGAAGATGAGCCACAGCATGGCTGGCAGACAACATGGCCAGCAGACAACATGGCTGGCAGACTGCATGGCTGGCAGATAACAAGGCTGCAAGACCTCACTGGGACCTTCCTTGAGTGTAACCTTGAGGTCCCAGTTTCTCTTTCTGGGATATCCCTTTGGCCCCAGATATTCCAAACAATCCTTACCATTGCTCCCACAGTTGGTATTGGTTACCCCAGCTGGGGCCCATCCCCTTACCATTAGGAAGAGGGTAGAAAAATTAACAGTTTAAAAGGTAATGACACAAGGCAGAGTATGCTTTCTCTGCCTGGATGAGCCAACACCAAATCTTGGTGTGTATTTCTGTCTTTCTCTCCCATTTCTCAGCAAGCTCTGTTCTTTCCCCCATTTCCCAAATAACTTATTTTTACTGATCTAAATAAACTAGCATGTTCATAAATTCATTTATGCATCATAGCCAAGAACCTAGAGGAATCCAACACTTCCCTTCTTCATAGTGACTGTGTCCAGGCCTGGGTCTCCACCCCCAGCCCTTGTTCACCTCCTTATTCCTGGTACCCAGCACAGGGCCTGGTACAGGAGCTTTGGTGTGCACTCCTGGCTGGCCCCTATGTCTCTGGGTCACTTTTCCTTTTGATCACACCATCCTGGGCTCTTCTGACCCTGTAGGTCCCAGGAACATTCTGCCACTGGGCTCTACCAACTGGGGCTGTCCCCCTCTGTGACCATCTCCCTGCAAAATCAGGGTGGGGGCTATAGGGGCAGGGTTCAGAGCCTAATCCAACCTCTGGAGCCCAGCACCCAGGAGACCTCAGGAAATGCCGCAGAACTCCAGCCACCACCTTTGACCTCCTTGGCCATGTCACTTCCCCTCTGAGGACCAGTTTCCTGCCCGGCTGGCAGGAGAGAGAATGAATGAGCCTCTTGCCAGCTGGAATCCGTGACTTACCCACTGGATCAAAGGCCACACGGGGTTCTCAGGGCACCAAGGAGGCCTAGGCTTATTTCAGGACAGGACAGAGAAGGCAGCCAGCAGCCTGGGGATTGAGATTTTCCCCTCCAGTCTGCCTGATCCAGACAGGCCAGCGCGATCCGCCTGCCCTCAACCAGGCTTCCATTCCCCGGAAGTCGCCACCACTTCTGGCCGCGGCGGGGGAAGCGGGGAAGACAGAGGTGGCCCTGCTCCCCGGGAGGTTGCAGGTGTTGACACCCTGACATCCCCAGCACAAGCTCCCTGGGGCGCACGCACCCTCCTCCAGGCTCGACCCCTGAGCCCGTGGGCCACACATGCGCACTTCCTGCACCGACCAAGCGCTCCCTCCCTGTCCTTGTGCAATCCTTTTTTTTTTCTTTTTTCTTTTTTAATTAATTTATTTTTTATTGTGGGTAAAAATCAAAATTTTCACAATGCATACCACTATTTCTAAAATGATATATAAATATATATGCATATATGTGCATTTGCTTACAAAAATGTTATTTGTATATATATAAACATATTTTAAGAGGTGCTTAGATTACCTAAAATATTACACGGAACCCACTGGGATTCCCATGTTGCCCACCTCCCACATCTCCCACCACATCACACACAAACATCTCCCACAAGTGTGGCCCACCACCCTCAATGGACTTACACATCCTGGGGCCTTGCCACCAACCACAGACCACAGTTCACATCGTAGACTACACTCTCTCCCACACAGTTCTGAGTGGTGCAATCCTTTTAAGATAGGTTGGGCAACTCTCTGAGCCAGTTGCAAAGGGACATGAAATACTTGACACAGCTCTTGTCTTAGTCACTCAAAAAATAAATTATATTCTGAGAGAAAACAGGACTATTGTTTCTTTTTTCTTAGAAGGTTTTTAACTTTTTGATTCGGAAAACTATGTATTTGTTTTAACTACCTTTGTTAAAAATAATTAAAATAAAATGTTAAAAAAATAATAAATATTTTCTTATTCTAAGGGCATTTTTTCTAACTGTTGGCCTTGCCATAAACTTCTGTCCCTAGTTCTCCAAATGCAAATCTGAATGTAAACTCAGAACCTATGCATTGAATATATAAATGCTAGGACTTTTTTGTTCTGCATCCCCTTAAACACACACACACACACACACACTATTTGATGAGAGGAATACATAATATGCTTTTCCTGAATGGCATTAATAAAACCTGATTTGGGTGTGGTTTTTGGACAAGAATAGGGAGAATGAGGGCTTACCTAATTTAGGCTCCTGTGAGGGCCCATGGAGGAGGTTGAGGGGTGGAGAAACACATGAGGGTCTCAGGCTCTTGCCTTTACTATGACTCAAATGAGAGGGCTAGGGCTTTCCTATGGATACTTGGAATTGGAAGTTTCAAACTATGCAGAATGAAAATCAGAGGTGACAAGGGCAGCTTCTTATCCAAGCCATATGGAGACACAGGATTTGCTATTGTAATGCAAAAAGGAAAGAGACCTTATGGAGAAGAAAAGGCAGGGACCATTTGGAGAAAAAGCATCAGTGGTCATTCAGAGAAGCTAAGGATGGTTCTTATCCAAACTGTATGAAGGTAAAGGCCCTGCTAGTTGTGGTTATGCCCAGAGCAGGGCTAACTGGGGTGGTCACTCAAAGGGAAACACATCTAAGTGATACAACAGTAGCCACAGCATTGGTAAGAGATATCACCTGATTACATTTGCAAGTATGTTTTCATCTTTTCTTCCTAACTGTGTCAGATTAAACAATCCTCTCATCACTTTAACTCTTTAGCTTATTGCATGACACACATTTTTTTCCCAGGATTGAATAGAAAACACAGATGCTGGAGACTAGCAGAATTCTTATTTAAGAATAACAGTTTATTTAGGATGTGTAATTTTTGATTCCTTAATAAATCACCTCCTGCCTTTGTTAACAGTTCCAGTCTGGGGGAGTTGAATGGAATTAGTGCCATTGTTTGCACTCATTAGAGTGAGAGCCATGTTGGGTGAGGAACTACCCAGCAAGGGTTTGTCTGGGTAATGAGATACCCCACTGGGAAATACTATCCCTCTGTATATTATAGGCACCTTGGGCACTGCTCTCTCTCTACAACCCAAGCATCCACTATTTTGGACATATTTTCCTCTTACTTTATTCAAACATACTTCATTCTTTTTAACATAACATGGAAATCAAACTTATGAATACATCCTTCTTTCCAAAATTAATGGATTCTAGTACAGCATAAGTTACTAGGAGTTATCTTTAATGAGAATAATCTATAATCTTTTAGAGGAAATGAAATTTTTCAAATTATACTTAGAGAGAATAATAATGATTTAAATCAGAATCTGAATATTCACAGACTATGTACAATAAACAATGTTAACCTAATTTCATGCACTATCCAGATTATGTCTCTCCTTTAAAATCATAGTGGGACCTTTATGTTTATATTTGAAATGTTCACAATGAAATTGTGAAATTAGAGCTTATTTGGCTTTCATTATATGATAAAATGAAGTCTGGATAACTTGCTGAGGGTCACACATGAAGAGAGTGGAGTAATGGCTCTTTAAATCAGTCTGCTTCTAGAGTCTAAGACCTTTGCTTTTTGCACTAACACACTTGCACATACATTCTGAGGACATTTGAATATAGCAATTTGACAGTAAAAGACAAAACCAGGACAATGAAATTTCAAATTAAGAAATAGGATAACTACTCCTGAAGAGCCCTCAGCTACAACTCAGATATAACTCTATGCATCCCCTCAGCATTTGCCTGCTTGAACACCTAGGTTTCCCTCTCTGACCTCACACTAGTAGTAGGATTTTCATCCAAAACACCTTTCCTCCCCCAGGTCTACTAGTACTTTTTTTAAAACCCCATTTTCCAATCTATCACCAATACAGTTTAACTATTAATAATTTGGTCTAAGATTGTTGAAGTTTTAGGTTAATATTATCAGGCCTTTCCTTCTCAAGAAATTTTTTTTTAAAGATTTTATTTATTTATTCATCTATCCCCCCCTTGCTGCTTGTGCTCGCTGGGTCAGCTAACCACGCCGCACGGGCGGGCTTGCCTTCACCAGGAGGCCCAGGGAACTGAACCCGGGGCCTCCCATATGGTAAACGGGAGCCCTACTGATTGAGCCACAGCCGCTTCCCAAGAAATTTTATCCTAGTATTAATGTCCACATCAGTTTCCTCCTAGATTTAGTACTGCCTAAAAAACAAGAAGAGCATAAAATGACACTTGCTGGTGGCTTCTATATCCCACACACTCTGTGTCTCCTGGCCCAAGACAGAGTTTATGGAGCAGCATTTTCCCCACTGTAAAGAGCAGGCCTGGAATTCAGCAGAAGGGGTGCCAGGGCCCCTGAAGATGTCAGCCCTGAACTCAGAAAACTCTGGGTCATTGCTACTCCCTTTCTCACAACAAGCTGGCTGGGTCAGCTCTCTTGGGACAGTTTTTGTCCTCTTAACACTGTGTATCTACATAATTAAATTTCATTTACCAATGTAAATATTCCATTTGGGGATTTCAACTTATTTATTTCTAACATCATATTTTTATGCATATCTATGTTTTAGCAATAATAATCCTCAACATGTGAAATTTTGGTTTGTGTGTGTGGAATATACTGCAAGGTGTTAAAGGTTTGGGTTCCAAGAATATGTGCATTATAAATTAATTCACATATGCCTATTGTCAATTAAATTACTGTACAAATGTAACTTCTTCCAGATTTACATATGATATAAAAAGGGGGAAAAATGGATTAAAAACCAGCTTTGTTTCACTTTAATGCCTTTGCCCTGAATTGTTCCACTGTCTTCTGCCAAATTCTCCTTTGCCAAATATACTCCATTCCCTAATTTTCTACTGATCTACCTATGTTTTTAGGTGAAAATGTTATAAAAAGTTGACAAGGGCTTTTTATGAGCTCTTATTTTCTTTTTTTAATTTGTCCTCAGATGCACAGCCCTGTATTGCAGATTAATCATAATCTTCAATTCATGACTATAGTGCATTTACCTTACTTTTGAGGTTTACAGAGCTGAGTAAGACATTTGACCATTAGATGGCACTAACACAGAAAATTTATTGGATGGCACTTGACCAGGCTGCCAGGGAGGGGCAATTCTTCCCTACATTGGACCTTACAGATACTGCAAGGGACCATAAGAAGGGGAAGAGGGCCATGGGAGTGGAAGCTTAGCACTCAAGGTAATGTCTGAGAATTAACATGATGGGGTGTCTCTGGGTCAGAGATTTCCTAGGCACAGAAATTATAACAAGATTTTACGTTTTCTATGACTAGCTGATATTGAAAGCAGTTTTGCAGGGTATGCAAAACAGATTAGCTCTAAATGGATAAGAAACACTTATTTAGGCTATTTTTAAACCAGATGCATGTGAAAGGATTTGAATTTTGCATCAGGGTTGTTTTGAGGGGGACTAAACTGCCCTGGGCTTCTGTGAAGAGCTGAACAACACACAGTACAAACACAGGGGCCATCTTTGGCTCATTTATATACAAATTACACACTTCCATCAAGACCTTCCCTCTTTAACTCTCTGCTCACAATCTCTTCCTTAGGAATAATGTACACAACACTTGTAAGCTCTACACCAAAAACAAGAACTAGGTCATTGACATTTTAAAATTATCAACAATTCCAAATACAGAGGCATAGAATATCCAATCCCTGTGTTCAATTTCTCTCATTACTGCCCCAATCATATCCTGATTTTTCTTTTCCATGCTTCATCTCACTTTTTTCTCTCTTTGAAACTTTCCCAGTCATAATCTCAAACCTTTCAGTCCTTGCATTATTTTTCTCTCTGACTGTAAGGAATGAAGTTGGAGAACTGGAATTTAAATTGGAGTTCCCTGAGCTTCTCTAAGCATGCCTAGAAATTGGCAGCCCACCTCAGGCAATTCTGAGTCAGTGTGCCTGATGTGGGCCAAGGTAATTTACATTTCTAACAGGCTTTGTTGAGAAGCACTAGTAGAACATATATGTAGGTCAGATGATTCTGTATTTTGTAATTATCATTCATACATATTCCACTAATTTTAACATTTTTCCTTTGAATTAATTTCCTTGTAGCTATCATGAGCAGACATGTTTTGTGTTGGATTATGACTATTTTTCCTTTCAAATAAACTAATCTGTTTTTGCCAGAATTTTTGAAGATAATTTTAAAAGAAATAGTAATCCAATATATTACTAGGGCTGCACTGAACTTATTTTGATTTAAATCATAGGCATTTTTAACTTGTGTCCTTATTTTATATATCTCTAAAAAAGATAATTGTTGTTTAATAAACAATGTCAGTATGGTAAGAAATAACTAATTTTAATATACTGTATAAACTTATTTCAGAAATATTAAAATGAGAAAAAAATATTCATCTCAGAATTGGTTAAAGTTCAGATATATCTTTATCCACTCCTTTATTTCAGCACTAGCTTCATTTTATTTACCTCCTAAAAATAGCATAGACATTAAGCTGTTGTTTTTTTAGCCTATCAATATGATTCTATTTTTTCCTACCTGGGGTTCAATACATTGAATTGATTTTGTAAGTTGGAAAATCATCTTTCCCACTCTTCCAGTTTCTATCAGGTACCATTCTCCATAAACACTTTTAGTTTCATTCCTCATCTTTTAGTTCTCTTCATAGAGGTCAAATGAGTTATCTTGTTGTAAATTTGAGAGGGGATCTGTATATGAAAACTTCAGTGTCTCCCCTCCCACCCTCTTATTGTAATCCATCTGCCATTTAATGCACACTTTCTAGAGTGATTGCCTCTCCATGGTCTGCATTTCATAGACACACCAGCATCATTTGGAGAGGTCTGAGGTTATACAGCTCTGCCTGTGGCTAAATGGGTAAATGTAATTTTAAAACTCATTGTTAAGAAATCCATTTTTGTTGTAAATATAAGGCCATTTTTGAATCTAATTTTTAGTGACTGTGTGATTTTCCTGTTTCCTAACTTTCCAACCCTTAAGTTCAAAACAGCCAACCTAAATTCTGAGTTGGGTATTCCATTACTGACTTTTATATAGTTTTATTTTATGAATCAGTAGCTAGCAGAAGAACATGGGTTGAGAAGGGGAAGATGATGCTGAATGTATGTAGAATGTTTAATAAGGTTGATGGTAAATGGAAATGGATAGAGTTGGTAACACATTATAGTGTGTATAACTAAAACTGCTGATTTATGAATGTGATTGTAGAGGAAAGAGGTACTCTAGAAACTTAATGTCAATTTAAAGGAAGCTAGAGGATAATCTAGGAACTGTACAACATGGTGATTTGTGTGGCAGGTGAGGATTGTGGTTTATAGTACAAACACAAGAATGTTACTCTATTATACAGTGTTAAGAATATGGCAATGTATGGGGAAAACACATTTATGTAACTTATGGACTGTAGTTAGCAATATTCTAATATTTTTGCAGCAATGACAAAGAAGTTACTATACCAATTTCAACAACCAATAATTGGGAGTATAAGACAGTATGGGACTTTTGCTTTAGGATTAATGAAAAATTTAAAAAATTGACTGAGGTGAAGTGAACACAACTCTGATGAAACTGAGAACCACTGAGCGTACACTTTGGATAGATTGTACAGGACATGAGACAATATACCACAGTGAACACTTTGTGGATTTGGACTATGGTTAACAGTACAAATATGAGAATGTTATCTCATGAACTATAAAAGTATTCAATACTAATATATGGTGTTAATAATAGGGTGTTTTGTGGGAAAATTCACCAAATATAAGCTATGTACTGTAATTAGCAGCAATATTTTGATGATGTTCTTCCACCATTTGTAACAAATGTGTCACAACAGTGCAAGGTCTTGGTGGTAGGATGATGTATGGGAATCCTTTATGTTATGCATGATTGTAAACCCACAACTTCTCTAATAAAAATAAATTTACAGAAACCAGGGTTTATTGAATCAAGAGAAAGGCAGGATAGAAATGGTAAGAAAACTACATAGCTCTTTTGCCTAAATCTTGCCCATTCATTTCATACTTTATGGCAGATTTGAAGAATGGCAGGCCCACATTTCCAGGATGGGAACTTAGATCTTGGGAATGGATGTAGTAGAGCACAACTTGTAAAACACCATGCACTTATATTCTGGTTCTAATTGTCTCTGTTCACATATCACCAAAATCACTCAGGTTGGAGAAATGGCAGTCATTGCTCTAAATTGCTATAAGAAAATGATCAAACTGCTGCTATCTGGTGAAAACAACTACAGCTGAGAGATATAATAAAGGACTAGGTTCCTGGGAAGAAAAGTTAGGAAGCATTTCTTTGGAAAATTACATACAAAATTCTGGAATTCTCATATATATTAGAGTATATAGTAAGCCAGGAAGCAAACCCAGGCAAGGTGTATGCTCTGAAAATTCCTGGGAAGTCTCTTAGATTTTACCTCGGGATGCTTTCTAGATTCAGTCCAAGCTTGACTAAGGATTGAAGGGTATAGCCTCAGCAAAGACCTATTCTGCAAGTCTGGAAAAAGGTTGTTTTTTTAAATTTTGTTTTGTATTGCATTGCTGTTTTTGTTTATGTATGTTTTGCTCCCAACAAATGTCCAAGCTAATGCAATCTAATGGAACAGAGACATCAGCAATCATATACTACATGAAATACAGTTTTCTAAAATTAGTGTGGAAAGTCATTAAACAAAGACTAGTCCAGAAGAAGAAAGAAAATAGGGTGGAAAGTCTATTTGAAGATATAATGACCAAAACTTCCTAAATTTTAAGAAAGACATGTATATACACATAAAAAACTGACACAAGCCTAACAGGACAAATTCAAGATATCCATAGATTCATTAAATTGAAAATATCAAAAGAAAAATACAAATAGAGTCTTCATAGCAGTGTGAGAAGTCTCTCATCATTTACAAGGACTCTTCACTAAGATTAAGCACAGATTTCTCATTAAACATAATAAAAGGCAAAAGGAAGTGGGACCCATATTTAAAGTGATGAAAGAAAAAAATCAATCAAGAATTCTGTATTTTGCAAAAATGATTTTCATAAATGAGGGGGAAATTTAAGACATTCTGAAATTAACAAAATTGAAGTAGTTTATTACTACTAGAGCTGCCCTAAAAGAAATACTAAAGTGAGCCTTTCATTTGGAAGTGGAAGTACATTAGACAATAACTCACAGCTATGAATAAAGATCTCTCAGAAAACTAATAATATTAGTAAATATCAGTATTATAATTGTTTTACATCATAACTCTACATTTTGTTTTTCATGAGTATAAAATACAAATAGATAAATATAATTATAAAACTGCTTTGGACACACAATGAATAAAGATGAAATGTGTGAGTCAAACTGCAAAAAAAGGAAAGGTGTGTAATAAGGGATCAGAGTTTTCATAGGTTATTGAAGTTAATTTAGCATAAATTCAAACTAGATTATAATTAGTTTAGAATATTAAATTTAGTACCCATAAAAACTGTCTCATTGATACCAAGCTCCCAGTATTTACTGATGCTCCTGTCAAATGATACTGCACTGTAAATAGCAAGGTCCTATATTGGATCTCAGCTCTTTAAAGAATGGATTCAGACACCTTGATGCCTATTAGTATCATATTTTAAAACTGTGAATGTCTGGGGTAAAACTATTAAGTCAGAATGTCTGGGAATGGGACACTGGCATCAGAAATTTTTACACTCCTCAGATAACTTCAAAGTGCAAATGGGATTAACATCCAATTCCTTAGCATGTGTGAAAAAACATGGGAAACACCTACCTTTAAAAATGTGCAGATAGTTACAACACAAAATGTCCATATAACTTAATAAAATAAAGATTTCTTCCATATATTTTATAATTTTTGTTTGTTTTCATATGTTTAGATTCTTTTAGGAAGAAAGTAGAAACCATGTTTTTTGCTGGGACTGGAAATAAAATTCTAACAAAGCAATAAACAATTGCCTTTTCCCCAAAGTCTTAATTTTCTCACCCTTTGTTCCATTAAATACATCTAACAGTATTTACACAAAGCAAAACTAAACTTAGGGAATTATGAAAAGGAAAACTTGAATTCCACTCAAATGTAAATTTTAATTCTGAGTAAGAAGGAACTAAAATTCTGAAGAAAATTTTGGTAGGTCCCTTAATTATATCTTCTACCTACAGAAAAGAAAATATAGGTTTAAAAGATTGTTTTCCCATTTTTCTTTCTGAGAGTTAGGATCTTCTGAGAATTAACCTATCCTTGAGACTACTATGTGGCCTCTGCCATACCACTTCCCTCTTCAATTCTCCATCTTAGTAATATGTTCTGTCACATTTTTAATATCCATAACAAAATTTCATATTTGATCATTTCCCTTCATTTTTAATTTTATATTTTTTCCATGGATTTTTAGCTCTTTGTCCATAGACAGTGACAGTGTGCATGGTTCCCTACTGTATCTGCTGTAGCTAGAAATATCTTGTTTCAAAGAAATCATGCAAAAGTATTTATTGAATAAATAAAAATATTTTAAAATGGATTTTAAAAAGTGGAATACCACTTTATTCTACTACATTTTAAGAGTCTTTAAAATTGAGTCTGGTACAGTCTAGTTTGCCCTGTTGGTGCACGGTGTTGTCGTCTCATAATGTCGCATTGGACAGGAGCAGCCCAGCCAGTGGGCAGATGTTATGAAGCAACTTGGCCGGTGGAGACTTGGCTGTTGACTTGGCCAGTGATGGTGTGGCATGCGAGGGTCCATCCTGGGACCCCTGAGTGTGATAGACTGAGCCTGGGACGGCCTGGCACTGTGTCATCAGAGGCTCCATGTAGACCATGTATTTACTCAACGGCTTGTCCAAGAAGCTGTTCTTGCCTGGCACAGACACCTTTCCAAGTTTAGTCCCAGTCACAGGAGGCTTTCTTTGCCGTGCTGGCTCCAGTCATCCTCAACATCTGGTATAGCCGACCAGTGTTGATTGTAACCTACAAGGAAAGAACAAAATTATCTACAGAGTTTGGATGTACAAGCAGGCTGAATGGAGGCCAGATAGATTATAGTAATACCATGATAGCTGAGTCACCTATTATTCTATATAATAATCTATCAAGGTGCATTTAAAAGTAATAACAGGACTTCAGCAAATGGCAGAGTAGGAAGCACCAAATGCCTGCTTTCTTCTCCAACAGAATTATTGATAAACACTCAGGAACTGCCAGAATCAACATTCTCAGAACTCTAGAAACAGACAAAAGTTTTACAGCAACCAAGGAAATGTTAAATCGAGAAAGAAAAAAGCTAAGTAATAGAAGGAAAGCTATGTGGTGCTTTTCCTTGCCACTATCCCACACCCACCCCAGATTGGCTGCAGTCTCTGAGACCCTGGCCAAAATTTCTGGGACCCTGAACTCTGGTTATAGAAGGAGAAGAACAAACATTATGCACAAATTTAGTGTGTATGTATATCTGTTGCACCCCATCTGGTGGCTACTTAAGGAACTGATCCAAGGTATTCTTTTTCTCCTGAACTAGAATTCATTTGGGATGGACAGCTTGCAGGAACATTAAGGGAACAATCAAACTGTAGCTGACTGCGGTGTAAGATTACAGTTGAGACATACAAAGAATGTCTGGGTCCTGGAAGGTAATGTTATGGAGTTTCCTTGAGAAATTAGAACATCCAGGAACATTCTTTTATGATAGAGAATTGTGAAAGCCATGTAAACCCCCAGGACAAGATGCATGCTCTGAAAAGTCTTGAGAAGAACCTACTCATTCATTTTAGGCTGATCCATAGGATCAGTGCAAGCTGAAATAAGCTTGATGGAAAGCCCCAGCACAGAGCTAATCTGCAAAGGCTGGGGGAGGTTTTTGTTTTAATTTTTATCTTTCTGAGCTCCTGACATTCAAGGAAATCTCTCTCAGCACATTAGCTGAATACAAGCTAAAGGAAGAGATTTCAGTGATTCCATATGACAAAGAGAATCTGGTCACTACCATTAACATATTGTAATTTTCAAATGTGCAGATTTGAACAGCAAAGTATAGTTCATACAAAGGGACAAAATAAAACAGGAAGCCTAGACAATGTGATTACTAGTCAAAGATTTTACATCAATTGTTCTAAATATACTCAATGAACTAAAGAAAAAGATGCAGAAAGAACTAAAAGAAATCAGGAAAATGATACATAAGCAAAAGAAAATCTTCAATAAACAGAGACATTTTTACAAAAACCATACAGATATTCTGGAGCTGAAAACTAAAATAACTGAAAAAAAATTTACTAAGGTGTTTCAACATCCAATTTGGACAGAAGAATTAACAAACCTGCAGATAGTATAATTGGAAATATCCAGCCTGAGGGAACAGAAGGAAAAGGATTGAAGAAATTTAAAAGAGTCTAAGCAGCATATGGGATACAATCAACCATACCAACATACACATTATGGAGTCCCAGAAAGAATATCTGAAGAGATAATAGCTGAAAAAATCCCAAATTTGATGCAAGACATGAATCTAGAAATCTAAGGTGTCCAAAGACTCTAAAAGGATAAATACAAAGAAACCCACACTGAGACACATTAGAGTCTGTGATAGTTGACTTCATGTGTCAACTTAGCTAGATTTTGGTGTCCAGTTTTTTGGTCAAGCATGCAATGACATTATTTTTACTGGGAAGGTATTTCATAGGGGGATTTTATTTGAATCTATAATTGGTTAATTTTATCTACAAACAAAAAAGTTGCTTGCCCTCAGTAATGAGGGAAATTTCCACATTCAATCATTTGGAGATCTGAAAAGCCAAAACTGAGAATTGCTGTAGTCATAAAGAAGAATTTCTGTATCACCATTAACCAGCTAGATTCCCTGGAGAACATGGACTTGTCAGACTTCAGAAACACCTTTACCAGAGTTTCTGCCTTTTGGCTTGTCTTATAGAATTCAGACTTGCCATCTCATGGTCCTGTGAGACAATACCACATAAAAAATATCTTCATGTGTGTGTTTTTGTGTGTATATATATCTTATGATGGATCTTCTTCTCTGGAGTACCTTTATTCAATAAAAATTTTGAATACCAAGAGAAGAAAGAATCCTAAAAACAGTAAGAGAGAATTGACTCATAAACATGGATCCTCTGTAAGGTTGAGCCAGTTATTCATCAGAAGCTTATAGAGGTCAGAAGGCAGTGGGGATGACAGAGAAAAATAATGACATGTATATTGTCATGAAAAGTGTTTGGGTATAGACTTTTTTCAACAACAAAAAAATATTGAGTCTAGTAAATCCAATCAAAGCTAACAAGTACTGATTAGGGTAAGTGTACATGTAATCATGGTGTTTACTCTGGACTGTAGCACTGATTAGGTTTACTAACTGTCTTCCCCTATATAAGTGAAAGAAAAGTTAGAGAAGGCATTTGACCACAGAGGAAAATGTTGGACAGTTCAGCTTTGGGAGAATAGTGAGTACTATTTTCCTAAGGAATCTGCCCAAGAATCTAGTTGGCATCACTGGCTTCTACAGTTTCAGTTCTGGTGAGTACTCCATAGAATCAGATTTGATACAGGCTCATTCAATTCCCATTTTATAATTTCTATCAATTTTCAAACACTTTTCTTAGGACATAAATTTAATATCTTTAAATATCTTTAATTGTTATTTCCCCCAATTACTTCACCTCTCTTGTACATTTGGCCAATGTGATTGAAAGTAGATACTCTATGCTAATATACTGTGTTTCTTCAACATCTTCCAGGCCGATTAATACCTTCTCTGTTTAAGGTCACTACTATTGATAGTCAAGTTTTCTTAATATCTCTACACACACTAAATGTTTCTTTATCCTACACAATTCCATAAACAAATTCAGTGATTTCTCCAAAAGCCACCCTTCTCTGGTCTCCTAGGACATAACCTTCTCCTAGCTTTCCTTTGATTTCCATGGCCAACCTTTCTTGGCATTTGAAGAATCTTTCTCACATATTAAACATTGGAAATCCTTAGGACTTGCTACCAGCCATTCCTATAATTCACCCTCTATATTCTCTTCCAATCCTTTGAAATAATATATTATCTCTATTCATAGACACATCTCTACAGACCAAATATCTCATCATAGGCACAGATTGGAACAGAAAATTCTCCACCAGAATAGTTGAGAGGTTTCTCATCAGATACTCAAATGGAATTTTGCAAAAATTATTCTTCTATAATAATCCAAATCATAAAGAGTGGAATTAAATGACAAGCAGGGGCATAAAACTTGGAGCCATTTTAGGTAAAAAAATCTCTTCTTTTCTCCTTGAATGACTGCTTGCAATTAATCATCAGTCTAATAAAAAAAAATACCTTCCCTTTTATTTGGAAAGTTCTTACTTTATTCCCTGCTCATCTATTATTATCTAGCACCAATTTCTAGACTAATTCTTAGCTATTAGCCAGCTGATAAATTTTGTATAATCCTTTCTCATACAGAACTTTCCTACATAGTCCATAACCAAATCTAAATTTTAATTCACTTATAAAATCTTGTCTTTTAGTTTCATATACTAACTGATTTTTAATACAGTTATGATTTCCATTGGATATTATATGCATTCAGGGAAGGAAAAGTAATTTCTTTCATAAGGGCATGCTCAGTCTTTAGGACAAAGTGTAAGACATCATTAAAATTCATATGTTAGACAATTTTTTTTTAAATACTTGTTTTGTTTTTTCTGTTTTATCTCTTTTATGTCCATCTGCCCCCTCATATTTTCATTTCCTAGCCCCTAAGCCAAGTAACCATCATCTAATTCTCAAAATTCACCAAACTCCTTCTTAATTACTACATTACTTTCTTCAATAAACAACTCACTTAAAAGCATAAATATCATATAACTTTCCTATTTTAAATTGTTCAATAGGTTTCTACTAGCTTAGAAGTATCTTTGCATTTACCATGACATTCCAGTCCTGAAATCTACTAGCTGACTGTCATCTCCACTCAAGTGCAGTTAACTGCCTATATTAAATGACATATTTAATACATATTTTCTTTTTTCTATAATTCAGGAACAAATGGGTCTTTTTTTTTTTTTTAACACCTTATCATCATTTGTCCATGAAATAAAATTAGTAGTCAACAATGCTTTAAGGGGAGAATTTATAGTTTATAAATTATTAATACTTTCATATATATTATATATAGTGATGTTGCAGCTAACAGCGATTAATATAAGATAGAATTTCATAACCATTTTCCTAAAATACTAGATGGATCAAAGAGATATTTCCTGCACAAATCCACTCTATATTCTCTAAGCCTCTTTATATTATGATCTCCTGCTAATTACTGATGAAGGGTGTTTATGAGCTAGATTTGGAGGATGGGTGACATTGATCCCTTCATATGATCTAAGTCCTTAAATTAATCAACTCTATCATGAATTATATTTTTAATTTGCATGAATGGTATAAAAATCTATTGAGGAAACATTTTAAAAGTCAGGGTTGAGGAAGTGATATTTCTAGAAATCACATGTGAGGAAACCAAAATGATTTAGGGAAATTGTATAAAAGAGACAGGGATTGAGAGTAGAGCAGGAATTGAGTGAATAAGTGTCCAGAGGATTGGGAGTGATATTGGAGAAATAGCCAGTTCATGAACCATGAATACTTAAGTCTGAGAAATTTCATAGTGTTTGTCTGTTGGTGGAGACCAAATTCCACATGTGGCATGAGTTAGTGATATCAATGTTTTGGAATCAGGAAGAGAGTTTAAAATTCAGAAAATTATGGGCTTATTATATAAATTTCAATAGTTTTCATGTTCAGATATGTAATATATCTGTATAAATATGTTATATTTAGCAAAAGTAGCCATTGTCTTATTTATTATGACACCGGGTGATGAGAGTCCACCCACTATTTTTCTGAAGCAAACTACATGTTTTTGTTGGTTAGTTGCTGGGATACTTCCAGGCACAATTTTAGGTATTCATGACTGGTAGCTCTGGAAATGGTGGACAAGACTAATCTCATGGCTTCTTTCTCCATCATCAGCATTTCCTGCTTTTTCCTTAGCCTGTCTGAGAATGAAAAACCCAGAGGAATACATTTCATAGCCTATTGACAATGCATCACCTGGTGATTGAAGAATTGCTGTTTCTACTGAAATTACATCCCTATTCCCAGACCATGGGCAGATTCCTCCTATTACTCTGAATATTCTATGTGCACTCAGTAGATATTCAAAGCTCTGAGAACCATATAAGTGTGCCAAGGACCCTGAGATAATTATGGTGTCTCAAGGACTAACTAAGGAACAATGTATTTTCCAGTATTTAGGCTAATTTGTTCCAGCCTCCAATATTTGTATTCAGATAAGAGATAGAGCCCCTGTCCTTGGTAGGGAAATAATTCCAACATTAACTTTGTATGTGGTAATAATGTGCTTAGGATTGTGGTGACAACATGTGGTAGAGGTGAGTAAAAGCATAGCTTGATAGTCCAAAGGGGAAACAGATGTATTAGGTGAGATCAATCAATTCAGTGTTAAAGGCACAAAGGTAAGTGTTGTGTAGTATTCAGGGGAGCACAAGAAATGTTTATGCCAAAGAATGCAATGAAAATAATTTGTTTATTTTCTCCAATAGTAAACATTTTAAGGTGCATATAAATAGAATGCATTTTTGCATTTTGAAAAGATATTTGAAATTCTCATCACCAACTAATTCCATATCAACCATTTCCATCTTTGTAATTAACCATTATGAAAATTTGACAAGTGGAAGCACATGAATAGGGAGTTTTTTGCACTTGACTTTAGGTGTTGATAGAGAAAAAAGTGTTTTTAATTTAAAAAAAAAATTGTAGGTACTGTGAAATTTTTTGAAGAACTGGAGGTACCAGAAAACATGAAGAGGGTAACTGTATATTTTACCTGAGAATCAAAGCAAAGATACAAGATTGACAATGATAACTACAATTTGGAGGTTGATGGTAAAACTGAGTATGGCCTCCTGGAATCAGGGGGAGTCATGTTAGGGTTGTAATCCAGTATAGCATTTCAAGGGGTCCTTACATATGCTCTTGGTCTACCTAACATATCTTCTAATTAACACCTGAGTTTTACCAAGATGAAAGAGGAAGAACATAATGATCCTAAGTTTTGTATGCAGCCTATGAAGTTCTGCAAAATACTATACAATTCTGCAAGATTTTATGCTATTTTAATGAATAATAGACCTATCCCTTTTACTTAACCAGTGTTTTTTTAAACAGGAATCACTTTGCACATTAGCTCCTTTATCTCTCCAAACTCATAACAATTTGTTGAAACATTTCCTTGAATGGGTAAATGGAGGTCATTGGGAGGGATTGGAATAAACAAACCCTAGTCATGATTAAAAATTGTCAGATCACAGATGTTGCTTCTATTGTGATGAGTTTGTAGGTTTATATGAAATTGGAGGAGAAAAGTGATTTTGGTAAGATTTCTCAAGTGCAAATTGTATAATCACCATCTGGAAATCATAAATATCAGATTTTCATGCAATAGCCAAATTATAACACACTGCAACTCATTTGATAGTCTTGCATAAACTTGCATATGGTATATAATGTTACATTAAGTTACATAATGAAACTTTGTGTATTCAGTTTACTAAAGTCTCTGCAAGTATATCTTATATGTAGATACTAGGTCAGCATGCAAAATGATCTAACAGGATTCACAAACATTTGAGCTTTCTATCCACATAGATCCTCTATTCCACAGTTATGTCCTCAAAAGCCATCTTACTCTGACTTTGGTGGATATAGTCCTGTCTGAATTTGAATTTCTGTA
>JAKSZT010054320.1:196045-212944 GCA_026826555.1 Tolypeutes matacus
CGCAGATAGATGTCCCAAGCTTCTCACTCCACGCGTGCACAGCACAGACCCCCGGGCAGGACCCCGTCCCCAATCCGCCTTGCTCTGGGAGCTTGCAGTGTGCGCCCTCCTACACCAACGCCATCTTGCCGCCTCTCCCTCCTTCTTCACTTTTTATTTATCATGTTTTTTCACACCACTGTATTCTTAACTTCCTGACGATCATTCATGCGTTTATTGCTACTCAATCTCCAATAGTGAGAAATGTGCAGAGAACTAAATCTATGTTATATAGATGGATATATAAATTGATTAATTATTATATAAACAAGTACTATGCTTTAGGGACAATGTGTATATTTCACCACACAGTAGAAAAATAACAGGCATACCTATTTCCATATATAAATAATAGTTATTTTGGGTGGACTTTATGTTTATTGGATTCTGTTTAAAAATACTATTCAATCAATATGGAAACATTTTTCCTTTCTCAGAAAGAGTGAAGATAGTTGTATTAGTCAGCCAAAGTGTGCTGATGCAAAATACCATAAATTGGTTGGCTTTTATGAAGGATGTTTATTTGAGGATTGAAGATTACAGTTACCAGGCCATAAAGCATAAGTTACTTCCCTCACCAAAGTCTATTGCCACATGTTGGGGCAAGATGGCTGCTGCGATCTGCAAGGGTTCAGGCTTCTTGTGTTCCTCTCTTCCTGGGGCTCCATTTCCCTCTGGGCTCAGATGCTGTGCTCTCTCCACAAGGCTAGCTGTAGACTATCAGGTGAAAGGCTCTGTCTCATTCCCAGGGGCTTCTGCCATCTTTAAAGAGCCATCTCTATTCCTCTGTGTTCTTCTCCAGTGTGTTCACTTCCTGGTCTCCAGTTCAAAACTCCCAACTCTGTCCTTTGCCATGTTTTTTCTCTGTTAGTCCCCACCCACCAAGGAGTGGTGACTCAACACCTTACTGATGTGACAAAATCAAAGTAATAATCTATTAAAATTGATACCTCCAACAGACCAGTTTACAAAAACAATCCAATAACTATTTTTAGAATTCATAAACAGGGAAGCGGCTGTGGCTCAATCAGTAGGGCTCCCGTTTACCATATGGGAGGCCACAGGTTCGGTTCCCGGGGCCTCCTGGTGAAGGCAGGCCCTCCCGCATGGTGTGGTTGGCTGACCCAGTGAGCACAAGCAGCAAGGGGGGGATAAATGAATAAATAAATAAAATCTTAAAAAAAAAAAAAAGAATTCATAAACAATGTCAAACTGCTACAATAGTGTAGTATTTTAACTTTTGTATGATCCTCAATGACTGCAGATCCTTACTGTCTTATGGCAAATGGCCAAGCACAGTTTGTTGTTGCAGTGTTTTCAATATCCTGTATTAAATATGTGCTTCCCATGCTTAAATTCAGTGTTTCTTTATTGTTCTCATAGACTGCCTGGATTTGAAGACAATGTGCTGTTATAATCACATAATTCAATATCTATTGTATGTCTTTCCCATAAACAGGGTATCAACTCTGCAAATCAGATGTAATTTCCCAGTTGGAGAAAGGAGACAAACTGTGGAAAGAAATCTTAAGATTTCTGCAAGACCAACAGTCAGGTGACCTCCAGGAACCTGGGCTTTTGTAAAAAAATTACTAGATCTAAGGAAATGTCAATGAAAATTTTCTGTAAGTGGGTGCTGTTCTCTTAAATGTTGACAAGTAAAAAGGGCAATGAATCCACAAGTGCCATTATTCCTCACAAGTATTAATCTTCATTACAGTTTCCATTTGTCATTGTCTTTGGGCAAGGAATACTCTATAATTGTTGCAGTTAAATTTTCACATAATAATGCCCTTGCCATCATCCTCCTCTTTGAATATGGTCCTCATTTTATCTCCACCTACTCAATCTTAATTATAAGTATACCTTAATTTTGTATTCTTTCCAGATCTAATTGACAATAATTGAAACATATCACATCAGCACTGGAGATTTTCAAAGTTTTCATTCTGATAATGCTGCCCAAGCAATGTGATTTATATTTCGTAATCATTTCAGGTAGTAAATGTTACCTTGGAAAACAACAAATTATATCCATGCCACATATGTGCAGGAGGGACACATCCATCATCTTGTCAATGGTAAGTTTCATGGGTATGAACCCTAGTCATGCACGAAATTCAGAACAATCAACTTACTGCAATTAGAGGAGCGACTGAGCACTGTTACAGCAAGAAGTTTTGGAAAGATTAAATTGAAGGTAATATTAACTTGACCTCAAAACCATAACATGACAATTGCATAAACGTGGGTACATACTTAGTCTGTGTAATATAGTGAAGTTTTCAAAATGAATTAAATAGCTCTGAAATTCAGATGCTTCAAAAAAGAAAACATGTTCATGTAAGAGAAAAACAAACCATGTGAATATAAATAACATATGAAAATTTTAAACTGGAGACTCACTGAATAACCAGTCTGGAATTCATACATAGAGAATTGAATTTGTGAATAGTGCATGATCCTTTAACAGTCTCTCTTCTCCTTCCCAACAGCAGAGTTCTCACACTCTTGAGGATCTCTTTGAATGTAATGACTTGGGAGAAGATTTCATTTACAGTCATGCAATAACTCAGTATGTGTTTCCTTGTGTGGGAATGAAATCCTATTCAGAGAACAATTTCATGAAGTACCCAGTGATGAGCCATCCTTCAATCAATGCAAGCAAATTAACACTAAATGTAAATCATACAGCTCCAGCTATGTGGGAAACCCTTCCATCATAGTTCTAAACTTAAAACTCATGAGCAAACTCACACTGGAGAGAAACTGTATGTATGTCATCTATGTGGGAAAGCCTTCAGAAAAAATTTGGCACTTAGCCAATATGAAAGAATTCATACTGGAGAGAAACCATATGAATGCCATCTATGTGGGAAATTGTTCAGTTGAAGTGATACCCTTAGAAGACATGAAAGAACTCACACTGGAGAGAAACCATTCAAATGTCATCTATGTGGGAAATCCTTCAGTCAAAATTCTTACCTTAGAAAAGAAAAAATACTCAAACTTGTAGAAAAAAATTTTGAATGTCATCTCTGTTGGAAATACTTCAGTCAATATTCTACCTTTAGGTTACATGTAAGAACCCAAACTATATAGGCAATGAATACAGAATCTTCAACCACAGCTCTATTGATTAAACAAATTATAACATCTACAAAGGAGTGTAAATGATGTCAATGTAAAAGTGTGAGTGATATGGAAAGTTCCACCCTAATAGCCCTTAAGATAAACTCAGAATAACTACTAGATAGAAAATCAGACAGGAAAATCTTTAACAGGAGCAGGATATCCTAAGGGAAGAACATATAATTTTTGCTAGAGTAGATTGTCAATAAAATAAACATGAAAAATACTTTATTTGTATCTCAGGGTAATGAATGAAGGAAATTCTTAAGTGGTTTCAAATTTCTTCTTAGAATATAGGGTTTCATCCTGAAGAAAAGACAATCCCAAAATCAAAGTGAAAAAACATTCAACTAGTATTCACCTCAGAAATATCAGAGGGAGGAAAACCTTTCACAAGAATGTTTTCTCAGTATTCAAACATGAATTCAAGATATTGCCTAATTATTTATTGAAAAATAATTAAGATAATAATGGATAATTGTGAAGTGGTCTGTCTGTGTTGAATGCAGCATTTTGTAACAAGTACTATGTATTTTAGTTAATAGTAATATATCAATGTTGACCCACTAACCAGACAAATTAACCACATGAATGCAAGATGTTAACTATAGGGAAACTGTGTAGGAGGAGAAAGAATATATGAGAATTCTCTAAAAAGCGTGCTCAATTTTTCTGTAAATGTAATAATGCTTTCAAAATAAATATTATTAATTGAAAAAGGAAATCTCATTCTCTACCTCTTTCTACTGTAGTCTCCCTCAGACCTAAACAACTATGAATCCACTTTCTTTCTCTTTATATTTTCCTATTCTCACCTTTCTAATCAATGTTATAAGATATGTTATCTCCTATTACTGGCTACTTTCACTTAGCATAAGGTTTTTAAGTCTCATTCACATTGCAGAAATATCAGTAATTTTTTATTTCATGGCTAACACATATTACAATGTATGGATATATCACATTATGTTTGTCCATTCAACAGATGGTTGGTATTTATGTTGTTACAACATTTAATAATAGCAGAGTAATAAAATGTGCTGCTACAAATATTTGCAAATCATTTTTCATAAACATGTGTTTTAATTTCTAGTGTATATGTTAAGGAGTGGAATTGTAGGAAAACAATATGACTTTATATTTTATAATTTGAGGAACATCCAGACTTCTTTCCATAGCAGTTTCAACATTTACATTTCATACTGAAATATATGTTTCTCTGTGCTCTCATTTGTCTATATCCACATCAACACTTGATAACGTTTATCTTTTTTATTCCAGGCATTTTAGTGGTTGTGATGTTGTATCTCTTTTGTTTGCAATTCCCTGATGACCAAAGATGTCAACTTTTCATGTATGTATTGTTCATTTGTATGTCTTCCTTAGAAAATTATCATTTCATCATTTTTGTTATAATTTATATTTTAATAATATATGTAAACTAAAATTTTCCCATTTAAACCTCTTTCAATTTAAATTCAGCGGTATCTATTACACTCATAATATTGTGCTTCACTCACCAATATCTAATTCCAAACCATTTTTATCTCCTCAGAAAGAAACTGAAATCATTAAGCAATAATTCTCCCTTCCCTTCCTTTCACACACCCATAACTAGTAACTTTTAATCTAAAATTTGTTTCTATGAAATTTTCTCATTCCATGTATTTCATAAAAAAGAGATTATATGATATTTGTATTTTTGTATCTGGAGTATATTACTCAAAATGATGCCTCCAAGATTTATTCATGTTGTATCATGTATCATAATTTTATTCCTTTATAGGGCTGAATTCTATTGTATGCATGTATCACATCATCATCATCATCCATTCATCTGTAGATTGATACTTTGGCTGCATCCACATTTTAGCCATTGTGAACAATGCTGCTATAAACATTCTTGTGCAAATATCTGTTGAAGTCCTCTTTTCAAGTCTTTTGGGTCTATACCAAGAGTATGATTTCCAGGTCATATGGTAACCCTATGTTTAACATTCTGAGATACTACCGATGGAATTTCCACAGTAGCTGAATCATTTTACAATGCCCACAATGTATAAGGGAACCAATTTCTCTGAATTTTTGCCCACTAATATTATTTCTTTTACAAAAAATAATAGCCATTCTAGTGAGGTTGAAGTGGTATTTCACTGTGGTTTAGATTTCATTTCCCTGATGACCAGTAATATTGAGCATCTTTCCATATGTTCATTGGCCCTTTGAACATCTTCTATGAAGAAATGTATATTTAAGTCCTATTTCCAATTTTTAAATTGGGTTATGTCTTTTCTTATGGTTCTGTAAATATTCTGGGTATTAAACCCTTATCAGATATATGGTTAGCAATTATTCTCATCCTGTAATTTGTCTTTCACTGTCTTCAGTGCGTGCTGTGACATACAAAAGTTTTAAATTTTGATGAGATCTATTTTATCTGTTTTTTTCTTTTGTGAGTCATGTTTTCATTGTCATATATAAGAAATCACTTTCAAATAGTTCCATGGTTTCTGTTATTATGCTTAGGTATTGATTGATTTTGTTAATTTTCGTATGTAGTGTGAGGTAGAGATCTACTTTCATTCTTTTCCAAGTGGAAATCCAGTTTCCCTGAAATATTTGTTGAAGACACATTCTTTCCTCAGTTAGTATAATTGGCATCCTTGACAAAAGTCAGTACACCATAGATGTATGGGTTTATTTCTGAACTCTCAATTTTGTTCCATTGTCCTATATATATTTTTTGATGTCATTGTCATACTGGTTTGGTTATTGTGGAATTGACATAAGCTTTATTATCAAGAAATATGAAACCTCCAAATTTGTTCTTTGCTGATTTTTCTTCTGTCTCATTAAATCTGCTGTTGAATCCCTCTAATGTATTTTTAATCACTGTTATTTTGGTTTTCTTCCCCAAAGTTCTGTTTATTTCATTTATATAATTTCAATTCTTCCTTTCATTCATGCTTCACCTTCTTTCACACATTTTCTTCTATGCCTATGATTTCTTTAGCTCATTGAATTTATTTCAGAAAGTTGACTTAAAGTCTTTGGTTGTTCCAGTGTTTGTGCTATCTCCATTGTTTTATTTTAATCCTTTAAATGGGTTGTCTCTTCTTGTTTCTGTATAAGAGTTATGACCTTATGTTGAGATCTTACCATATTATTTTACTGGAGGTTCTAAGTCTGAAATTAAGTTTCCCCTTTTACCTAGGGTTTTAGTGTATATTGTCTTTTATTTAGGTGCAGTATTCAAGACCCAGTGTCCACATTGAAATGTATGTGGACTACAAAGCTACTGCTGTGAATGGATCAGGCTTCAGAGACCCACAGACCACAAAACTACCACCACAGGTCAAACAAACTGCCATGTTGATCTGAATATGGGGGTGAGACAAAACCAATAACTGTCCCCAGTCTCTCTAATGATTTATAGGAGCTTTTGTCTGATTCAGCATTCATTGAGTTGTTCTCTAGCTTCAATCATCTTTCAGCATTTGGTGAAAGTTGAGTTTTCCTAATTTTCACCAATACTGTGGAGGATGCTCAATGGCACATCTTATTCCAACATCTTGTTTATGTCACCTTTATGGATATCATGCTCATTTAAGACTTGGGTAGTTTTCTTTTGTGTAATTGAGATACAAATGTTTTAAAAATATACTAGTTATATGTCTGATATGATACATATGATTTGCAAATAGCTCCTCACATCCTGAGGGACAGTGTTTCCCTTTCTTGTTGGTATACTTTTTAAAAAGTTTATTAGTTTTTATGAAGCCCACATTATCTATATTTTGTTTGCTATTGGTGCTATTGGGGGTAAAATCTTAAAATCCTATACCAAATCTAACATAATGAAGAGTTACCCGTGTATTTTACTACAAAAAGTTTTATCATTTTAGTCCATTCATTTAGGCAGCTGATTCATCTTCAGTCCATTGTTTAATGTTGTGGCAGATAAGAGTGCATGTTCATTTTGGTTTTGCAAGTGGATATTCCATCATCCAACCACCATTTGTTTCAAAACTTATTATATACCCTGTTTAATGATCTTGCCCTCATAAAAGTCAGGTGCTCATAGATGAATTACTTTATTTCTGGATTCTCAATTCTATTCCATGTATGTAATGTCTATACTTGTGCTAAAACCACATTTGTTTGATTACCATTTCATTATATTAGTATTTGAAATCAAGAAGTGTGGGTTTCTCTACTTTTCCCTATTTTTCAATATTGTTTTGGCTCTCCTGGGTCCTTTACAATTCCATATAATTTGTAGAACTCTCCTGTCAATTTCTACAAATATATAAAATAAGGTTTTGGGGAGTATTGCCATTTTTAAAAATGTTAAGTCTTCTGAACATGAGCTATTTTTCCATTTATTTATATATTCTTTATCTGCTTTCAGCACTGTCTTTAGTTTTTAGTGTATTTGTTTTGCATTTCCTTTGTTAAAGCTACTTCTAAATATTTTATATTTTTGATGGTATGGTAAATAGAATTTTTTTCTTGATTTTGCATTATAAACTATACCAATGATTTATGTATAATAATCTTCTATTCTACAACAATACTTAACTTCTTTTACTGTTATAATTTCTTTGAGGTTTCTTAGGTACTTAAAAATATAATATCACATCAGTTTTTTCCAATCTCTATACTCTTGAGTTTCAAGTAAGTGAGATTTACCCTTTTCTTAGTTGTTTATAAGGAGACACTCATCTAGGGAATGTCTTACATCACCATGCTGATGACATTACCTCCACAGAAAAGTACATAACTTTTCTAAAGAGATCAAAATACACCAAAATAAATGCCATTGTAGTCCATGCTCATGACTAGAAAATTAAATCTTGTTAAGATTTCACTTCAACCCAAACTATTTACAGATTGAGTGCAATCTGAATTAAAACTTCAACAGCCTTATTTGCAGAAATAGAAAACCCAAGTATCAAATTTATTTGGAAGAATAATGTGCCACAAATAGCTAAAATCTTTTAAAAGGAGAAAGAAGATGGAGGACTCATGCATTCTGACATTAAAACTTATTACAAAGCAGCAGTCATAACATCTAGGTATTGGCAAAAAACAACAACAACAACAACAAAAAAAAACAGATATTTAGAGTAATGTAATGAAACTGAGAGTGCAAAAATAAACAATCTTACTAATCTATGGTCAATTCATTTTTGACAAGATTTCAAAGTCTTCCCAATTGGGATATAGTTTCTCTTCAAATCGAGCTGGGGAAGTTATATATATATAAAAGATTGAAGATTTTATATATATATAAAAGATTGAAGGGAGACCCCTATGTAACACTGTATACAAAAATTAACTCAAAATGGATCACAGATCTAATATAAAAACCAGGACTATAAAAGTCATAAAGGAAAATATAGGGACACATCTTAAGTATTTTGTTATAGGCAATGGTATCTTAGATTTCCCAACTAAAACACAAGCAACAAATGAAAATAATAATTAGGTTGGACATCATATAAATTTGGGGGATCATGTGTTTTATTATGACAATTAAAAGGTAGAAAAAATTGGAAACAACCACATATGTGATAAATTTAATATTCAAAATTTATAAGGAAATCCTTTAAAATCCATCAAAAATAAGCAAATATTTGAATAGACATTTCTCCAAAGATGATACATAAATGGCCAAAATCACATGAAAGGATGCTCAATATCATTAGACATTAGGGAAATGCCAATGAAAACCACAATGAAATCCCATTTCACACACATTAATATGTCTACTATTGTTTAAAAAAAAAAAACAGAAAATTTCAAATGTTAGAGAGGATGTGGAGAATTAGGAAATCTCATTCATTGGTGGAAATGTGCAATGGTGTAGATGCTGTGAAAGACAGTTTGGAAGTTCCTCAGGAAACTAAGTGTTGAATTACCATATGATCCAGCAGTTTCACTAATAAGTATACACCCACAAGAATTGAATCTGGGGTTGAACAGATGTTTGCACAACAATGTTCATAGCAGCATCATTCACAATTGCCAAAAGTTGGCAGTAACCCATGCTCAACAAATGTAGAAAAGTTGTGGTATATACATAGGATGAAATATTCAGTGTAAAGAGAAATGAAGTTCTGATGAATGTATCAACATGGATGAACCTTGAGGACATTATGCTGTGTGAATAAGCCAGATACAAAAGGATGAATAGTGTATGACTTTGCTTTTATGAACTAATTGTATTTAAAATCTAGAATATAGGTGACTAGGGTTTTGAGAATAGGTACTTGATGCTTAATTTGGACAGAATTTCTATTTAGCCTTGTGGTAAATGTTTGTAAATGGAGGGTGGTGATGGTAGCACATTATTGTGAGTATAAACAGTAGCACTGAGCTATATAGAGGAATGTGGTTAAAGGGGAGAATTCAAAGATATATATATATCACTAGACTAAAAATTATGACATAAAAGATAGGACAGTACAACACAGTGAACCATATTATAGACAATGTTCTATAATTAATAGTACAAATTTAAGAATTCTCTTACATGAATTATAATAGAATTATGACACTAATGCAGGTTGTTAATTATAGGATGATATCTGGGAAAATACAATTAATGTAAATACAGGAGGATAGATTGAACCATTTTACTAATCTTTCATTAACTGTATCAAAGGTAAGTACTGTTAAAAGTATTAATAGTACAATTATTAAAAAAAAAAAAAAAAACCTGATGTCATTAACAGTAAAAAACATGCTCTACACCACTGCAAGAGATTGGGTGTGAGGTGGTGCATGGTAATCCTTTATTTTATGTATGATTGTTTCATGAACTCAGAATTTCTCTTAAAAAAAAGGAAATAGTCAATAAGCAGTAGATGCTTAGGGGAGAGAATGGAGTGTCTTATCATCAACAGGAAGATGCTATTTAAAGCTACATGACTGGTTGAGATCTCCTAGGCTGTGAAGACAGAGGGAGCTCTCTAGAGAAATAGGGACATTCTGTGGAAGGTAAGAGGCAAAAGTGGGAGAGATGGGAAGAAAACCAGGGGAGTGTAATATCTAGGAGAGCTAAGAATAAAATGCTTCAGGAAGTAGGATGATTATTCCAAATACTACTGTGGGGTGTTGTACTAAATGAAGATTGAGAATTAACCACTGCTTTTGACCAATATGGAGATTGCTGATGATTTTGACAAATGCAGTTTCAGGGAATGTTGGGGACAAATCCCTATTAGATTGAGTAAATGAGATGGGAAGTAAGAAAGTGGGACTGTAAGTACAGAAAACTCATGAAATCTAGCTCTAAAGAGAAATTCAGAGATGTGTCTGGATCTAGAGTATTATAAGAAGTCTAGGAAAATATTTTTGCTTTATTGAAATGGGAAATATATTTGTATATTGTGATAATAGTATGGTAAGAGGGAAAAGACAATGTACAGGAGAAACGCAAATTCCTAATTGTAGAAATTACAGTAAAGCAGAATTCACAACCCTGCCCCTAATTGCAGAAACAGAGCTCTTTCATAGGCAAAATGGATAGGGTACAGAGTGCATGGTTTATCCTAAGGAATGAGCCAAGCAAAACATCACTTATGACCTAGGGGAAGACAGAGAATGTGGGTACAGAGTAAGAAAGTTTGTTGGTTTGGTAAAAGGAAAAGGAGACAATTGCCTTATACTTCTCTCTTTTTATAGAGATATAAAGGACTTATCTGGAAAAATGAATGGGGAACTGACTTGACAACTGTAGCAGAATTGTCTCACAGTATTGATGACTTTCTTGAGAGTTGTGGCCATTCCTTCAAAGTGAATGTGCTTTTACGCCATCCATTTAGCTATTTGAATTAATATATGGATTAAGCAGAGTTAAATATACCCAGGGTTTTGGTTTTGGCAGATGGAGAAGTTTGATATTATTGATGAATTTAAAAAAGAAATATTGATTATGTTTGTGAACTGGTCTGCTTCTCTGCGAGTGATACTCTTTGATTGTATTACATTCAGAGATTTCACTTTTACTTGGTTAAATTAAGATTAGGGCTTTGTTTCAGCCACATCATTAAGACATTGATTCCCTGCCCCCTTGGTGAGCAGACACACAGAGAAAATGACATGTCAAAGGAGAGAGCTTAGTTTTTACTCTGGAGCCCTGGGGAGAGAGGCAAGCCATTCACCTGATAGCTTTTGCTGGGCTTGTAGGGAGAGCAGAGCAGCTGAGCCCAGAAAGAGATGAGCCCCATGTAGAAAGAGGAGCCCTAGGCTAGCCTACAGCTGAGATCAGAAGAAGCTGGGACCATGGAGCCTTAAGAGGAAGAGGAAAGCTGAATCCTTGCAAAGACCAACAGTCACCTTGCTCCAACATGTGGCAACAGACTTTGGCGAGGGAAGTAACTTTCTCTTTATGGCATTGTGACTGTAAGCACCTTCACTGGATAAATAACTTTTATAAAATGCAACAGATGTCTGGTACTTTGCATCAGCACTCCTTGGTCTGACTAATACAGCAGACAAGTAAAATGGAGGGATAGAGATGCAAAAGAGCTTAGGGTATATGCAAGGGAGTTATGGTAACAAAACATGTAATCTAAGCTGGGTTAAGAAAGAAGTACAGAAAAGAGGAGGGAAACAGATAAGGAAAAAGTCATGGATGGGTTCATGGATAACTGGAATTGTGGTATACTTCAGTAAGGAAGCAGGTAGAGATGTGGTGGATATAAGAAAGTGGGATAATGAAAGGCAAGAATTTGGAGGTTATTGGTGTTGACAAGATCTGGTATATGACTGTGGGGGAAGTGAGGGAAGAAATGTTCAAGTGAGGAGGTCAAGGAACTAAGAAGCCTTGCTATGTAGTGGATATTCTAAGGCAGTAATTCTGAAAACTTCCTGCACAGTCAGATCAACTGTAGCAGTTTTGCTTTTTTAAAATACTGAATTTCTGAATCTACATTAACTAATTATATTCCTGGAGGGTGAAGAGGGGTTGATCACAAGTAATTTTTAAAAATATCCCCAGGTGATTCAACTATATAGCCAAATTTGAGAAGCTGTAATCTACATAGCTGTTGAAGCCACCAAGAACAATGACAGGAAATTCAGTTAGTCAGTTGCTAAAATATTCCATCCATGAAGGTGAATGACCAGGTGGATGGGAGGTGAGAATACTCTTCTGTAGGCATCAAGGCACTGGGATTTCTGAAAGAGATGCAACAATTAGAAACAAAGAAGGATACTTGTTTCTAACTCTAGGCCCTGGAAATGTGTGATATAGTAACAAAAACAGCCTCCACTTGAAACAGCTGCAGTTCTTCAGGATACAGTAGGGATCTCCAGGTCTTACAGCTCAAAGGTTTTTCATAGAAGAAGTATAAGGTAAAAGAGTTTTTTCTATTCAAGCCCCAGGTTCCTTCCTTTGGAATGAGTTGCAGTTTTGGAAGGAGTGGGAGACAGAGTAAGATAAATGAATAAAAAAAAATTTATGGGTAAAGACTCCTGATGGATTTCTGGTGGTGGCTGACAAAATAAGAGTGTGAAACATGATAGATTAATCCTAATGGCCTCTTAGGGAAAGGTGGAAAAATAATTCTAAATATAATTTCCTTCTTGGAATAGCATTCTTAAGAAGTATGTGGTGGTGAAGCAGATGGAGGGATTGGGTGTGTGAGGTTGTTGCAAGACGGCCTGTGAGGTTCTGGAGTCCTTTTAATCTGACTGTGGACAGTGTAAAAGGGGGATAACAGTCTTACTAGGAGTAAACTGTAGGCATAATGAGAAACAGGAAGACATTGCCTAGTCCAACGAACAAACTAAAACCAGGAGGAGATGCAGAACATGGAATAACTAATGACAGATGTCCAAAGAAATATCATGAATCAACATAATGAAGTTAAGGAAAAGATTAAGGATATTAAGAAGACATTGGGGGAACATACTGAAGAAATTGTAAGCATACCTAAAAAATATAATGATTATGGCAAGACAACCAGCAAGATGGTGGCAGAGTAAGGAGTTCCTAGGGTCAGCTTGAGCTACAGGGCCGTGAGTAATCACCCAGAGCTATCTAAAGCATGTGGTTTAGGGGTTCCAGGAGACCAGAAGAGCATGCTGCAACATCTTTTTTTTTTGAAGATTTATTATTTATTTATTTACTCCCCCCCCCCTTGCTGTTTGTGCATGCTGTGTCCATTTGCTGTGCATTTTTCTGTGTCTGTCTCCTTTTGTTGCATCATCTTGCAGAGACAGCTCACCATGCAGTGCATTCCATCAGCTCATCATGCCACACAGGCCGTCAGCTCACCGTGCTGCATGGGCCATCTTGCCTTCACCAGGAGGTCCCAGGAATTGAACCTGGGGCCTCACATTGGCCAAAGGGAGCCCAACCAGTTGAGCCACATCCACTTCCTGCTGCAACATCTTTGAAAGAATGGAAGGAAGAAACTGCCTAACCACAGAGAAGATTCATAAGTAGAGCATTCCACTCCATGGAGGCCAGTGCCCATCCTCCACCATCAGTGCTCATCCTCCTCAGGTGGTGCAAACTGCCTCAGGGGCTATTCTGTGCCTGGAATTGGAAGCTCCATTTCCCCAAAACAGGAGAGGAAGAGACGGTTGGGCACCAACTTCAGCTACTGATTAGTTCATTCAGTGGGCTAAAGTATAACCCTAAAAACAGCTAAAGTTTGAACCTGTCCAAGTACGAAAAAGGCTGGTAACTGCAATTTTGATTCTGCCCCTGGCATGAGGGAAAACCGGGCTGACTGAAAATCAGTGATGGTAGGGACTGGCTTCTTTCACCTGGATTGGCATGCAGCCCTACCCTAGGCTTCAGGCCCACCTCTAGCAGGGAGGAAGGTGGTGAGCCCTCCACCAGTTTCTCTGGGTAACTGCAGGTGCATTTGGATGGCACAGACTGAATAGTTGGGAATCTACCAGGGCAATGGTGGTCATTTTGGACCAACATGGCATAGACTGCCCACATGTGCAGCTCCATCCCCACACCAGGTATGGGAGAAAGGAGTGTGAAGCTTCATTGGTATCTCTGCCAACTACAGTCTAGGCCTGCACAACTTGGATTATTACACACAGCTGTGGCTCTGTCCCTACTCCTGACAAAGGAGAAAGTTGAGAGAAGCTTCATGGGTCCCTGAGGCAATGAGGGCAGCTTGAACCTCCACAGCTTGCAGCAGCAACTACATCCTTGTCTTCTACTACATAACCAGCAAGAGAGAAAGGGCAAGAAGGCCCTAAAATAAAGAAAGAAACTGCACCCAGAATAAATACATCTAGTAATCCAGATGCCAAGACACCAACAAAAACTTACAATCCACACCAAGAAATAGGAAGATATGACCCAGTTAAAGGAACAAGATAAGCCTCCAGATGACATAAAGGAGTTGAGAAATCTAAACATAGATGTTCAAACAAATTTCTGTAATAACTTCAATGAGCTGGCTAAAGAGATTAAGAATATTAAGAAGACATTGGATGAGCACAAAGAAGAATTTGAAAGTATACATAGGAAAATAGCAGATCTTATGGTAATGAAAGGTGCAACAAATGAAATTAAAATTACACTGGAGTCATATAACAGCAGATTTGAGGAAGCAGAAGAAAGGATTGGTGGGCTTAAAGAAAAGGCCTCTGAAGGCAAACATAAAATAGAACAGATGAAGAAAGGAATGGAAAAGATTGAACAAGGTCTCATGGAACTAGATGACAGCAAAAGATAGGCAAACATACATGTCATGAGTGACCCAGAAGGAGAAGAGAAGGGAGAAGCAGAAGGAATATTTGAAGAAATAATGGTAGGAAATTTCCCAACACTATTGAAGGACATAGATGTCCGTGTCCAAGAAGCACTTTCATCAAAATAAATCTGATAATATAATATTTAGCCATAAAATGGAAAGAAGTGCTGATACATGCTACAACATGGATGAACCTTGAAAGCATTATGTTGAGTAAAATAGGCTAAACACAAAAAGACAAATATTGTACAATTCCACTTATATGAAATATCTAGAATAAGTAAATTCACAGAGACAGAAAGTAGATTAGCAGTTACCCAGAGGCCAGATTCAGGGTCTCAATAGGTATAGAGGTTCTGTTTGGGGTCATGGGTAGTGGTGATAGTAGCATGACATTGTGAATGTAATTACTATTAAGTGTGCACTTTAAAATGGTTAAAATGGGGAATTTTGTGTTATATCTATGTTGCCATAATAAAAAAAGTAAATGATTACAAAAAATAAAATAAAATAAAATAATAAAATAAAATAAAATAAAATAAAATAAATCTGAATAACAACTCCAAGACACATACTAATCAGGATGTCAAATGCCAAAGACAAAGAGAAGAGCAGCAAGAGAAAAGCAACACATAACATAGAAATGATACCCAATAAGATTAAGTGCCTATTTCTCATCAGAAATCATGGAGGCAAGAAGACAGTGGTGTGATTTATTTAAGATGTTTCAGGATAGAAACTTCCAGCCAAGAATCTTATATATAGAATTACATTTGTCAATAAATGAAAAAAGATGTGGGTGGGAACAAATATCTTTAGGCAAAAGAATTAAGTGTAATTGGTAAAATAATATCTGCAATTATGATTTATTGGGTTTCTATCATTAATGCATTATATGTGAGCAAATAATAACAAAAGGAGGGGAGAAATGGAGTTATATGGTTGAAGTTTTCTGTATATCACACGAATTAACCAAGTATAATTCTGAAACTTCTTCTTTTAAATTAAGGTATACATATTAAGTCTTAGAGGATCCACTAAACAAAACCTGAAAAAACAATGAATGAGATAGAATTATTCATTTAAAATATTCATTTAATACAAAAGAAAGCAAAAAGGAAGAATAGAGCAATAAAAATGATAGATATAGAATACAAGTATTAAAATGGAAGTTGTACATCAAACTATCAAAATATGATTAAATGTAGATTAAGCAATCCAAACCAAAGGCAAGATTATCAGACTAGGTTTTTAAAGATCCAATCACAGTGTCTTCATAAGATATATTTTAGATTCAAACATACAATAGATTGAAAGTAAAAGGGTAGAAAAATATATCTTGCAAAGAACAATGCCAGGAAAGATGCAATGGTTATTCTAGCATCAAGCAAAATGGAATTTAAAATTAAAAATGTTACTTTTGAAAAGGATGGATATTTTATACTGATGAAAACATATCAATTCTTCAGGAAAATATAATAATTATAATCATATAAGCACCTAACAAAAGAGCACCAAAATACAGGAAGCATAACTTTAAAAAATGAAGGAAAAAAGAGGCAATTCAAAATATTAGATGAAGACACCAATATTTATATTTCAATAATGGATAAAACAACTCACAAATAGATCAGCACAGAAATGGAAGACTTGAACAATACTTTAAAACAAATCGACCTAATAGACATCTGGAGAAAATTCTACAGAACAATAACAATATGCACTTTCCTAATTTGCACCTGAAATATTGTCCAGGATAGTCCATATGCTATGGAATAAAACAAAAAAAAATCAATGTTTTTAATAGGATAGAAAGAATGTTCTCTGACTACAATAGAATTGGAACTGTAATCAATTTCAAAAATTAGAAAATTACAAATATATGGAAATCAAAGAACAAACTCTTAAATATCCAATGGGTCAAATAGGAAATCAAAAGTTGATGGAGTTTCAATTAAAGGCCATGACTACTGACAGAAAAGAAGGT
>JAKSZT010054320.1:212954-227156 GCA_026826555.1 Tolypeutes matacus
TGAATGGGATGTTGCCTGTTTCATGAATTACACAATAAAGCTCTGAGATAGTAAAATGCTTTAAAATCATATTTAAAAGTGAGAGTCCTCCAACTTCATACTTTTCATAGACATTTTGGGCTATTTAGTGCCCCTTACATTCCAAATAAATTTGAAAATTGGCTTTTCCATTTCTGCAAAAAGGCTGTTGGGATATTTATTGGGATTGTGTTGAATCTGTAAATCAGTTTGCGTAGAATTGACATCTTAATATTTAGTTTTCCAATCCATGAACATGGAATATCCTTCTATTTATTTAGGTCTTCTTCAGTTTCTTTTAGCAATGTTTGTAGTTTTCTGAATACAGGTCATTTATATCCTTCTTTAAGTTTATTCCTAAATATTTGATTATTTTAATTGCTACAAGAAATGGAATTTTATTCTGATTTCCTCCTCAGATTGCAAATCAATAGTGTATAGAAATGCTTTTGACTTTTGCATATTAATCTTGTAACCACTTAGCTGAACTTGCTTATTAGTTTTAGTCACTTTGTTATGGATTTTCCAGGATTTTCCAGATAAAGGATCATAGCATCTTTTCCAATTTGAGCCCTTTTATTTCTTTATCTAGCATAATTTCTCTAGCTAGAACTTCTAGCACAATGTTGAATAAGAGTGGTGGCATTAGTCATCCTTGTCATCTCCCTGACCTCAGTGGGAAAACTTTCAATCTTTCACTGTTGAGTATTGCTACTTGTAGTATTTTCATATATGCACTTTACCATATTGAGAAAGCTACCTTCAATTCCTATTTTTGGAGTGTTTTTATCAAGAAAGGGTGCTGTATTTGGTCAAATAACTTTTCTACACTAATTGAGAGTACCATGTGATTTTTCTTCTTCAATTTATCAATGTCATTTATTACACTATTTGATTTTCTTGTGTTGAACCATCCTTGCATACCTGGAGTAAAACCTACTTGGTCATGGTGTATAATTATTTTAATATGCTTTTGGATTCAGTTTGTAAGTAATTTGTTGAGGATTTCTGCATCTACATTCATTAGAGATATTGGCCAATAATTTTCTTTTTTTCTGTAATATCTTTATTTGGTTTTGGTATTAGGGTGATGTTGGAGTCATAGAATTAGCTTTGCAGCATTTATTCCTGTTCAATTCTTTGGAAAAGCATGAACAAGATTGATATTAGATCATCTTTGAATGATTTGTAGGATTCAGCTGTGAAGCCATCTGGTCCCGCCCTTTTTATCTTTGGGAGGTTTTTGATGACTATTTCAATCTCTTCACTTGTGATTGGTTTGTTGAGGTCTTCTATTGCTTATAGTGTCAATGTAGTTGATTCATGTGTTTCTAGAAATTTGTGCATCTCATCTACATTGTCTATTTTTTGGCATACAGTTGTTCATAATATCCTCTTATAATCTCTATTATTTATGCATGGTCAGTGGCAATGTACTCCCTTTCATTTCTGGTTTTATTTGCATCTTCTCTATTTTTTTCTTTGTAGTCTGAGTTTTTTTTTTTTTTTATTTTGTTGATCTTCTTAAAGAACCAACTTTTGATTTTATTGATTCCATTTTTTTTTTGTTCTTGATCTCATTTATTTCTGCTCTGATCTTAACTATTTCTTTCCTTCAGCTTGATTTATGATTAGTTTGCTGATTTTTTTCTAGTTCCTACAGGTGTACAGTTAGAGCTTCAATTTTAGTTGTTGTTTTTTTTATATATAAGCTTTGGGAGTTATAAGTTTCCCTCTCAGCACTGCATTTGTGGTGTCCCACAGGTTTTGATAGGTTGTGTTCTCATTTTCATTCTCTTAAGCTAATATGTTGGTATATATACCTGATACTACAAGTTTTGCTAGTTAATAGATTTACCATATAGTTGTTAATAGATTTACTATATAGTTGTTAATAGATTTATCATATAGAAAATACAGTTTTCTAGAGAAAAAGCAGTATTCATACAAAAGAATTTTGCTTTTCTTCCTTATCAGTCTTACTAACAGTTACTGTTTTGTTGCAATGGAAGTTTCCTCAACTTATATATAAATAAAAATGGTTGCTAAGATTGCTTAGTTGCTTCCTGAGAAATATTTTTTATTTTTTCCCAATGGTAATGTTAGTTATTAGTTTTAAGGAATTACTTAACACACTTATTGGGAAAGCCTATGCAATCATTAATAGAGGTAATTAAATCAAAGTTGAATGGTGAATTTTACTGACACTTTTTAATGTTATCTGTTAATATTTCGGATTTTTATCATTTTTTCTGTTGATGTTGATTTAATATTTGTTCTGCTGAACACCATCCTTGTAGTCCTTAGTCAAAGTAGTTATTTTCATTTGTTGCTGCAGTGTTTGCCAATATTTTTTTCTGCATTGTGCATATCTGTTTAGAAAGAGACCTTTTTAAAAATCTGCTTGACTTTCATTATGGAGGTCATATTTGCCTCAAAATGCAACTGGTAATGTATCATCTTTCATTATATATAACTATTAATAATAATTCATTTTTGAACATTTGAAAACATTCATGAATAAGGCCATAAAGGTCAAAGTCCAACTCAGCATAAAATTATACTAGGTTATAATATTCCCTAAATTTTTTAATGCTTTTTACTTGTTACAATTATTCTCATTTCTAATTTTCTTTTGAAGTCATTTAAAAAGATATATATTCATTCTGATAGTTTTCAGTAGGTCTGCATTACCATTATTCTCCACTTTATTTATCATATTACATTTGGTTTTATTTTAATTACTAGTTTTTAATTCTATTTTTGTTTTGATAGAGTTAAACTTTAGGATTCACCCAATAATGCCACTTTACCATATTCAAAAATATATAAATATTAATATCAATTCATTTCTCTCTTTTCAGTTAAATGTAAATTACTTAAATGTTTCTTGTGTTATTTTCCTCAGATACAGAAGAGCAACAGGACTATTCAATGCATATTTTAGTCCTGTAACATTTCCATTTTGTATGCAATTTTCAGTTCAAATATGACTTTATTAAAGAACATAGATTTGTTAAAACATAGCCACATTGTACTTTAAAGAGATCCATAAATCTAAAATATATATATTTTTAATTAGTCTTAATCTTCATGTTTCTGGCTCAATAATAACCTGAGAGACCTGTGGGGTCCCCAATGTCTGTCTTCACTGGTAATGGATTTTGATTTTTATGAGTCCCTTTCCTTCCCTTATGGTATATATACTCTTCTACCACTGAAAAGTCAGTGAAAACATCAAAGGTTTTAGAATCATAGAAGCCTGGATTCCAATGTTGTCTATTTCACAAACAGATTCTAAAAAGTAATTAATAATTAAGTCTCTGTTTCCTCTTTGAAAATGTATGCAGTAACATCTGCTTCATAGGGCTGTTAAGAAGCTGTAATGAGAAAGCACAATATTAATTGACTAGCACAATAATATCTGCTTCATGCCAAAGCAAAACATGTCATTACCAGCTCTTTTCTTAAAGGACTATCTATCTCTGCCTGAGGAATGGAAACAGGAGACTAAAAGAGAAGAAAGTTCACCTCTTCTCATATCTCCACAGTTTCACAACTGGAGCAAAACTGGTTTTATGACTTCTGGTTGTTCTGGAAAAATATGTTTCCATCCTCTAGATCACAGAAAGAAGGGAGAATTGTTAAGAAGGTGTGTTATTTCAGTATTTGTGGGATGGGGTATAACCCAAGGGACATGTTAAATACTTCTTGGATTCATTGCTATCAGTAGTAAGTAATATAAAGTGGCAGAACTAATATGATGGTTACTTCATAACTTATATATCTCAGGTAATCTATTTACAGTTGTTTTTAAAACACCTCATTGATTTTCTCCTTAGGAATTTCAGAATAATCACTCTGAAATATCTTTTCCTGGGGTAAGTTAATTTTTTTGGTCTGAATTACTTGTTGGAAATGCTTTACTTTTGGGTTGGTCACTACTGAATTTCCTACTAGAGCAGAGTTCTGAAGAAATTTTCCAAAGTATTCAACCAGAATGAATATTATTCCCTAAATTCTCTTTGGAATGAACCTCCCAAGAATGAACTCTTCAACTATGAGTTGAACTCTCCAACACTTTTTTATAATGTAGAAGTCTGTGGTGGTGTCATTCACTGCCCCACTTGGTTTTAAGGGTCGGGATGATGAATTATTTTGCAAGATGTAGTTTAAACATAATACCTTCACAAAGAATAAAAGATCATGCAAAGCTATTCATTTTAACTATGAGAGAAAAATGTATTTTTTATCATGTTAATAGTTGCATTAGTTGTAATGCCACCATCAAGTCTACATGTTAACACTATAATGCAAAAGACCCACATAATTTATTCCTCATATTTCATTATTCAAACATATCTCCACAGAAAGCAGAGGTGATAATAATTGCAATACTTGAAAATGTATTTAAACTATTCCTTATATATTATTTGTTCTTTAGACAATGGTAAAATCTGAAGATCATTAGCAGATAGAATATTACCTTCCCTTAAGCAGAGTTCCTACTATGGAACCCTCACATATGTACCTAATTCAAAAAGAAAGCTAATACAGTTGAATAGTATGCATCTTGGAGTCTATTTTGCATGGAAAAAAGACCAATAAAAAATAAATCAACTACTGATAGATTAACAAAAACATCTAAAAACTGAATGTATCAAAGAAAGTTAAAGACAACATCTGCATACACAGTATTTATCATATAACCACTTCTAATATAGGAAACTGTCTTTTAAATGAAAATATTCTGATGCCAGGATGAAGATCCAAAATGGAATTTCCAGTTTGCTCTTTTCTAATTTTACAGGTGGTCCCCTGGGTTTTCCAGGATTTTTATTTCCTCAGTGGATTCCAGTTTGGCAATTATTATATTATTAGTTCCAGGATCTCTGGTTGCTTATCATCACCATCAAAGGTAATGTCTTCTGGATTTGTAGGTGGAGGCAGAATTCTTCACTAAGAAAGATCTACTGGAAAAGTGTCTCAATTCCCAGAAAACTCAGTCCTAGAGCAGACATAAACATTGGAAGGTAAGCCATTATATGAACTTCTGCTAATTCCCGAGGAGTCTCTCATGTTAAAATAAAGTCTTGGCTTTTGAAGTTTTTCCTTATCTATTTCTGTTTCAGTATATGGGGTGTATAATTTCTTCACCAATGATTCTAAGTCTTCTTTTGCTGTTTTAGAAGATGGGTATGTCAGATGTATCAGATAGATGACTTTCTGGTACATATAACATTGAAGAATGTAATTCAGTGATCTGAACAGCATAAGTTCCTGGATCCAATGGAGGCACTATCAAAATTAAAATCTGATGATCTCAATCTCTCTTTAGTATAAACTGGTCTGTAATGAGCACTGCCTTGGAGATCTGCTTATACTGCACATTTGAGCAAGTTTCCTCAGAAAGGTAATTATCCTCCACAATAAGATATTTAGCATTCATTCTTTGACCAAAATGATCTATAATTACTTAATATCTTTCAGAATTTTATCAGCTACAAGGCATTGCACTTCATGACAGAGACAATAGATTTGACAAAACCTGCACATATCCTGCAGAAACACTGGGGAATTTCTCCTGGGCCATACAAGGGAAATAAAAAGGGAATATGGCAAAACCATCCAAGATACTGAAGTTAGGTTTTTGTTGCTTTAAGGCCATTTATTATAGTGCAAGATAACTGTGATGACATTGCATTTGAATGCCGTCCAAAATGCTTAATCAGGGGTTAATTTTTTAGTTAAGTACTCTGAAAATGAACATTTCTTGAAGGCTTGGTATTCATCAGGATGTTATTCATAGTCTATATAAATGTAAGAAATTTCATTAGCATAACTTTTTTTTTTTTTTTTTTTTTTACCACAGTGAGGTCTTTGGTACTAAAGACATCAGTTCTGGAACAAGGGACCTGTTCTACTTTTCCTTCCTGAAATGCAAGAATCCTAGTGATATTTTAAAATTCTGCATATGGACTAATTTGCTATGATTAAAAGATCAATTAACAATCCTTGAGAAAACAGCAGCTTTGATACCTAATCAATATTAAACTTCCTGCCTTTTAAAGCTATTTTTGAGTAAGTAATCCTGTTTCCCTTTGGTTGGTGTTATTTTCTACTGTAGGTTTGCTTTCATCTTTACTTCCATCTAGAACTGGAAAATTTTATATCCACAATCATTTTCCTTCACCAGCATTTCCTCTACATCCTTTCTTTCTAGTGAAATCTCTCTATCACTTTTTGGAGTTTCTATGGCAGGTATTTCATAGTTAATATCATATGAATGCTTTTCTTTGGGCAAACATGGAAAATCCAGAGATTCAGAGAGGGTATTAGATGCCACTGAGGCAGGATTTTTCTGCAGGGAACCAATCTCTTCAACACTGTTATCCAAATCCTGAGTCACATAACAAAATCTTCTGTGTGCTAAATGGTTACCTCCTTCTTGCAAATGGTAATGTTTTTTTGGCTTCATGGATCAGGACTTGCCATGCAGCTGTTCTTTCTTTTCCATCATCACTGTTTTGCTGATAGTCCTTAAACCAGGATAGCAATCCTGAAATGCTGATAGTAACCTCTTGAGCCAACTTGCAGAACCCTATGACCATTCTTTGAACATGCAGCTGTAAGGATGGATTCCCACAAACCTGCCCCCATTAAAACTACATCAGATTCTGAGGGAAGATTGTCCACTGGGAGGGAAAGCACCTGGTAAGAAGGGCCAATGAAGGAAATTTGTATGAATCTAGCTTAAGGCTCAGCTGGGGTGTTAGTATGCCAAAATAAAATCTCTTCTTGTGATGTTCCAGTTTATCCCAGAGGCAGAGGTTGCAAGCCTAGCTGCTTAATTATTACTCATTTTTTAAAAGCTTTTTTAATAGGTCAGTATCGTGAGAACATGACAATGTACATCTAATCACATTTGAGAATGCCAAAACTGCCATGTAGTTTCATTTCCCCATGTCATTTTAGCAGTACATGTCAAAATACATCACATATACGTTTGTGACTGGAACTCTTTTCTTAGATTTTGATTTTATAGAACCGAAGAGGTTGCTGCTGAGTCCATCCCACACACAGCCCACAGTTACCCAGACCCAGCCATTCCTCAGGCAGGAAACGAAGGTAAAGGTGACTTTAAAGAGGGACACCAATAGGTCGCTGAAGCTGACATTGACCAGGAAGAGATTGGTGGGCATGGGGAAATTGCAGTGTAGGACAAGCACCCAGCAGTCCAATGGAGAAGACTACAGAACCAGGTGCTTAGAGGGGCGTCCCACTGCGCTCCCAGTACTCTTATATATATATATTTTTTTTTTTTTTCTTTTTAATGATGCTTAGATTACATAAATGTTACACAAAAATTACAGGGATTCCCATGTTCCCCACCTCCCCTAACATCCCACATAAACATTTTCATTAGTGTGGCACATCACCTGCAATGGATATACACATCCTGGGGCTTTGCCACTAAGCATGGACCATAGTTCACATTGTAGACCACACTCTCTCCCACAGAGTTCTGCATGTTATATGCTGATGTAAAATGGCCTATATCGGTCATTTCAGTGTCACTCAGGATAATTCCCAAGTTCTGAAAAAGCCCCTGTATTACAACTGCTTTACCCTCCCCTGCCCCGAAATCGCCCAGTAGCCACTGGCTCCACCTCACTGTTGTGATTTCTTCCATTGCTTGAATCACAATATGTCTACAACAGAATACCATTAAGTCCACTCTAGTCCTCTTGACCACTGCTCCAGTTCCCTGATTACATGACCATGCTCCAGGGCACTCTGTGATCGCTGATGCTCAGTGCTCACCACTGACATGGCATGCTCTGCTCTGGGGCCAGGGTTCCTGTGCTTACTGGGGCCATCCGATGCAGATGGGCCACCAGGCCAGCATTCTACTTATGCGAATAAGCATTTTGGTATTTTGATGGGGATTGCATTGAATTGGTAATTTGCTTAGGTTAAGATTAGCCTATTAATTATATTTAGTCCTTCCATTAATTTAGATCTTCTATAAATTCTTTTAGCAATTATTTTGTACTTCCCAAGTACAAATCCTTTACATCCTTAATTAGATTTATTCCTAGATATTGTATTATTTAATTGATATTCTGAATGGAATTTTTTCTTGATTTCTTTTCCTGGTTGTTCATTGATTGTGTATAGAAATCCTACCGATTTGGGGATGTCCATCTTGTACCCTGTCACTTTGCTGAATACATTTACTAGCTCTAGGAGCTGTGTTGTAGATTTTTCAGGATTTTCTGTATATGGGATCATGTCATATGTAAATAGGGAAAGTTTTGTTTTTTCCTTTCCAATTTGGATGACTTTATTTCATTTTCTACCAAATTGCTCTGGCAAGGAATTCCAGTAGGATGTTGAATATCAGTGGAGATAGTGGGCATCCTTGTCTTGTTCCTCAAAACTTTCAGTCTTCATCATTAAGTAGGATGCTAGCTGTGGCTTTTCATATATGCCTTTTATCATGTTGAGGAAGTTTTCTCCTATTCCTACTGTTCTATGTGTTTTTATTAAGAAGTGTTGCTGGATTTTGTCAAATGTCTTATCTGATTCAATCGCAATGATTCTGTTTTTTTTTTCTTCATTGTATTAATGTGGTGTATTACATAAATTGATTTGATGTTGATCCAACCTTGCATACTATGAGTAAATCTCACCTGATCTTTCTGTATAATTCTTTTAATATACTGTAGGATTGGTGTTCCTAGTATTTTGTTGAGGATTTGTGCATCCATACTCATAAGAAACATTGTTCTGTAGGTTTTTTTTTTTTTCTGGTGACATCTTTGACTTTTGTATGAGGGTGATGTTGCCTTCATAGAATGAATTTGAGGGTGTTGTCTCCTCTTCAAATTTCTGGAAGAGATTGAGCAGAATTGGAATCAAGTCTCCTTGGAATGGTTACCTTTGTAGCTATTTGTTCCTGGGCTTTTATTTGTTGGGAAATTTTTTTATTACTAACTTAATTCTCTTTAAGAGTAATTTGTTTGTTGAGAACTTCTATTTCCTCAAGTCAATGTAGGTAGTTTATGTGTTTCTCAGAAGTTGTCCATTTCATACAGCTTTTCTAATTTAATTGTGTGCAATTGCTCATAGAAACCTCTTATAATCCTTTTTATTTCAGCATAGCCAGTGTTATGGCCCGCTTTTCATTTATGATTTTTATTATTTTTATCCTCTCTTATTTTTTCTGTCAGTCTAGCTAAACTTTTTCAATTTTAATGATATTTTCAGTGAATCAATTTTGAGTTTTGTTGATTCTATTGACTTTATTTTTCCATTTCATATTTCTCTGTTCTAATATTATTTTTCCATTCCTTCTGCTTGCTTTGGGGTTACTTTCATTTTTAAAAATTTTCTATAAATTTTGAGGTTAGGTCTTTGGTTTGAAATATTTCTTCTTTTTTAATGAAGGCAATTATAGGTATAAATTTCCCTTTCAGCAGTGCATTTTCTGCATCCCACTAGTTTTTTTTTTTCCATGAACATGGAGTGTCCTTCCATTTATTTGTATTTTTAATTTTTTTTAAGAATCAAAATATATTAGATTTTATTAAACACTTAAAATTGTATAAATGCTACAATCCCACTAGTTTTGACACATTGTATTTTCATTTTAAATTGTCTCAAGATATTTCCTAATGTCTCTTCTAATTTCCTATTTAGCCCATTGATTGTTTATCTGTATTTTGTTTCTACATATTTGTGAATTTTCCATTTTTGCTCTATTATTGAATTATAACTTCAGTCCTTTGTGATCAGAGAAGATATTTTGTATGATTTCAAGATTTTAGGGTATTGATGCTTGTTTTATGATTAAACATATGGTCTAACCTTATGCAGTTGAGAAAAATGCATATTTTGTTTTTGTTGGGTGAAGTGCTCTATAAATATCTGTATGTCTAGTTGATTTAAAGTATCATTCAAGTCTTGTATTTCCTTAATGGTCTCTTTGCTAGATGTTCTATTCATTATCAAAAGTTCTACTATTAATGTAGACCTGTCAATTTCTCCCTTTAAATCTATCAGTATTTGTTTCTTTCATTTTGGGGCTTGGTTGCTAGGTGCTTATATACTTATACTTGTAAGTCTTCTTATTGAATTCTCTCCTATATCAGTACATAATGCCCATCTTTGTACTTCTTGACTGTTTTTGATATACAGTCTTTCTTTTGGTTCCTATTTTAATGATATATTTTTCTATCCTTTCACTTTCAAACTACCTGTACCTTGGCATTTAAGGTGAGTTTTTTACAGCCATCAAGTCATTAGGTCATTCTTTTTCATTTATTCTGCAAACCTCTGCCTTTTGACTGCAGAGCTTAATTGATTTACATCTAAAGTAACTACTGGTAAAACAGGATTTTTTCCTGCCATTTTGCTCTTTAGTCACTTTGTATTCATATACCATTTTAAATATATATTTTTATTTATTTTAAATAGATACTTAGATTAGATAAAATGCTACATAAAAATATAAGGGCTTTTTATATACCCCACTCCCCACACCTCTCACTTTTCCCCACATTAATAACTTCTTTCATTAGTGTGGTATATTCATTGCAATTGATGAACACATTTTGGAGCATTGCCACTAAGCATGGATTACAATTTACATTATAGTTTACACTCTCTCTCACTCAATTCTATAGGTTATGGCAGGGTACATAATGGCTTGTATCTGTCATTACAATGTCATTCAGGACAATTCCAAGTCCTGAAAATGCCCCTATTATTACAACTCTTTTTCCCTCTCCCTGACTTCAGCACCTCCAGTGGCCACTGTATCCACATCCATGATATAATTTCTTCCATTGCTAGAATCACAATAAGTCTATAGTAAAATACCAGTAAGTTCATTATAGTCCATATTTTATTCCCCAATCCTGAGGATTCTGGGATGATGATGCCCACTCCACCTCTAATTGAAAGGGGGATTCGATCCCATATGGCTGATGGATGGGACTCTCTTGCTTGTTATAACTCTTGCTTGCATTATATAACTCTTTTGTTTGTTATTGTTACCATTCATGTTATTATTTCCTTTATTTTTTTAACTTTATTTTGTACATTTAATAATTGAAAACATAAGCAATTAAAAACTAAAAAGTAAACACAGATGAATAAATATATACATTTCTCAATTAAATGTAATGGATACATGTGAATTTTTTTGCTGTTGTTTTGTTTTTTGTTTGTTTTTTGTGTGTTTTTTTGTGAATCAAACAATATCTTACACAATATATTTGGTTTATAGTAGTGCATTCATACAGTATTTGTCCTTTTGTGTCTGGCTTGCTTCACTCAACATAATGTCCTCCAGGTTCATCCATGTTGCCATATGCTTTATGACTTCATTTCTTCTTACAGCTGCATAATATTCCATTGTGCGAATAGACCGCAGTTTGTTTATCCATTCATCTGTTGATGGACACCAGGGTTGTTTCCAACTTTTGGCAATGGTGAATAATGTGGCTATGAACATCGGTGTGCAGATGTCTGTTTGTGTCACTGCTCTCAGTTCTTCTGGGTATATACCCAGTAGTGGTATTGCAGGGTCACATGGCAAGTCTATATTCAACTGGTTTCTTGGACCTCACACCCAAAACACGTGCAACAAAAGAAAAATTAGATAAATGGGACCTCCTCAAAATTAAACACTTTTGCACCTCACAGGAATTTGTCAGAAGGGTGAAAAGGCAGCCAACTCAATGGGAAAAAACATTTGGAAATCACATATCTGATAAGGGTTTAATATTCAGGATATATAAAGAGATGTTACAACTCAACAATAAAAAGACAAATGACCCAATTAAAAAATGGGCCAAAGACTTGAATAGACATTTCTCTGAAGAAGAAATACAAATGGCAAAAAAACACATGAAGAAATGCTCAACATCACTCATGATTAGGGAAATGCAAATCAAAACTACAATGAGATATTATTTCACACCTATCAGTTGACCACTATGAAAAAGACAGAGAACTACAAGTGTTGGAGAGGATGTGGAGAGAGAGGAACACTTCTTCACTGTTGGTGGGAATGCAGGATGGTACAACCATTATTTCCTTTATTTTTAAAGAAACTTTATATTACATAAATGTTACATCAAAAATATTGGGTATTCCTATATAACCCTCAACTCCCATCCAAACTATTCCACATTAAAAACATCTTTCATTAGTGTGGTATTTGTTACAATTGATGAACACATATTGAAGCATTGCTACTAACTATGATCTATAGCTTACATTGTGGTTTACACTTTGCACTGCATAATTTTATAGGATTTGACAAAATATGTAATGGCCTGTAACCATCATTGCAATATCATTCAGAACAATTCCAATGTCCCCAAAGTGCCCCATGTATACATATTCTTCCCTCCCCCCTCAGAATATATAACACTTTTTAAAAAAGATTTATTTTTATTTTTATTTATTTACACCCTCCCCTTGCTGCTTGTGTTTGCTGTGTCCATTTGCTGTGCATTTTTCTGTGTCTTCTTGTCTCCCTTTGTTGCATCATCTTGCTGCATCAGCTCACCTTGCCGTGGGGGCCAACTTGCCTTCACCAGGAGGCCTCAGGAATCGAACCTGAGGCCTCCCACATGGTAAATGGGAGCTCAACATCTTGAGCCACATCTGCTTGCCCCAGAATATATAACTCTTAATGGTTACTTCAGACTTTATAGCCTACATCTTTAATTTGTCACAATCTACCTCCAAGAAATAGTCTAGTAACTTACCTAGAGAATAAGAACTATAAATGCAGTATATTTCCATTACATCCTTCCCTGTTTGTGTGTTACTGATGTCATGATACATTTTTCTGAGACATATGTTGTAAAACTACTAATATATTATTTTTGCTTTAAACTGTTGATCATATTTTCAAGAAATTCATTCCTTTGTGTGGAAACAGGTATTCATCTGGTATCATTTTATTTCTGCTTGGAGGATTTTCTTTAAATTTTTTTATAATGTAGTTTGCTGGAGATGAAAACTTTATGCTTTTGTATTCCTGTAAAAGTCCTTATTTACCCTGTTTTTTTTTTTCTTTTGTAAGGTATTTTTGGTAGTTAAAGGTTCATAGTGATTTTCTTTTTAAAAAATTAAAGAAGCTTTAGAATAAATAAATGTTACATAAAAAAATAAAGGATTCCCATATACCATATCCCCACTCCCTCTTACTCTTCTCCTTATTAATGTAGTATGTTCACATTGATGAACATACATTGAAGCACTGCTATGAACTATGGTCTATAATTTACATTGTTGTTTACGCTTTGAACGGTGCCATTTTATAGGTTTTGACAAAATGTGTAATGGTCTGTATCTGTCCTTGTAATCTCATACAGAACAATTCCCCAAAATACCTCATTTTACATGTATTCTTCCCTCTACCTCCCCTCAGAACCTCTGGTGACCACTGCCTTTATATCAGTGTTACAAGTTCTTCCATTACTAGAACAATAAGTCTACTTTAGTCCATGGTTGCATTTGCCCCTTATGTTTGTTTATTCCCCAATCTTGAGGATTTTGGGATAGTGATCCCCATTCTGCTTCAAATTGAGTGGGGGCTTAGAACTCATGAGGAAGCAGAATGGAACTGTCTTGCTTGCATTTGTAGATACTCTGTTTTGGGTATTGACATTGTCCATCATCATCATTTTCTTACTTGTCCTGGGCAAGTCCAGAGAACTGGAGAGTAGGTGTTGGCTGCAAATCTGCTAAGATTCAGGGCTCAACAGTTGTATGAACAACCAGAAGATTTAAATCTCTTGGACACATATTTCACAGGTATAGTGCTAATTATAGGTTCAAACAAAGAGAGGTATGAGAGCTATGTGTGAAAAAATATATAAACGAATCTAACTCTGATACATTGGGGGAATATGTTCTCATATATTCCAAAGAAAGTCACACTAAAAGTCACACTAAAAATTCCTGGGATTGTCTCGAGACCCTGCTTATAGTGTCTAGATATCTCTAGAGCCCTCAGGAGGCCCCCTGCTTGAGGCACTGTTTACTGTGGCAGTTAGTGAGATGCTCCTGAGTTGTGTATAAGTGTAACCTCTGGAATCACCTCCCAACTCACTTTGAAATCTTTTAGCCATAAAAACTCATTTGTATTAAATATTT
>JAKSZT010054320.1:228453-246428 GCA_026826555.1 Tolypeutes matacus
CACTTTGAAATCTTTTAGCCATAAAAACTCATTTGTATTAAATATTTTCCCCTTTTGGTCCAGGTCTTTTTCCAAATGCATCATTAGTTGACTCTAGGTAATAATTCCTTGGTGCCAGGGAGGCTCATTCTGGAGTCATGTACCACATTGGTGAAAGGTAGTGATTTTATATGCAGAGTTTGACTTAGAGAGGGGCTACATTTGAACAACAAGGAGGCTTTCAGGAAGTAACTCTTAGGCAATAAATAATACTAGGCTAAGTTCAATTTCAAAAGAATGAGGTTCATAATTACAAGGATCAATATCAAGGGCTTAGTGTATTGATCTGTACTCTTTCAAGGGATTTTTGACACTCTATTAGAGAATTTAGCAGGAATCTGCAGGATAGGGATTCAATATTCTTTTGGTTATTGTGTGGATCTACAACACCCCATCACCACTTGAATTTTTTCATATTCCATAGAGGCATTCTCCAAGTGCATGCCTCCCAACACCTTCCCTCACCACTTACACCCCACACCTGTGATTCTCTCCTGCCACAATTGTGACCCTCTTGCAATCCAAAACTTCCTAAAAAGCTAAGCCAAAAAATAAGGAAAATAAAAATTAAAAAGTAATAAAAAATTTAAAATGGAAAAAAAATATTTCATTGTGTTGTCATCCTAAGATCTGTTATCTTTTATAAAGAGTTATAATTTCTTCTGTATGTCTCCCCAGTGTCTTTTTTAAAATTTTATTTTCAAAGAAGCTTTAGGATATGGAAAAGTCACATTGAAATATAGAGTATTCCCATATACCCCCTCTCATTTTCCCTTATTCATAACTTATTTGATTAGTTAGCATGCCCCAGATGCCCTCTTTCCCACATATGCCCCATCTCTGACACCCTGCACCAGTAACCTTCCCCTGCCCTATTTGCTAAAAGATCATTCCCACCATTGTAGTTTTAACCACAGACCTAAAAATTCCCTGAGTTCACCTGTTCTTTCCTCTGGCTCTCTTCTCAATTCCATGGAAAATCCAAACCAGCCTCCCTACCCTGCTTACCTTCCTATTACAGTACTGTCAACCCCACTCACATCCTTGCACCATAATCACCCTGTCCATTACCAAACCACCCCCTCCACCTTATCACAGGTTTTGCCCATATTGAGCATTAGCTCACCACACTCTACTCTCTTTCTGATTCCTGATAACCTATCTTCTAGACTCTAGATCCATTAGTCTGCTTAATTTGCCTAGGTCATATCAGTAAGGTCACATAATATTTGTCCTTCAGTAACTGGCTTACTTCACTCAACTTAAGATCTTTAAGGTCATCCATGTTGTCATGTGTGTCAATACTTCATTCCTTCTTACAGCTGAGTAATATCCCATGTATGTATATGCCACAATTTGCTTGCCCATTCATCTGTTGCTGTACAAATCAGTTTCTTCCAACTTTTGGCAATCGTAAATAATGGCTCTATGCACTTTGGTGTGCATATATCTGTTCATGTCCCTGATTTCAATTCTTCTGCATATATACCCAACAGTGAGATTGCTGGATCATATGGCATTTTTATAGTTAGTTTCCTGATGAACTGCCAAACCTTCCTCCACAATGGCTACACTATTCTACATTCCCACCAGCAGTTGATGAGTGTTCCTTTTCTACACATCTACTCCAACACTTGTAGTTCTGTTTTTTTAATAGATACCAGTCTAATGGGTGTAAAATGATATTTCACTGTAGTTTTGATTTCCATTTCCCTAATAGCTAGTGATGTTGAGCATCTTTTCATGTGCTTTTTAGCCATTTGTATTTCTCCTTTGGAAATATATCCAGAGAGTGATCTGGCTCACACTTTGTGAAAGGGCACCTATAGACTTACAATTTTTTTCTTTAGGTTTTTTGATCTGTTATTTTATATTTGTTATTTTTCTATTTTAATCTTTATTTTATTCTCTAAAACTGGGTACCTTATCTGTGGAAGGTGAGTTGGAGGGTAATTGATGACCACTGTCAACCTAGATCCCATTTCTTAGGAGGTACTGGGGATCAAAGCAGGGACCACAAGGTGACACAGGCATTAATCCATGGACCTCCACCATCTCTATAGGTTAGGTAGGCTTCTGAAAGCTTTCCTTTCTCTCCTTGCCCTCTATCCCTCAGGCAAGTTGGACTTCTAACAGTTTGCCAGGTATCTTCTCTTGTCATCCTTCTCTTCTGGGCTCTTATGTGCCTGTCAGCCTGCTCCTTCACTGACATAGTTTTTCTCTTTCCCAGGGTACGTTGGTGTGGCAGCCTGTCATATCCTGCCTCACCTTTCCCTGGGGCCACTTCAGCTCTGGCTGGGGTCATTTTCCCCCCTTCTGTTCCACTCACCCTATCTCCCCTCCCACTTACACTTGTGTCTTTCTGATTTTACTGGGTGCTGTTCCCTCACCTATTTTTCCTTCAGCTTTCCCATGGATGGTTCTCTTTCAACCTTCACTTGCTGGGCTGGCTACAGCTGAGAATCAAAGCAGGATCACCAGACCAACATTCACTGAAGAAAAACAACTATCCACCCTCCACCAGACCCTTCTTTCTCCCATGCAGGAGGACATTTTCTCACCTCCCAGTTGGCTGCAGTGAGCCAGGAGTTTTACGAAGTCTATTCTCCTTGAGGGTGAGGGATGTGTGCCATTCCCAGCCACAGGGACAAGTAACACATGGTTTTTATTTGGCCTCTTTTTCTCTCTGTCTGTCTCCCTCCTGATAGTGTGTAGCACTCTCCTAGTCTGCAGATCCCTAAAGCCTCCAATTGGTTTTTGAATGCCTCCTTTGCATTTTTCCTTTCGGTTATTGTGAACTTCAATACCATTAGTTCTCTTTGGTTCCTTTTGTAAACTTCCATCTCTTTAATAAGACTCTCACATTGCTCATTAATTGTTTTTCTGGTATCATTTAGTTCTCTCTTCATTTTTCTTCATCCCCATGAGTATTTTTAAGGTCATTTTTTAAAGGTTTCATTTGGTATATCCACATTCTTGTCTTCTTTATTGGTGTTTTCTGGATTTTTACCCTCTTCCTGGGAATGGACCATTATTTCTTGTGCTTTTATTTCTTTTGTACTTTTTTCCCTGGTACATTTCTTAAAAATAATTTTTATTTTTTCTAAAGATACTATGATTACACAAATATTACATAAAAAATATAGAGGATTCCCATATTCCCTGCTCCCTAGTCCTCCCACATTTTCCCACATCAACAATATCCTTCATTAGTGTGGTACATTTGCTACAATTGATGAACACATTTTGAAGCATTGCCACTAAGCATGGATTATAGTTTACATTTAAGTTTACCCTCTCTCCTGACAATTTTGTAAGTTATGGCAAGATATGTAATAACCTGTATCTGTCACTGCAATGTCATTCAAGACAATTCCCAAGTCCTGAAAATGTCCCCATATTACACATGTTTTTCCCACTCCCTCCCCTCAGAACCTCCACTGGCCACTGCCTCCACATCAATGATATAAATTCTTCCATTGCTAGAATCACAATGAGTCTATACTAGAATACCAATAAGTTTAATTCAGTCCATACTTCATTCCCCAGCCCTGAGGATTCTGGGATGGTGATGCCCATTCCTCCTCTAACTGAAAGGAGGCTTAGATCCCATAGGGTAAATGGATGGGACTATCTTGCTTGCAGTTGCACACTCACTCTGTTCCTTCAGATGGTCATTGCCTATCATCATCTCTTTTTCTAGTTGTCATGGTGAGTCCAATGAACTGGTGAGTAAGGGTTACAACTCTGTTGAGATTCAGGGCCAAGCTGGCACATGGATCCCCCAAAGATATAAGTTTCTTGGATGTATACCTATCAACTCTAATACTAACTATAGGTACAAATAGAAGGAGCAGAAGGGCCATGTGTAGGGAAAACACAACTGAGTCCAACTCTGTCACACTGGGAAGCATAAATTCCAAACTAGGGCCCACTGGCAGGGCACCAAACTCCTGAGCTATCTACCCTGCCTATGGTGTCTGGGTGGCTCCAGAGCCCTCAGGAGCCCAGCTATTTGAGATAGTATTTATTTTGGCAGCCAATGAGATCCTGCTGAGCTGTGCATAAGCATAACATCTGGAATGACCTCACAGCTCACTTGGAAGTCTCCTAGCCATATAAACTCATTTGTCTTTATCTTTTCCCCCTTTTTTCTTAATATTTTTTTTTATTTTTTAAAAAGATACTTAGATTACATAAATGTTGCACAAAATATATAGGGATTCCCATATGCCCCACCTCCCACATCTCCCACAACCTTCCACATAAACATCTTTCTTTAGTGTTTTTCCCTGTTTTGGTCAAGGTCTATTTCCAGTTGCATCGCTAGTTGGGGATTGCTAGTAATCCCTTGGTGTCAGGGAGGCTCATCTCCAGTAGTCATGCTCCATGCCAGGGGAAAGTAATGCATTTATATGTTGAGTTTGGCTTCGAGAGAGGCCACATTTGAGTAACAAGTAGGCTCTCAAGAGGTAACACTTAGGCACCCTATAATACTAGGCTAAGTTCCAATTTCAAAAGTAAACATTTATAAGTACAGTCATCAATATCAAGGACCCATCAATGGACCATCCTCCTTCACTAGTCATTGCCCCTGTTCTCAGGGGATTCTTGCTGTTCCCTTAGAGATTGTGGCAGAGTTCCTCCAGATGGGAATTTGATATTCTTTCAGTTATTGTGTGAATCTCCACCCACTGTGACAATGCCCCATGAACATTTGAATGCATTTGTATGCCTTATATATATGCCCTAGTTGAAACTCCTCCCATGTATCCCCCACCACTGACACCCCACACCAATGATCTCCCCCTGTCCTACTTGTAACCCTTCTGTCATCCAAAACACCTTCAAAAATGAAGCTAACAAAATAACCAAATACAATTTAAAAAGGAAACAATAATGATAGTTTGGAAAATAAGAAATAAAATACAAAAAAAATTAAAAAATTAAAATTTGGAATAATAAAAACTAATGAAAAATATTTTTTAAAATTTTGAAACTATGTCTTTCATAACTGTAATATCTGTTGTCGTATGTACAGTGACATTTTCTTCAATTTATACCCCCAGTGTCTTGTTTTTTCATTTTGTCTTCAAAGAAATTTTAAGTTACAGAAAATTCATGTACAAATTATAGGTGATTATCATATACCCAACATCTTAGCCCTTTTCTCCTTTCCCCTATTAATAATATTTTACATGTAGATGATATATTGTTACAATCAATTAACAAATATTGAAACATTGTTACTAATTATGGTCAATGATTTACACTATGGTTTACATTTTGTTAAGTTTAAGGAATGGGAAGTTAATGCTTAAATTGTACAGACTTACTAGTTAGATTGATTGTAAATTTTAGATAATGGATGATAGGGATGGTAGCACACCATTTTGAATGTAATTGACATTTTTTAATTATAGACATGAATATGATTATGGGAGAAATTGCTGCCTGTATATTAGTAATTAGAATAAAAGAAATAAAATAAAATTTAGGACTCTACAACACAGTAAAATCTATTTTAAATAATGGCTACATTAATGAATATAACTATAAAAACATTCTTTCATGAATTGTGACAAATGTATCACAACAAGGCAAAGTGTTAATAATAGGGAGGTATATAGGACTCTATTTTATGCATGATTTTTCTGTAAACCTGTAACTTCTCTTTAAAATTTCAAAGAAGATCATATCATTTGCAAATACACAAATTACTTCATCATTTCCAATATATGTGGCTTTTATTCCTTTTAAGGGCTAATTTCCCTGGCTAGAAACTTCTGTATAATTAAGAATAGAGATGGTAAGAGTGGCTGTCCTTGTCTTCTTCCTGATCTTTTGAGGAAAGCATCCAGTCATTCTACATTAAATATTATATTAAACCACTCATGCATTTGTGGGATAAATCCCACTTGCTCATGGTATATAGATCTATTGATTTGTTGCTGGATTTATTTTGCTGTTATTTTATTGAGAATATATTCATTCATATTCATGAGAAATATTGTTCTGCAATTTTCTTTACTTGTAATGATTTGTCTAGATTTGTCATCAGGGTAATGCCAGTCTCATGAAATTAGTAGAGTGATATTTCCCCTCTTGAATACTTTGGAAGAATTAGAAAGAATCTGATATGAAGTTGTCTTTATTATTAATTTTTAGGTAGTCTTTCCTAGGGAATCCATTTTGTTCTGTTTTTTTTTTTTTTTTTTTTTGAGAATAAATGATTGATTACTAAATCAACCTTTTCAATTTTTATAGATTCATTCAGACTTTTAATTTCTTTGTCATTTTTGCTAATTTGAGTCTTTCTACAAATTAACCATTTCATTTATGTTTTCCAATTTGTTGATGAAAACTTGTTCATAGTGTTCTTTTCTAAACCTTTTTAATACTAGAAAGACAATATTGATGTCCCTTATTTAATCTCTGATTTTCTTAACTTGTCTTATCCTTTTTCCCCTTGGTCAATGTAGATAAAGGTTTGTCAATTTTCTTGATCCTTTCTAATAACCAGAATTTGGGTTTCATTTATTTCCTAACTTTCTTTTCTATTCTCAGTTATATTAATTTATGCTCTAATATTTTCCATTTCCTTACTTCTCATTGCATTAGTTTAGTTTTCTTTACTTTTTTTTTTCAACTTTTCTAAAATAGTTTTTATTAACCATAATTGCTGATTTGCTGTGTTCGTCTATCTTGATGAATATTGGTGTGGAGATCTTTTGAAATACATGAAGTCAATGAGGAAGCAAGGTCCAAAAAAGTGTCTAAAGGCAGAAGGACAAGTTATTGTTTTGAGAGATTTATTCTTTCTTAATATAGCTATTTATAGCTACACATTTACCTCTAATCCCTGCCTTAGGTGCTTCCCATACATGTTGGCTTGCTCAGTACTCAGATCTCATCTCAAAGTATTTCTGTTTTCACTTTTGATTTCCTATTTGACCCATCGGTTATTTAGGAATGTGTTCTGTTATTTCCACATATTTGTAATTTTTGAATTTTAAAAATTGATTACTGTTCCCAATCTATTGTAATCAGAGGACACACTTTCTAACCTATTAAATACATGGATTTTTTTGTTTTATTCCCTAATATATGGACAATCCTGGACAATGTTTCAAGTGCAAATTAGAAAAATATATATTGTAATTGTTCTGTAGAGTTTCTCTAGATGTCTATTAAATCTATTTGTTTTAAAGTATTGTTCAAGTCTTCTATTTCTTTGTTGATCTACTTTTGAGGTTTTTTAAATCTATTATTGAAATATAGGTATTGGTGTCTTCACTTAATATTTTTGAATTGCCTATTTCTCCCTTCAGTTTTAAAGTTTTGTTTCCTGTATTTTGGTGCTTTACTGTTAGATGTTTATATGATTATAATTATTATATCTTCTTGAAGAATTGATATGGTCTCATGATTATAGAATATCCATCTTTTTCAAAAGTAACATTTTTAAAATTTAAATTGCATTTTGTTTGATGTTAGTATAGCCACTGCCATTTTCCTTGTATTGTTTTTTACATGATATATTTATCCATCCTTTTACTTCCAATCTATTGTACTTTTGAATCTAAATTATATCTTATGAAGACACTGTATATTTGGATCTTTATAAATCTAGTCTGATAATCTCTGCCTTTTTTGGATTGTTTATTCTATTCAGATTTAATCATATTCTGACAGTTTGATGTACAACTTCCATTTAATTTTTTTTTTTTTTAAAGATTTTATTTATTTACTCATTTATCCCCCCCTTGCTGCTTGTGCTTGCTGGGTCAGCTAACCACACCGTGCAGGGCGGGCTTGCCCTCACCAGGAGGCCCCGGGAACCGAACCCGGGGCCTCCCATATGGTAAACGGGAGCCCTACTGATTGAGCCACAGCCGCTTCCCTACAACTTCCATTTTAATACTTGTATTCTGTGTCTATCATTTTTGTTCCAATATCTTCCTTTCTTCTTTCTTTTGTATTAAATGAATATTTTAAATGATTATTTCATACCTCTTTGTCTTTTAAGTTTTTGTTTAGTAGTTCCCCTAAGGCTTAATATGTATATCTTAATTTAAAAGGATAAGTTTCAGAATTACACTTGGTTAATTCTTGTGATATACAGAAACCTTACTTCCATATAACTCCCTTCCTCCTTTTTTGTATTTTTGTTTACATATAATATGCAATAATAATACAAACCCAACAAAACAGTGTTTCAGGTATTATTTTACTAATTATACTTAATTCTTTTGCTTATAGATCTTTGATTCTATGCATCTTTTTTGCTTTTATTGACAAATATATTAAATTTAGCTCTTTGTAATTTTGATTTGAATTTCCCCAATAGCTTTAGTGATGTTGAATATCTTTTTACATGCTTTTTAGCCATTTATATGTTCTCTTTGGGAAAAAATGTCTATTCAATTATTTTGTCCATTTTTCTGTTTAGTTGTTTTTATTTTTATTATTGAGTTTTAGGATTACTTTTTATATTCTATATATTAAACCTTCATTTGATTTGATATGTGGTTTCCAAATATTTCATCCCATTGGGAAGTTTTTTGTTTTTTTTTTTTTTTTTTTTTTTTTGCTTATGTGACAAAGACTTTTGATACACAGACTGCTTTTTTTTAATTTTGAGGAGGTCCCATTTATCTATTTATTTCATTGCTTGTGCTTTAAGTTAAAAGTCTAAGAAACCATTGCCTATCACAATGTCTTGAAAATGCTTCCCTACACTTTCTTCTATGAGTTTCTATATGCCTGATTCTTTTATTTAGGTCCTTGATCCACACTGAGTTAATTTTTGTATATGATATGAGACAAGGGTACTCTTTAATTGTTTTGCATAGGATATCTAGTTCTCTAAACTCCATTTGTGGAAGATATTATTCTTTCCCAGTTGAGTGGGCTTGGCAGCCTTGTTAAAAATCAATTTGCCTTAGTTGTGATGGTCTCTTTCTGAACTTTCAATTTGGTTCCATTGGCCAATATATCTATCCTTATGTCAGTATTGTTTTATTTTTTTTTATTATTATTTTTTTTACCACTGTAGCTTTGTAATATGTTTTAAAGACAGGAAGTGAGACTTCCAACTTTGCTCTTCTTTTTCAATAAGTTTTGGGCTATTTGGAGGCTCTTGCCCTTCCATATAAATTTGATAATTGGCATTTATGAAAAGTAGGCTGTTGCAATTTTGATTGGCATTGCATTGGATCTGTAAGTGTATTTGGGTAGAATTGACCTCTTAATGATATTTAGTATTCCAATCCATTAACATGGAATGTCCTTCCATTTATTTTGGCCTTCTTTGATTTCTATATTCTTTAAATCTATTGCTATTTACTTAGGAAATAGAATTACTAAATATAAAAATAAGAACTTTTAAAAAAGGCATTTCAATACAACTTTCCAAAATAGTTCTGTTCTTACAATTTCACAAGTATTGTGTGAGTATTTTATAGCACATTCTTACTAGCTTTTGATATTATTGACCACCAATTTGACTCATTTGATAAAAGAAAACTAATATTTTGATATTTTAATTTTATATATATATTTTTACAATTTATTTCTCTTCTTGTGTGAATTCTTTTTCCATTTTTTTGACCATTTACCTACTGGGGTTAGTTTTCTTTATAGACAAGAATATGGATATTAACACTGTGTCATTGAAACCTCCCAGAATCCATTATTTTCTCTCTAACTCCTCCTTTTGAGCTATTTTGCCAGAACCACTCAAAACCCATTACTAGCAGCTTCTTCTCCTTTTTTACCTTGTTTTGCAGGCCAATGTAACATAGACTTTGCAAAAACCAAGACTAGTGTCTTTAGTTGACCTCTTAGACTCCAGGAAATGAAATCACCTCCCTAAGAATCTTAACTGATTGAATCAAGAGAAGTTCCAAATGCAAATTCAATATGAGAGGTCCTTCAAAAAGGAAAATCTGCCCAAACACCTTCCTTACAATATATGAGTAAATCTATGCATAACTGATTAAACCAAGCCCATGCCCAACACCCATCCACATAAAATTACACTTAACCCTCAAGTAGAGGTGACAGATTTGTATCATGATTACTGTCTTCTTGCTGGTTGTCCTTGCAACAAATTTCTTCCGAGTCTTAAAATCCTAAAGTCAATAGAATTGGCTCCTGTGTGTGTCATGCAATTGAGTTCTTGTTTGATAACACCATTTGATAAAAAAAATTTTCTTCCATCTCAATTTTAGTTTTGTGTTATACGCATTGTAATTTGAAAGTTTTTACATATTTGAATATTTTATTTTTAATCTTTTCCATTCCATGTAGGTTACATCCAGATAGGAGTATTTTGCTTTCTAATTTTCTTCTTTTACTTCCTAAATAAATTCTTAGCTTTGGAATTTTTTTCATATGTGATATAAGGAATATATTTGTTTAAAATACTATTGTAGCAAGTCATCATATCAGAATAAATGTTTAGCATTTGAGGTGTGGGCAAGATAGCATCAGTTTAGGAGGGTACTCACTGACTAGCTCTCTGAGGATAGCCAACTGTGGACAGGGTCCTGCCTGAGGGTCTGTGCTGTGGGTGTATGGAGCAAGAAGCTTGGGTCATCTAGGCTGTTCAATGGCATGGAGTGATCGGTAGAGATTCGTGAGTTTTAAGCCTGCCTGTGGTGGTTAACACAGATGGCTGAGCCCCACCCACAGGGGAAACAGCTGGTTTGAGCTGCGAATCCTGCACCCATGCCTCCCACACCTGGTGTGAGGGAGCATTCTCTGAGGGAGGGAGGGTGCTGACAGAAGGTGGAGAAGAGTTTCGCTTCTGTGGATTTGGCTGCCTGGACACCCTCATAGCTTTGGGGTGCAGATAAGCTGGCTTGAAACAGTACCAGGCTGAGGAGAGAGGTGAATCTGCTGAGGAAACCTGATTTACCCAGCAGCCTGCAGAAACTGAGTCTTGACCCAAGAGGGGGAGGAGTCAGCCAGATTTATCACTCTGAAATGACAAGCATCAGAGCTTCAGCTCCCCTGGGGAGGCCAGGAAGTGGGAAGGGCTTGATTAGTTTCCATGAGCCTATTTAGGGTCCCCTCAGTGAAGGGGGTGATCTAGCAGAGGACGTATTTGAGAACCTTATATCACACACAAAAAAGAAGAAGATAGTCATTTTAAAAAATGAATTCCTCTTTTTAATTTAGTTTAATACTGAAAATCTGCCTCAAAACCTGCAGATAGAACCCTGAAGGGAAATTGATAAATGCAAGCAGTCTGAGAGGATCCACAAGAACCCTAGAAGGAACATTTCCTCCTTAGCTTTGTTTGACTACTTGTTGGTGTGGTTGTTTGGTTTTTCTCTGTTTGTTGCCTCTTGCTTTTCTTTCCTCTTTCCTCCTCCCTTTCTGTTTTCCTTCATTTTTTAAAAATTAAGTGCTACTAGCTTACCTCTTCTTTGCTGTGCTTCTTCTTCAGTGATTTCCCATTCTGTGTCTATATTGATATTGTATCCCAAGCTATCTCTTATCCTTCCTTCATCTCTCTGTCTTCTACTTTCTGTTGTGATTCTTAGACACCATGTTTTTTCATTAGCCCATGACTTAAGGGTGTCAATTTCTATTCTATCTATTTTGTTTTCTTCTTTTTTTATTATTTATTTATTTTTTAAATTTTACCGGGAGGTCCCGGGGATCAAACCCAGGTCCGTCCATATGGGAGACGGGCACCCAACCCCTTGAGCCACATCTGCCCCCCTCTTCTTTTTTTAAATTAACATTAGCTTTTTCCTTTTAGCCCTTCCTTTACTCTTTCTCTCCCTCCTTATAATTCTAGCCTTCTAAATCATAATATATATATTCTTCTATTTGGTTTCCTAGTCCATTGTAAGAACTCCACTTTTTTTCCAACTATTCTACACTGCCTACACAAGTTAAATATTCATTTCACTAAGTCTTATTTGGCCCCTTTTCTTAATTTAATCAATATTACTATTATCCTTCTTCCTTTCTCACATCTTTCAATTCCTCTGGCACTAATTTATTGCCTTCAAGTTAACATAGAAAGAAGCAAGGAAACAAAATAAGAAGAAAAAGTGTCAAAGAGAAATCTTAACAAACACACAGAACCACCAGCTAAATAAAACTCTAGAGGAAAGAGAGAAGTTATTCAACTGACTAAACATAGCAAAATAAAATGATGACTAGAGGGCAGCAAAAAATTACAAACCACACTGAGAAACAGGAAGACATGGACACTCCAATGAACAAGTTAAAACCAGGAATATATGCAGAACATTGAACAACTAATCAAAGATTCCCAAACAAATATCATGAACCAACTTAATGAAGTGAAGGAAGAGATTAAGAATATAAAGAAGACACTGGGAGAACATACTGAAGAAATTGTAAGCATACGCACAAAGATAACGGATATTATGGGGATCAATGGCACAATCCAAGAAATAAAATACACGCTGGATTCATATCACAGCGGATTTGAACAGGCAGAAGAAAGAATTAGTGAGGAGGAAGACAATACAGCTGAAATCAGATAGTAGAACAGATAGACAAAAAAATAGAAAAAATCCAGCAGGAACTCAGAGATTTAACTGACAACACAAAACACACAAACATATGCATTATGGGCATCCCAGAAGGAGAAGAGAAGGGAAAGGGAACAGAAGGAGTGTTGAAGGAAATAATGGCTGAAAACTTCCCAACCCTATTGAGAGAGATGGATGTGCAGATACAGGAAGGAAAGCACACCCCAAACAGTATAAATCCCAACAGGCCAACTTCAAGACATATACTTGTCAAAATGTCCAGTGCTCAAGTCAAAGAGAAAATACTCAAGGCAGCAAGAGAAAAGAGAACCATCACATACAAGGGAAGCACAATAAGATTAAGTGCTGATTTCTCATCTAAAACCATGGAAGCAAGAAGACAGTGGTATGACATAGTCAAAGTACTAAAAGAAAATAATCTCCAGCCATGAATTCTCTATCCAGCAAAGCTGGCATTCAAAAATGATGGAGAGTTCAAAATATTCACAGATAAACAGAAATTAGAGAGTATGCCAATAAGAAACCTGCACTTCAAGAAATACTAAAGGAAGTTCTACAAGTTGAAGTGAAAAAACAAGGGAGAGAGAGTTGGAGGAAAATGTGAAAAATAAAAGGACAAAAAGAGAAATAAAAACAATATATGACATACATTAACCCAAAGAAAATATGGCTGAAGTAAGAAATTCGTTGCGAGTAGTAACACTGAATGTTAATGGATGAAATTCACCACTCAAGAGACGCAAATTGGCAGAATGGATAAGGAAATATGATCCATCTATATGCTGTCTACAAGAAACCCACCTTCAACCCAGGGATTCAAGGAGGCTGAAAATGAATGGTTGGAAAGCAATTTTACAATATAACAATAGCCAAAAAAGGGCAGGAGTAGCTATCCTAATATCAGACAAAATAGACTTTAAATGCAAAACTATTGTAAGAGACAAAAATGGACACTATATTAGTAAAAGGGGTAATCACTCAAGAAGAGAGAAGAATCATAAACATTTATGCACCTAATGGTGTACCTCAAAATATGTGAGACAAACTCTGGAAAAGCTAAGTGGAGAAATAAATGACTCTACAATAATACCAGGGGACTTTAATACACCATTATCATCATTAGACAGAACTTCTAACCAGAAGAAACAAAGACTCTCAACAATAAATTACAGGACCTGGACTTAATAGACTTATACAGAACAATACACCCAAATACAGCAGGATTTACAGTCTTCTTGAGTGCACATGGATCATATTCCAAGATAGACCACATGCTAGGCCACAGAACATCTCTCAATGAATTCAGCAAGATTGAGATTATACAAAGTAATTTCTCTGATCACAATGGAATGAAATTGGAAATCACTAAGGGCCAGAGAAACAGGTTAGGCACAAGGATATGGAAGTTAAAGAACACACTCTTAGACAAACAGTGGGGAAAGGAGGAAACCTCAAAAGAAATCAGTAACTTTTTTAAAAATAATGAAAATGACAACACGATATATCAAAATCTATGGCATGTCACAAAAGCTGTCCTGAGAGGGAAGTTCATAGCCATAAATACATATATTGAAAAAGAAGAAAGAGCTAAAATTGAAGACCTAACTGCACACTTGGAGGAATTGGAAAAACAACAACAAACTAAACCAAAGGGAAGTAGAAAGAAGGAAATAACAAAGATTAGAGCAGAACTAAATGAAATAGAGAAAAAGAAAGCACTAGAAAAAATAAACAAAACCAAAAGCTGGTTCTTTGAGAATATCAATAAAATGGACAAACCCTTAGCCAGACTAACAAAGAAAAAGAGAAAACAGAGGCAAATACATAAAATAAGGAATGAGTAAGGGGATATCACTACTGACCCCACAGAAATAAAGAGTATCATAAGAGGATACTTTGAAAAATTATATGCTAACAAGCATGATAATTTAGAGGAAATGGACAAGTTTCTAGAAATGCACAAACAGCCTATATTGATGAAAGAAGAAATTGATGAATGCAACAGTACAATTACAGGTAAAGGGAGAGTTTCAGTCATCAAAAACCTCCCAACTAAGAAGAGCCCAGGACCAGTTGACTTCATAGCATATTTCTACCAAGCATTACATAAATAGATAACACCAATTCTGCTTAAACTCTTCCAAAAAAAAAGAAGTAGAAGGAATATTGCCTAACTCATTCTATGATGCCTACATTACCCTAATACAAAAACCAAACAACGATACCACTAGAAAGGAATATTACAGACCAATTTCTCTAATGAACCTACATGCTAAAATCCTCAACAAAATACTTGCTAATCACATTCAACAACATATCAAAAGGATTATACATCATGACCTAGTGGGTTTGGTTTCATCCCGGGTATGCAAGGATGGTTCAATATAAGAAAATCAATCAATGTAATACACCACATAAACAAACTGAAAGGAAAAAATCACATGATCATCTCTATAGATGCAGAAAAAGCATTTGACAAAATACAGAACTCTTTCATGATAAAAACATTGGAAAAGATAGGAATAGAAGAAAACTCTCTGAATATGATAAAGGGTATATATGAAAAACCCAAGGCTAACATCATCATGAATGGTGAAATCCTAAAAGCCTTTCCTCTGAGATTGGAAACAAGACGAGGATGTGCACTCTCACCACTCCTATTCAACATTGTCTTAGAAGGACTTGCCCAAGTACTGAGGCAAGGAAAGTCTATAAAATACATCCAGATTGGAAAAGAAGAAGTAAAAATTTCATTATTTGCAGACAACATGATCCTATACATGGAAAGCCCAGAGAAATCTACAACAAAGCTTCTAGAACTTATAAAGGAGTACAGTAATGTTGCAGGCCATAGGATCAATGCTCAAAAATCAGTAGCAAGACAGAGCAGCAAGATGGCGTTAGTGAAGGAGGGCGCACACTGCAACCTCCCAGAGCGAGGTGGATTGTGGACGGGGTCCTGCCCGGGGGTCTGTGCTGTGCACGCATGGAGTGAGAAGCTTGGGACATCTATCTGTGCGGATCAGCAGCGTGGACCAAACGGTGGAGATTCGTGACTTTTGAGGCTGCCAGTGGCGGTTGGCACAGGCTGCTGAGCCCCGCGGTTAGGGAAAAAAAAATAAAATGGCCATTTGGAGTGGCGGGCGGGGCGAAAAAGTTTTATTTTCTGGGGAGCTGGCTGCCTGGAGCCCCTTGGACCTTGTGTGAACAGAGCAAACGAGCTAACGAGCACCCGGTGAACCGGAGGGGGGATTTTGGTCGGGGAATGGAGCTGATTTCCCTAGCCACCCAGGGATAAGACCCGGGCCACTGCGGAGCCAGGAGGAAGGGACGCTTCCCAAAAAAGGGAGGGTTCGGTTGGAAGACAGGGAAGGGTATTTTATATTTTTAGACATTGATCTGGCTGCCTGCACCAGCCCATAGCTTTGGGGAGCAGATAAGCCGACCTGAAGCAGCATCAGGCTGAGAGCAGACGTGAATCTGCACTCAAACTGATTTACTGAGCAGCCCGGTGACGCTGGAGCTCAGCGCCAGAAGGGGCGGAATTCGCCATCTTTAGCACTCCTCACTGACTAACATCAGAGCTTCAGCTAACCTGGGGAGTCCAGAAAGTGGGACGTGCTTGATTAATTTCCACGGGCCCAGCTAGGGTCCCTTCCGTTAGGGGGTTGGTCTAGAGGAGGAATAATTTTGGGTCCTGCATTTGGCCAAAAAAAAAAAAAAAAAAAAAAAAGTGAGGTCACCTCAACAAATGAAAAATAAATTCTTTTTAATTTAGTTTAATAGCTAAAAGCTGCTTCATGACCTGCATATAGAAACCTGAGGGGAAATTCATTGATAAACACAAGTAAGCAGGAAGTATCCACGTGGACCCTAGGGGGATCATTGACCCCCCTTAGCTCTGTTTGACTGCTTGCCTGTGTGGATCTTTGGTTTCTCTCTGTTACTTTCTGGTCTATTGCTATTATTCCCATTTTCCTACCCCCTTCCTTTTTCCTTATATATTTTTTTAAAATAGGTGCTGCCAGCTGGTCGCTTCTTTGCTGGGCTTCTTATTCAGTAATTTCCCACTCGCTGTATATATTGACTCTGTATTACAAACTATCGCTTATCATTCCTGCATGTTTCTGCCTTCTGTTTTCTGTTGTGGCTCTTAGAGATAACATTTTTTCATAGGCCCACAACTTAAGGGTGTCAATTTCTATCCCATCTATTTTGTTTTCTTCTTCTTCTTTTTTCTTTTTTTTTTTAATTAGTATTAACTTTTTCCTTTCAGACCTTTCTCTACTATTTCTCTCCCTCCTCATAATTCTAGCCTTCTAAATCACTATATAGATATGTATTCCTCCATTCGTTTTCCCAGTCCATTGTAGGAACTCCATATTATTTCCTAGTACTCTACACTGCCTACACAAGTTAAATATTCATCTCATTAAGTCTCATTTTGCCCCTCTTCTAACTTTTATCAATATTTCTATTATCCTTCTGCCTTCCTTACATCTTTTGATTCCTCTGGCCCTAACCTTTTGCCTTCAAGGGAACATAGAAAGAAGCAAGAAAATAAAATATTAAGAAAAACTGCCAAAGAGAAAACTTAACTCACACGCAGAACCAACAGCTAAATAAAATTCTAGAGCATAGAGAAAAGCTAACCAACTGAACAAACCCATCAAGAAAATATGATGACCAGAGGGCAACAGAAAAATACAAATGACTCTGAGAAACTGGAAAACATGGACCAGTCCAGGGCACAAAATAAAAACCAGGAAGCAATGCAGTACATCGAACAACTAATCAAAGCAATCCAAACAAATATCATGGACCAACTTAAAGAACTGAAGGGAGAGATTAAGGATATAAAGAAGACACTGGGAGAACATACTGAAGAAATAGCTAACACACCTAAAAAGGTAATGGATATGATGGCGAACAAAGACACAAGTCAAGAAATGAAAAGGACGCTGGAATCACATGGCAGCAGATTTGAACAGGCAGAGGAAAGAATTAGTGATATGGAAGACAATACAGTTGAAATCAAAGAGATTGTAGAAAAGATAGACAAAAAGATAGAAAAAATCCAGGATTGGTCTCAGGGAATTAACCGATAATGCAAGACGCACAAACATACGCATTATGGCATCCCAGAAGGAGAAGAGAAGGGAAAGGGAACAGAAGGAGTGTTAAAGGAAGTCATGGCTGAAAACTTCCCAACTCTATTGAGAGAGATAGATGTGCAGATCCAGGAAGCACAGCGCACCCCAAATAGTATAAATCCCAACAGGCCAACTCCGGGACATATACTTCTCAAACTGTCCAATGCTCAAGACAAAGAGAAAATACTCAAGACAGCAAGAGAAAAGAAAACCATCACATACAAGGGAAGCACAATAA
>JAKSZT010054320.1:259532-362310 GCA_026826555.1 Tolypeutes matacus
TAGGTCAGAAGCATTACTAGGGGCAATACAGTGGGTGATACCAGATGAGCAGGCAAACCAGGTACCGTTGGGGGTGATTAAAGTCCAAGTGGATCCTGAAGCAGTAAGGGGGACAGTGTTCAGGCAATTGTCCTTATAAGTGAGTCATCTATGGAGTAGCTGCTGCTGGTGAAACAGATCCCTTGTCCTTGGAGATCGCTGAGGGTGAATTTTCTCTGATGAGAACAATCAGACAGGATACCAGTCCCAAAGTTGTCGGCATTGGTGTAGGAGACATTCTGGGGGGCCACTTCTCCTGTCAGGTTGGTACCAATCCCCACGTAGTATGGTGGTGCCGGATCGATGCAGAGCCAACACTCAGTGGTGATGGCCAGCTGAGTATGGTGCAACCAATGGCATTTCTCTGTTATTTTAACAGCTGTTGGGGTTGTGAGGATTACAAGGAAGGGTCCTTCCCAGGTGGGCTCTAAAGTCTCTTGGTTAAATTTCTTAGTCCAAACCCAGTCCCCAGGCTCTATGTTAAGTGTTGGAAGCTGAGCGTCTTCTGGTTGTCTCTTCTGCTGGGCTAGAAGACGTGCTTCTTTCCAGATGAGGTTGATAGCCTGTAAGGACTTGAGAAACTCTTGGTTAGTTAAGTCACCCAGGTGGTCCAAGTGTAATTTGGGGATTATGGGAGGTGGTCTTCCATAGATTATTTCAAAAGGGGTTAAATGTTTCAAATAAGGGGTACATCTGGTTCTTAGTAAGGTGAAAGGGAGAAGACTTACCCAACTTTCTCCAGTCTCCAATTTTAATTTAGTTAAAGTCTCCTTTAAAGTCCTATTCATCCTCTCTACCTGTCCTGAGCTCTGAGGCCTGTAAATGCAATGTAATTTCCAGTCTATTTTAAGTGCCTCAGCTAGACTTTTGGATATCTTGGCTATGAAAGCCAGGCCATTGTCGGACCCCAATGCCAAGGGTATGCCAAATTGTGGGAGAATTCCTGTCAGGAGGTGCCTGGTAACTATATTGGCAGTCTCATGCTTGGTGGCAAAAGCTTCAGTCCATCCGGAGTAAGTATCTATAAAAACCAGGAGATATTTATAGCCATATTTGCTTTTTCCAAGTTCAGTAAAATCTAATTCCCAATGTTCCCCTGGTTCATGGCCTCTGATTAGGACCCCTACACTGCGAGAGATTAGAGACCCTGGGTTGACCTGAGTGCATGCTGAGCAACAGGTTACCTCTGAGTTGGCGATAGTCTTCAACTCTGGAACATAGAAATGTTTATTAATTAAAGCAATTAATTTCAAGGTACCAAGGTGAGTGCTATAATGGAGGTCCTGGACTAGGGCAATACCCAATCCTTTTGGCAGCAGCAGGTGCCCATCGGGCAATCATTGCCAAAATTCAGCCTCAGTGGTACAATTCAGTTTTTGTCCTAATTCTTGTTCTTATTGGTTATAGCTAGGAGAAGTAGGTAGGGCTCGTTGGGGAAGAAGTGGCAAGATTTTGAATGGTTTCACTTCTCCCAATGCTACCCGCTTTGCAGTCAGGTCTGCAAGATCATTCCCTTTCTTGATGTGACTTGGTTGGGCCTCATGCCCTTTGCAATGGATAATGGCTACCTCCTTAGGTTTCCATATAACTGCTAAAAGGGCTAAAATCTCTTGCTTATTTTTAATTTCTTTTCCAGCTGATGTCAAAAGTCCTCTTTCCTGGTAGAGGGTTCCATGTACCAGGGCAGTTGCAAATGCATACCGGCTGTCAGTATAGATATTGACTTTCTTACCTTTTGCCCAGTGAAGTGCCTGGGTCAGAGCAATTAGTTCTGCTTTCTGGGTGGAGGTTCCTTGGGGCAAGGCCTGTGACCAGAGTACTTGATTTTCTGTAGTCACCGCTGCGCCTGCATATCTCAGTCCATCTTTCAGATAACTGCTTCCATCAGTATAAAGCTCGTAGTCTGGGTTTTCTAGGGGAGTGTCCCGGAGGTCAGGTCTAGATCCAGTGATAGTCTCTAAAATGTCCAGGCAATCATGGACAATTTCTCCATATTTAGAATCTGGCAACAGAGTAGCTGGGTTGAGAGCCATGGACTTAGAGAAAGTGACTTGAGGGGGATTTAGTAGCAGCACCTGATATTGAGTAAGACACACATTCAAAATCCAACGGTCAGGTGGGGATCTAAGGAGGGCCTCAGTGGTGTGGCCCCCGATAATCTGCAAGTCCTGGCCCAAGGTCAATTTCTGTGCCCCCTTGACAAGAAGGGCGGTTGCAGCTATTGCTCTCATGCATGATGGCCATCCTGCAGCTACAGGGTCTAGTTGCTTGGAGAGATAGGCCACTGGGTGTTTCCAAGGCCCTAAGGCTTGAGTGAGGACCCCTTTGGCAATCCCTTTCTTTTCAGCTACAAACAGCTGAAAAGGTTTCGTGATGTTGGGTAGGGCTAAGGCAGGGGCTGAGGCTAAGGCTTGCTTGAGGGCCATAAAGGCCTGTTCTTCTTCCCGAGTCCAATGAAAGTTAGGGTCCTTTCCACCTGTGCAGGTATATAAGGGTTTTGCAATTTCAGCAAACCCGAGTATCCAGAGCCTGCAGTAGCCTCCGCCCCTAGGAATTCCCGTACCTGGCACTTGGTGGTTGGAGTTGGGATATTCAGGATAGCTTCTATCCATCCCCGAGATAGGGTCCTCTTACCTTCTTTTAGATGGTAGCCCAAATATGTGGCTTTTCGCACACAGATCTGAGCCTTTTTCATGGACACCCGGTAGCCGAGGGGTGCTAGTTCAGAGAGCAATTCCTTTGTGGCAATTAGGCAATCCTCTTCTGATGCTGCTGCAAGAAGAAGGTCATCTACATATTGCAAAAGAGTTACCTGAGCGTGGGATTCCCTGAGTCCCAGGAGGTCTCGGCTCAGGGCTTCATCAAAGATGGTTGGAGAATTCTTGAATCCTTGTGGGAGTCTAGTCCAGGTTAGCTGGCCTGAAAATCCCCCTTCGGGGTCCGTCCACTCAAAGGTGAAGATGGGTTGGCTCTGCAGTGCCAATGGTAAGGTGATGAAGGCATCTTTCAGGTCCAGTACAGAATAGAAAGTCCGTCCTGGAGGCAGAGAGCTCAGAAGGGTATAAGGGTTAGGTACAGTGGGGTGAATGGTTTCAACCCTCATATTGACTTCTCTTAGTTCCTGTACTGGTCTATAATCTTCGGTCCCTGGCTTTTTTACTGGTAAAAGGGGGGTATTCCAGGGTGATTGGCAGGGAGTCAGTATCCCCGCTTCTCTTAATCTCTTGATATGTTTCGCTATGCCTTTCCTTGCCTTCTGAGGTATAGGGTATTGCTTGACTTGGATGGGGAGAGCAGTACTCATGAGTTGCACAATGATAGGAGGTTGATGCAAAGCCAATTCTGGTGGGGTGTTCTCTGCCCAGACCCCAGGGATTTTAGTAAGTAGTTCCTGGATATAGCTTTCTCCTATAGCCCCCTTGGGCTCTTGTTCAAATAGAATATATTCTTCGGAGATAGGGACAGTTAACATAATTGATTGAGGGAGCTAATCTCTCAGTTGCAAAATTGTTTCCCCATCTTTAAAAGAAATGGTTGCCTTTAATTTCTGCAGCAAGTCTCAGCTTAAGAGGGGGTATGGGCATTCTGGCATTACTAAGAAGGAATGGGTAATAGTACCCTTTCCTAAGTCAGTAATTTGGGATTGAGTCCAGGGGTAAGATTTAAGTTTTCCTGTTGCCCCTATGATAGAAGTCTTCTGGGATGAAAGTTCCCCAGTTGTCTCTTGGAGAACTGAAAAGGTGGCCCCCATGTCTACTAGGAATTCAGTTGGCTTCCCTTCAACTGTTAACTTTATCATGGGTTCCTGGGGGCCAAGCTCGAAAGAACTCTCACCTCCTCAATCTTCAATTTCTACTAAGAGGCTGTCCGGTTCCTTAGGTTCCTGAGCTCTTCTGCCTATCAACTTAGGACAATCTTTTTCCAGTGCCCCATCCCCTTGCAAAAGGCACATTGGTTCTTCTTTAGGTCTCCTCTCTCCGGTCATCCCTTGGAGGGATGGGGTTTCCAGGTTGGTGATGCCAGCAAGATTCACGAGAGCTGCTTGGTCTGCTCCTGAACAGGATCTTCTCTATTTTGGAAAACTTTCTGAGCTATTTCTACCAATTCACTTCTAGCTTTTCCTTCAAACCCTTCTTGCTTTTGAAGTTTTTTTTCTAATAGCTGGGGCCGACTGAGAGATGAACGCCATGTTTACCATTCGTCTGTTATTTTATCTTCTGGGTCTAAGGAGGTGTACATTCAATATGCCTCCAATAATCTCTCTAAGAAAGCAGCTGGGGACTCATCCTTACCCTGCATGACTGCACTAACCTTAGTTAAATTAGTAGGCTTTTTAGCTGCAGCCCTTAGACCCCTAAGTAGAGACTGGTGATAGTGGCGCAAGGCTTTCATCCCTACATCAGTGTTAGGGTTCCAACGAGGAGGACTTGAAGGGAGTGATTCCTCTAATTCATTCCTCCTAGTCTGGGAGTCCCCCTCATTGTCCCCCAAGATAATCTTAGCAGCCTCCTGATGGATTCTCTCTCTCTCTTCAGAAGTGAACAAAGTCTGTAAAATCTGTTGACAATCATCCCAGGTAGGCTGATCAGTGCGGAAAATAGTTTCCAAAAATGAAATCAGCCTCTGGGTGTCCTCTGAAAAAGGAGGGTTCTGGTGTTTCCAATTATAGAGATCAGAGGTGGAAAATGGGACATAAATCATTCGAGTATGGCCCGGAGGTGCCCCTGGTTGAGGAGGAACTTCCCTGAGCAGCAACAGGGGCACTGAAGAATCAGGCCTTGGTGGAGGGGGCTAATAGGGAGTTCCCCCTCCCATGTGGGAAAGAGTCTGGGCTTCCCCTTGGGGCGAGCGCCCTGGGGCCTGTTGCTGTGAGGGAGTTCTTGAGTAAGACGGGGGGTCAAATAAGCTTTCAGCTATATCATCAGTTTCCCCCAGCAGAACAGGATATAAATGGGGTTTCTGTTTCTCTGGTTTCTCACCTTTCTTTTCTTTTGGGGGATCGCCCCTCGAGGTTTTGGGGCAGTTATTGAAATGGTTTTTCCACCTACCCTTGCATACATATCTCCCTTCCTTGGTTTCTGGCATTTCTGGATATAATCTACTTTATCATACACAATGTCTATCCAAACATCTATATAAACCCTCTGGTCGGGGTGGGGAGCCCCATAAACAACAGACCATACAGCAATCAACAGAGGTAAATCAAATGAGCCTTCCAAAGGCCAATCTATTCGGAAGGCTGACCATTCAAGTTCACAGAGGGTCCGTAGGAAGCCTGGATCTGCTGGCTTCCCATAGTCACAGGACCTCTTAAAGAAATGAGAAAAATTAGCAAGAATGCATTCAAGAGGAGTCTGCAGAGTGGATTTTCCTTGTCCCATCCTGTTAGGGTTGAAACAGTTAAAACACCAAGAAACACTGAACATAGACAGATAAACGAACAAAACACTGGAGACTAGTCTCACTCCCACTCACACAGCCAAATACCAAATTGAAACCTAACGGTTTCCAAAATCAGGAGAGGGCGTCCCGTCCCTGATTTGGGGTGTGCAGTACCGTGGCATCCCGCCTGCAACAGCCCCCACAAATGCTCCGGAGCCAACACAAAAGGGAAAATCCCTTACCAGATTCCTCGTGGCCACCGTCCTAGTCTGAATCCAATCACGAATCAAAAGCAAAGGCGAGGAAGTGGAGACACTTCCCGCTTAGTCTGAGGAGGTCGACCCCAATTAAGGGGGACCTCACGGTTGATCTTGCTGGGGCCTCCAAATGTTATAACCCAGGAGATTGACCACACTCAGACTTTAACCACTTTTATGAAGTTTATTGAGCTAAGCCCGCGGGTGTCTGCAGCACCTCTCATGCAGGAGAGAACTGTAGCCCCCAGGTTCTAAAATGGCTCCCTTTTATAGGGGGTTGCTGACGCAGTTTGCAAGCAAGCAGGATGTACAGAAGTGGATTTTGGCAGTTAGCTAGCATTTGCACAGAACGCCCTGATAGCCTGGGGCATAGCTGCAGGGTTGAGATGTCCTTGCAGGATTGTTCAAAGGAGGGGAGGTTGTGTGCTTGTCTGTCCTTGCAAGATTGTTCAAGGGAGGGAGGTTGTGTGCTTTTCAGATAGGACGCTTAGGGGACAGGGGAAAATTTTCTTTTCTATGTTACTCTGGTTGCCATGAAGGCCTATGGGTAGGCTAATTTAGGGTTCAACACGTCCTGTATTTTGGTGCTCTTTTGTTAGGTGCTTATATGATTATAATTATTATATTTTCCTGAAGAATTGATATGTTTTCATCAGTATAAAATATCCATCCTTTTCAAAAATAACATTTTTAATTTTAAATTCTATTTTGCTTGATACTAAAATAACCATTGCATCTTTCCTGGCATTGTTCTTTGCAAGATATATTTTTCTACCCTTTTACTTTCAATCTATTGTATGTTTGAATCTAAAATATGTCTTATGAAGACATTGTGATTGGATCTTTAAAAACCTAGTCTGATAATCTTGCCTTTGGTTTGGATTGCTTAATCTATTTACATTTAATCATATTTCGATAGTTTGATGTACAACTTCCATTTTAATACTTGTATTCTATATCTATCATTTTTATTGCTCTAGTCTTCCTTTTTGCTTTCTTTTGTATTAAATGAACATTTTAAATGAATAATTCATATTTCATTAATTATTTTTTCAGGTTTTGTTTAGTGGATCCTCTAAGACTTAATATGTATACCTTAATTTAAAAGAATAAGTTTCAGAATTATACTTGGTTAATTCGCGTGATATACAGAAAACTTAAAACCATATAACTCCATTTCTCCCCTCCTTTTGTTACTATTTGCTCACATATAACACATTAATGATAGAAACCCAATAAATCATAATTGCAGATATTATTTTATCAATTACACAATTCTTTTGCCTAAAGATATTTGTTCCCAACCACATCTTTTTTGCTTCTATTGACAAATATAATTCTATATATAAGATTCTTGGCTGGAAGTTTCTATCCTGTAATATCTTAAATAAATCACACCACTGTCTTCTTGCCTCCATGATTTCTGATGAGAAATAGGCACTTAATCTTATTGGGTATCACTTCTATATAAGTGCTTTTCTCTTGCTGCTCTTCTCTTTGTCTTTGGCATTTGACATCCTGATTAGTATGTGTCTTGGAGTTGTTATTCAGATTTATTTTGATGAAAGTGCTTCTTGGACATGGACATCAATGTCCTTCAATAGTGTTGGGAAATTTCCTACCATTATTTCTTCAAATATTCCTTCTGCTTCTCCCTTCTCTTCTCCTTTGGGGTCACTAATGACATGTATGTTTGCCTATCTTTTGCTGTCATCTAGTTCCATGAGACCTGTTCAATCTTTTCCATTCCTTTCTTCATCTGTTCTATTTTATGTTTGCCTTCAGAAGCCTTTTCTTCAAGCCCACCAATCCTTTCTTCTTCTTCCTCAAATCTGCTGTTATATGACTCCAGTGTATTTTTAATTTCATTTGTTGCACCTTTCATTACCATAAGATCTGCTATTTTTCTATGTATACTTTCAAATTCTTCTTTGTGCTCATCCAATGTCTTCTTGATATTCTTAATCTTTTTAGCCAGCTCATTGAAGATATTACAGAGATTTGTTTGAACATCTATGTTTAGATGTCTCAACTCCTTTATGTCATCTGGAGGCTTATCTTGTTCTTTTAACTGGGTCATATCTTCCTATTTCTTGGTGTGGATTGTAATTTTTTCTTGGTGTCTTGGCATCTGGATTACTAGATGTATTTATTCTGGGTGCAGTTTCTCTCTTCATTTTAGGGCCTTCTTGCCTTTTCTCTCTTGCTGGTTATGTAGTAGAAGACAAGGATGTAGTTGCTGCTGCAAGCTGTGGAGGCTCAAGCTGCCCTCATTGCTTCAGGGACCCATGAAGCTTCTCTCAACTTTCTCCTTTGTCAGGAGTAGGGACAGAGCCACAGCTGTGTGTAATAATCCAAGTTGTGCAGGCCTAGACTGTAGTTGGCAGAGATACCAATGAAGCTTCACACTCCTTTCTCCCATACCTGGTGTGGGGATGGAGCTGCACATGTGGGCAGTCTATGCCATGTTGGTCCAAAATGACCACCATTGCCCTGGTAGATTCCCAACTATTCAGTCTGTGCCATCCAAATGCACCTGCAGTTACCCAGAGAAACTGGTGGAGGGCTCACCACCTTCCTCCCTGCTAGAGGTGGGCCTGAAGCCTAGGGTAGGGCTGCATGCCAATCCAGGTGAAAGAAGCCAGTCCCTACCATCACTGATTTTCAGTCAGCCCGGTTTTCCCTCATGCCAGGGGCAGAATCAAAATTGCAGTTACCAGCCTTTTTCGTACTTGGACAGGTTCAAACTTTAGCTGTTTTTAGGGTTATACTTTAGCCCACTGAATGAACTAATCAGTAGCTGAATTTGGTGCCCAACCGTCTCTTCCTCTCCTGTTTTGGGGAAATGGAGCTTCCAATTCCAGGCACAGAATAGCCCCTGAGGCAGTTTGCACCACCTGAGGAGGATGAGCACTGATGGTGGAGGATGGGCACTGGCCTCCATGGAGTGGAATGCTCTACTTATGAATCTTCTCTGTGGTTAGGCAGTTTCTTCCTTCCATTCTTTCAAAGATGTTGCAGCAGGAAGTGGATGTGGCTCAACTGGTTGGGCTCCCTTTGGCCAATGTGAGGCCCCAGGTTCAATTCCTGGGACCTCCTGGTGAAGGCAAGATGGCCCATGCAGCACGGTGAGCTGACGGCCTGTGTGGCATGATGAGCTGATGGAATGCACTGCATGGTGAGCTGTCTCTGCAAGATGATGCAACAAAAGGAGACAGACACAGAAAAATGCACAGCAAATGGACACAGCATGCACAAACAGCAAGGGGGGGTAAGTAAATAAATAAATAATAAATCTTCAAAAAAAAGATGTTGCAGCATGCTCTTCTGGTCTCCTGGAACCCCTAAACCACGTGCTTTAGATAGTTCTGGGTGATTACTCACTGCCCTGTAACTCAAGCTGACCCTAGGAGTTCCTTAATCTGCCACCATCTTGCTGGTTGTCTTGCCATAATCATTATCTTTTTTATGTATGCTTACAATTTCTTCAGTATGTTCCCCCAATGTCCTCTTAATATCCTTAATCTCTTCCTTAACTGCATTAAGTTGATTCATATTTGTTTGGACATCTCTCATTAGTTATTCCATATTCTGCATCTCCTCCTGGTTTTAGTTTATTCGTTGGACTAGGTGATGTCTTCCTGTTTCTCAATATGCCTACAGTTTACTCCTAGTAAAACTGTTATCCCCCTTTTACCCTGTCCACAGTCAGATTAAAAGGACTCCAGAACCTCACAGGCTGTCTTGCAACAACCTCACACACCCAATCCATCCATCTGCTTCACCATCACATACTTCTTAAGAATGCTATTCCAAGAAGGAAATTATATTTAGAATTATTTTTCCACCTTTCCCTAAGAGGCCATTAGGATTAATATATCATGTTTCACACTCTTATTTTGTCAGCCACCACCAGAAATCCATCAGGACTCTTTAACCATACATTTTTTTTTTTGTTGTTTGTTTGTTCATTTATCTTACTCTGTCTCCCACTCCTTCCAAAACTGCAACTCATTCCAAAGGAAGGTACTTGGGGCTTGAATAGCAAAATCTCTTTTACCTTATACTTCTTCTATGAACAACCTTTTAGCCATAAGACCTGGATATCCCTCCTGTATCCTGAAGAACTGCAGCTGTTTCAAGTGGAGGCTGTTTTTGTTACTATATCACACATTTCCAGGGCCTAGAGTTAGAAACAAGTATCCTTCTTTGTTTCTAATTGTTGCATCTCTTTCAGGAATCCCAGTGCCTTGATGCCTACAGAAGACTATTCTCACCTCCCATCTACCCGGTCATTCACCTTCATGGATGGAATATTTTAGCAACTGACTAACTGAATTTCCTGTCATTGTTCTTGGTGGCTTCAACAGCTATATAGATTACAGCTTCTCAAATTTGGCTATATAGTTGAATCACCTGGGGATATTTTTAAAAATTACTTGTGATCAATCCCTCTTCACCCTCCAGGAATATAATTAGTTAAAGTAGATTCAGAAATTCAGTATTTTAAAAAAGCAAAACCGCTACAGTTGATCTGACTGTGCAGGAAGTTTTCAGAATTACTGACTTAGAATATCCACTACACAGCAAGGCTTCTCAGTTCCTTGACCTCCTCACTTGAACATTTCTTCCCTCACTTCCACCACAGTCATATACCAGATCTTGTCACCACCAGTAACCTCCAAATTCTTGCCTTTCATTATCCCACTTTCTTATATCCACCACATCTCTACCTACTTCCTTACTGAAGTATACCACCATTCCAGTTATCCATTAACCCATCCATGACTTTTTCCTTATCTGTTTCCCTCCTCTTTTCTGTACTTCTTTCTTAACCCAGCTTAGATTACATGTTTTGTTACCATAACTCCCTTGCATATACCCTAAGCTCTTTTCATCTCTATCCCTCCATTTTACTTGTCTGCTGTATTAGTCAGACCAAGGAGTGCTGATGCAAAGTACCAGACATCTGTTGCATTTTATAAAGGTTATTTATCTGGTGAAGGAGCTTACAGTCACAATGCCATAAAGAATAAGTTATTTCCCTCACCAAAGTCTGTTGCCATGTATTGGAGCAAGGTGACTGTTGGTCTTTGCAAGGATTCAGCTTTCCTCTTCCTCTTAAGGCTCCATGGTCTCAGCTTCTTCTGATCTCAGCTGTAGGCTGGCCTTGGGCTCATATTTCTACATGGGGCTCATCTCTTTCTGGGCTCAGCTGCTCTGCTCTCCCTACAAGCCCAGCAAAAACTCTCAGGTGAATGGCTTACCTCTCTCCCCAGGGCTCCAGAGTAAAAACTAAGCTCTCTCCTTTGACATGTCATTTTCTCTGTGTGTCTGCTCACCAAGAGGGCAGGGAATCAATGTCTTAATGATGTGGCTGAAACAAAAACCTAATCTTAATTTAACCAAGTAAAAGTGAAATCTCTGAATGTAATACAATCAAAGAGTATCACTCGCAGAGAAGCAGACCAGTTCACAAACATAATCAATATTTTTTTTAAAATTCATCAATAATATCAAACTTCTCCATCTGCCAAAACCAAAACCCTGGGTATATTTAACTCTGCTTAATCCATATATTAATTCAAATAGCTAAATGGATGGGGTAAAAGCACATTCACTTTGAAGGAATGGCCACAACTCTCAAGAAAGTCATCAATACTGTGAGACAATTCTGCTACAGTTGTCAAGTCAGTTCCCCATTCATTTTTCCAGATAAGTCCTTTATATCTCTATAAAAAGAGAAGTATAAGGCAATTGTCTCCTTTTCCTTTTACCAAACCAACAAACTTTCTTACTCTGTACCCACATTCTCTGTCTTCCCCTAGGTCATAAGTGATATTTTGCTTGGCTCATTCCTTAGGATAAACCATGCACTCTGTACCCTATCCATTTTGCCTATGAAAGAGCTCTGTTTCTGCAATTAGGGGCAGGATTGTGAATTCTGCTTTACTGTAATTTCTACAATTAGGAATTTGCGTTTCTCCTGTACATTGTCTTTTCCCTCTTACCATACTATTATCACAATATACAAATATATTTCCCATTTCAATAAAGCAAAAATATTTTCCTAGACTTCTTATAATACTCTAGATCCAGACACATCTCTGAATTTCTCTTTAGAGCTAGATTTCATGAGTTTTCTGTACTTACAGTCCCACTTTCTTACTTCCCATCTCATTTACTCACTCTAATAGGGATTTGTCCCCAACATTCCCTGAAACTGCATTTGTCAAAATCATCAGCAATCTCCATATTGGTCAAAAGCAGTGGTTAATTCTCAATCTTCATTTAGTACAACACCTCACAGTAGTATTTGGAATAATCATCCTACTTCCTGAAGCATTTTATTCTTAGTTCTCCTAGATATTACACTCCCCTGGTTTTCTTCCCATCTCTCCCACTTTTGCCTCTTACCTTCCACAGAATGTCCCTATTTCTCTAGAGAGCTCCCTCTGTCTTCACAGCCTAGGAGATCTCAACCAGTCATGTAGCTTTAAATAGCATCTTCCTGTTGATGATAAGACACTCCATTCTCTCCCCTAAGCATCTACTGTTTATTGACTATTTCCTTTTTTTTTAGAGAAATTCTGAGTTCATGAAACAATCATGCATAAAATAAGGGATTACCATGCACCACCTCACACCCAATCTCTTGCAGTGGTGTAGAGCATGTTTTTTACTGTTAATGACATCAGGTTTTTTTTTTTTTTTTTAATAATTGTACTATTAATACTTTTAACAGTACTTACCTTTGATACAGTTAATGAAAGATTAGTAAAATGGTTCAATCTATCCTCCTGTATTTACATTAATTGTATTTTCCCATATATCATCCTATAATTAACACCCTGCATTAGTGTCATAATTCTATTATAATTCATGTAAGAGAATTCTTAAATTTGTACTATTAATTATAGAACATTGTCTATAATATGGTTCACTGTGTTGTACTGTCCTATCTTTTATGTCATAATTTTTAGTCTAGTGATATATATATCTTTGAATTCCCCCCTTTAACCACATTCCTCTATATAGCTCAGTGCTACTGTTTATACTCACAATAATGTGCTACCATCACCACCCTCCATTTACAAACATTTACCACAAGGCTAAATAGAAATTCTGTCCAAATTAAGCATCAAGTACCTATTCTCAATACCCTAGTCACCTATATTCTAGATTTTAAATACAATTAGTTCATAAAAGCAAAGTCATACAATATTTGTCCTTTTGTATCTGGCTTATTCACACAGCATAATGTCCTCAAGTTTCATCCATGTTGATACATTCATCAGAACTTCATTTCTCTTTACACTGAATATTTCATCCTATGTATATACCACAACTTTTCTACATTTATTGAGCATGAGTTACTTCCAGTTTTGGCAACTGTGAATGATGCTGCTATGAACATTGTTGTGCAAACATCTGTACAACCCCAGATTCAAATCTTGTGGGTGTATACTTATTAGTGAAACTGCTGGATCATATGGTAACTCAACACTTAGTTTCCTGAGGAACTTCCAAACTGTCTTTCACAGCATCTGCACCATTGCACATTTCCACCAATGAATGAGATTTCCTAATTCTCCACATCCTCTCTAATATTTGAAATTTTCTGTTTTTTAAAAAATAGTAGACATATTAATGTGAAATGGGATTTCATTGTGGTTTTCATCGGCATTTCCCTAATGTCTAATGATATTGAGCACCCTTTCATGTGATTTTGGCCATTTGTGTATCATCTTTGGAGAAATGTCTATTCAAATATTTGCCTATTTTTGATGGATTTTAAAGGATTTCCTTATAAATTTTAAATATTAAATTTATCACATATGTGGTTTCCATTTTTTTCTACCTTGTCATTTTCATAATAAAACATATGATCCCTCAAATTTATATGATGTCCAACCTAATTATTCTTTTCATTTGTTGCTTGTGTTTTAGTTGGGAAATCTGATACCATTGCCTACAACAAAATCCTTAAAATGTGTCCCTATATTTTCCTTTATGAATTTTATAGTCCTGGTTTTTTTTATTAGATCTGTGATCCATTTTGAATTAATTTTTGTATATAGTGTTACATAGGGGTCTCCCTTCAATCTTTCATATATAGATATTACTTTCCCAGCTCAATTTCAAGAGAAACTATTTCTTAATTGGGAGGACTTGGAAATCTTGTCAAAAATCAATTGACCATAAATTAGTAAGGTTGTCTATTTCTGCACTCTCAGTTTGATTACATTACTCTAAATATCTGTGTTTTTTTTTTTTTTGCCAATACCTAGATGTTAAGACTGTTGCTTTGTAAAAAGTTTTAATGTCAGAATGCATGAGTCCTCCATCTTCTTTCTCCTTTTAAAAGATTTTAGCTATTTGTGGCACATTATCCTTCCAAATAAATTTGATACTTTGGTTTTCTATTTCTGCAAATAAGGCTGTTGAAGTTTTAATTGGGATTGCACTCAATCTGTAAATAGTTTGGGTTGAAGTGACATCTTAACAAGATTTTATTTTCCAGTCCACAAGCATGGACTACACTGGCATTTATTTTGGTGTACTTTGATCTCTTTTAGAAAAGTTATGTACTTTTCTGTGGAGGTGATGTCATCAGCATGGTGATGTAAGACATTCCCTAGATCAGTGTCTCCTTATAAACAACTAAGAAAAGGGTAAATCCCACTTACTTGAAACTCAAGTGTATAGAGATTGGAGAAAACTGATGTGATATTATATTTTTAAGTACCTAGGAAACCTCAAAGAAATTATAACAGTAAAAGAAGTTAAGTATTGTTGTAGAATAGAAGATTATTATACATAAACCATTGGTATAGTTTATAATGCAAAATAAAGAAAAAAATTCTATTTACCATACCATCAAAAATATTAAAATATTTAGAAGTAACTTTAACAAAGGAAATGCAAAACAAATACACTAAAAACTAAAAGTGTTGAAAGCAGATAAACAATATATAAATAAATGGAGGGGGCGGATGTGGCTCAAATGGTTGGGCGTCCGTCTGCCATATGGAGGGACCTGGGTTCAATCCCCGGGGCCTCCCGGTAAAATAAAAAAAATAAAAAAAAATAATAATAAATAAATAAGTAAATGGAAAAATAGCTCAAGTTCAGAAGACTTAACATTTTAAAAAATGGCAATACTCTCCAAAACCTTATTTTATATATTTTAGAAATTGACAGGATAGTTCTACAAATTATATGGAATAGCAAAGGACCCTGGAGAGCCAAAACAATATTGAAAAATAGGGAAAAGTAGAGAAACTCACACTTTTTCATTTCAAATATTAATATAATGCAATGGTAATCAAACTATTGTGGTTTTAGCACAAGTATAGACATTAAATACATGGAATAGAATTTAGAATACAGAAATAAAGTAATTCATCTATGAGCACCTGAGTTTTATGAAGGCAAGATCATTACACAGGGTATATAATAAGTTTTGAAACAAATGGTGATTGGATGATGGAATATCCACTTGCAAAACCAAAATGAACATACGCTCTTATTTGCCACAACATTAAACAATGGACTGAAGAGGAATCAACTGCCTAAATGAATGGACTAAAATGATAAAACTTTTTGTAGTAAAATACACGGGTAACTCTTCATTATGTTAGATTTGGCGTAGGATTTTAAGATTTTACCCCCAATAGCACCAATAGCAAACAAAATATAGATAGTGTTGGCTTCACAAAAACTAATAAACTTTTTAAAAATGATACCAACAAGAAAGTGTATCACTGTCCCTCAGGATGTGAGGAGGTATTTGCAAATCATATGTATAATATCAGACATATAACTAGTATATTTTTAAAACACTTGCATCTCAATTACACAAAAGAAAAATACCCAAGTCTTAAATGAGCAGGATATCCATAAAGGTGACATAAACAAGATGTTGGAATAAGATGTGCCAGTGAGCATCCTCCACAGTATTGGTGAAAATTAGGAAAACTCAACTTTCATCAAATGCTAAAAGATGATTGAAGCTAGAGAACAACTAAATGAATGCTGAATCAGACAAAAGCTCCTATAAAACATTACAGAGACTGGGGACAGTTATTGGTTTTGTCCCACCCCCATATTCAGATCAACATGGCAGTTTGTTTGACCTGTGGTGGTAGTTTGGTGGTCTGTGGGTCTCTGAAGCCTGATCCATTCACAGCAGTAGCTTTGTAGTCCACATACATTTCAATGTGGACACTGGGTCTTGAATACTGCACCTAAATAAAAGACAATATACACTAAAACCCTAGATAACAGGGGGAAACTTAATTTCAGACTTAGAACCTCCAATAAAATAAAATGGTAAGACCTCAACATAAGGTCATAACTCTTATACAGAAACAAGAAGAGACAACCCATTTAAAGGATTAAAATAAAACAATGGAGATAGCACAAACATTGGAACAACCAAAGACTTTAAGTCAACTCTCTGAAATAAATTCAATGAGCTAAAGAAATCATAGGCATAGAGGAAATGTGTGAAAGAAGGTGAGGCATGAATGAAAGGAAGAATTGAAATTATGTAAATGAAACAAACAGAACTTTGGGGAAGAAAACCAAAATAACAGTGATTAAAAATACATTAGAGGGATTCAACAGCAGATTTAATGAGACAGAAGAAAAATCAGCAAAGAACAAATTTTGAGGTTTCACATTTCTTGATAATAAAGCTTATGTCAATTCCACAATAACCAAAGCAGTATGACAATGACATCAAGAAAAAATATATAAGACAATGGAACAAAATTGAGAGTTCAGAAATAAACCCATACATCTATGGTGTACTGATTTTTGTCAAGGATGCCAATTATATTAATTGAGGAAAGAATGTGTATTCAACAAATAGTTCAGGGAAACTGGATTTCCACTTGGAAAAGAATGAAAGTAGATCTCTACCTCACACTATATACAAAAATTAACAAAATCAATCAATACCTAAGCATAATAACAGAAACCATGGAACTATTTGATAGTGATTTCTTATATATGACAACAAAAACATGACTGACAAAAGAAAAAAACAGATAAAATAAACATCATCAAAATTTAAAACTTTTGTATGTCACAGCACACACTGAAGACAGTGAAAGACAAATTACAGGATGAGAATAATTTCTAACCATATATCTGATAAGGGTTTAATACCCAGAATATTTATAGAACCATAAGAAAAGACATAACCCAATTTAAAAATTGGAAATAGGACTTAAATATACATTTCTTCATAGAAGATGTTTAAAGGGCCAATGAACATATGGAAAGATGCTCAATATCATTGGTCACCAGGGGAATGAAATCTAAACAACAGTGAAATACCACTTCACACTCACTAGAATGGCTATTTTTTAAAAAAAAGAAATAATATTTGTGGGCAAAGATACAGAGAAATTGGTTCCCTTATACATTGTGGGCATTGTAAAATGATGCAGCTACTGTGGAAATTCCATTGGTAGTAACTCAGAATGTTGAACATAGGGTTGCCATATGACCTGGAAATCATACTCTTGGTATAGACCCAAAAGACTTGAAAATAGGGGCTTCAACAGATATTTGTACAAGAATGTTTATAGCAGCATTGTTCACAATGGCTAAAATGTGGATGCAGCCAAAGTATCAATCTACAGATGAATGGATGATGATGATGTGATACATGCATACAATAGAATTCGGCCCTATAAAGGAATAAAATTATGATACATGATACAACATGAATACATCTTGGAGGCATCATTTTGAGTAATATACTACAGATACAAAAATACAAATATCATATAATCTCTCTTATATGAAATATATGGAATGAGAAAATTTCATAGAAACAAATTCTAGATTAAAAGTTACTAGTTATGAGTGTGTGAAATGAAGGGAAGGGAGAATTATTGCTTAATGATTTCAGTTTCTTTCTGAGGAGATAAAAATGGTTTGGAATTAGATATTGGTGAGTGAAGCACAATATTGTGAGTGTAATAGATACCCCTGAATTTAAATTGAAGGAGGTTTAAATGGGAAAATTTTAGTTTACATATATTAGTAAAATATAAAGTATAACAAAAATGATCAAAGGATCTGAATAGATAATTTTCTAAGGAAGACATACAAATGAACATTACATACATGAAAAGTTGACATCTTTCATCATCAGGGAGTTGCAAACAAAAACCATAAAGAGATACAACATCACAACCACTAAAATGCCTGGAATAAAAAAGGTAAAAATTATCAAGTGTTGATGTGGATATAGACAAATGAGAGCACAGAGAAACATATATTTCAGTATGAAATGTAAAATGTTGAAGCTGCTGTGGAAAGAAGTCTGGATGTTCCTCAAATTATAAAATATAAAGTCATATTGTTGCCCTACAATTCCACTCCTTAACATATACACAAGAGAAATTAAAACACGTGTTTATGAAAAATGATTTGCAAATATTTGTAGCAGCACATTTTATTACTCTGCTATTATTAATGTCATAACAACATAAATACCAACCATCTGTTGAATGGACAAACATAATGTGATATATCCATACATTGTAATATGTGTTAGCCATGAAAATAAAAAATACTGACATTTCTGCAATGTGGATGAGCCTTAAAAACCTTATGCTAAATGAAAATAGCCAGTAACAGGAGATAACATATCTTATTACATTGATCAGAAAGGTGAGAATAGGAAAATATAAAGAGAAAGAAAGTGGATTCATAGTTGTTTAGGTCTGAGGGAGTCTACAGTAGAAAGAGGTAGAGAATGAGATTTCCTTTTTCAATTAGTAAGATTTATTTTGAAAGCATTTTTACATTTATAGAAAAATTGAGCACAATTTATAGAGAATTCTCATATATCCTTTCTCCTCCTACACAGTTTCCCTATTGTTAGCATCTTCCATTCATGTGGTTAATTTGTCTTGTTAATGGGTCAACATTGATATATTACTATTAACTAAAATCCATAGTACTTGTTACAAAATCCTGCATTCAACACAGACAGACCACTTCACAATTCTCCATTATTATCTTAATTATTTTTCAATAAATAATTAGGCAATATCCTGAATTCATGTTTGAATACTGAGAAACATTCTTGTGAAAGGTTTTCCTGCCTCTGATATTTCTGAGGTGAATACTAGTTGAAAGTTTTTTCACTTTGATTTTGGGATTGTCTTTTCTTCTGTATGAAACCCGATATTCTAAGAAGAAATTTGAAACCACTTAAGAATTTCCTTCATTCATTACCCTGAGATACAAATAAAGTATTTTTCATGTTTATTTCATTGACTATCTACTCTAGGAAAAATTATGTTCTTCCCTTAGGGTATCCTGCTCCTGTTAAAGATTTTCCTGTCTGATTTTCTATTTAGTAGTTATTCTGAGTTTATCTTAAGGGCTATTAGGATGGAACTTTCCATATCACTCACACTTTTAAGGATAAATTACAAATAATGTTATTTTTCATTGATTACATTGACATCATTTATACTCCTTTGTAGATGCTATAATTTGTTTAGTCAATAGAGCTGTGGTTGAAGATTCTGTATTCATTGCCTATATAGTTTGAGTTCTTACATGTAACCTAAAGGTAGAATATTGACTGACGTATTTCCAACAGAGATGACATTCAAAATTTTTTTCTACAGGTTTGGAGTATTTTTTCTTTTCTAAGGTACGAATTTTGACTGAAGGATTTCCCACATAGATGACATTTGTATGGTTTCTCTCCAGTGTGAGTTCTTTCATGTCTTCTAAGGGTATCACTTCGAATGAACAATTTCCCACATAGATAGCATTCATATGGTTTCTCTCCAGTATGAATTCTTTCATATTGGCTAAGTGCCAAATTTTTTTCTGAAGGCTTTCCCACATAGATGACATCCATATGGTTTCTCTCTGGTGTGAGTCTGCTCATGAATTTTAAGTTTAGAACTATGAAGGAAGGATTTCCCACATAGCTGGAGTTATATGATTTACATTTAGTGTTAATTTGCTTGCATTGATTGAAGGATGGCTCACCACTGGGTACTTCATGAAATTGTTCTCTGAATAAGATTTCATTCCCACACAAGGAAACACATACTGAGTTATTGCATGACTGTAAATGAAATCTTCTCCCAAGTCATTACATTCAGAGAGATCCTCAAGAGTGTAAGAACTCTGCTGTTAGGAAGGAAAAGAGAGACTGTTAAAGTATCATGCACTATTCACAAATTCAATTCTCTATGTATGAATTCTAGACTAACCATTCAGTGAGTCACCAGTTTAAAATTTTCACATGTTATTTACATTCACATGGTTTGTTATTCTCTTACATGAACATGTTTTCATTTTTTGAAGCATCTCAATTTCAGAGCTATTTAATTCATTTTGAAAACTTCACTATATTACACAGACTAAGTATGTACCCATGTTTATGCAATTGTCATGTTATGGTTTTGAGGTCAAATTAATACTACCTTCAATTTAATCTTTCCAAAACTTCTTGCTGTAACAGTGCTCAGTTGCTCCTCTAATTGCAGTAAGTTGATTGTTCTGAATTTCGTGCATGACTAGGGTTCATACCCATGAAACTTACCATTGACAAGATGGTGGATGTGTCCCTCCTGCACATAGGTTGCATGGATATAATTTCTTGTTTTCCAAGGTAACATTTACTCCTGAAATGATTAGGAAATATAAATCACATTGCTAGGGCAGCATTATCAGAATGAAAACTTTGGAAATCTCCAGTGCTGATGTGATATGTTTCAATTATTGTCAATTAGATATGGAAAGAATGCAAAATTAAGGTATACTTACAATTAAGATTGAGTAGGTGGAGATAAAATGAGGACCATATTCAAAGAGGAGGATGATGGCAAGGGCATTATTATGTGAAAATTTAACTGCAATAATTATAGAGTATTCCTTTGACCAAAGACAATGGCAAATGGATACTGTAATGAAGATTAACACTTGTGAGGAATAATGACATTTGTGGATTCTTTGCCCTTTTTCCTTGCCAACATTTAAGAGAACAGCACCCACTTATGGAAAATTTTCATTGATATTTCCTTAGATCTAGTAATTTTTTTTACAAAAGCACGGGTTCCTGGAGCTCACCTGATTGTTGGTCTTGCAGAAATCCTAAGATTTCTTTCCACAGTTTGTCTCCTTGATATAAGTGGGAAATTACATCTGATTTGCAGAGTTGATACCCTGTTTAAGGGAAAGACATACAATAGATATTGAATTATGTGATTATAACAGCACATTGTCTTCAAATCCAGGCAGTCTATGAGAAGAATAAAGAAACACTGAATTTAAGCATGGGAAGCACATATTTAATACAGGATATTGAAAATACTTCAACAACAAAGTGTGCTTGGCCATTTACCATAAGACAGTAAGGATCTGTAGTCATTGAGGACCATGAAAAAGTTCAAATACTACACTATTGTAGCAGTTTGGAATTGTTTTTGAATTCTAAAAATAGTTATTGGATTATTTTTGTAAACTGGTCTGTTGGAGGTATCAATTTTAATAGATTAGGACTTTGATTGGTCCACATCAGTAAGGTGTTGAGTCACCACTCCTTGGTAGGTGGGGACTAACAGAGAAAAGACATGGCAAAGGGAAGAGTTGGGAGTTTTGAGCTGGAGACCAGTAAGTGAACACACAGGAGAAGAACACAGAGATATAGAGATGGCTCTTTAAACATGGCAGAAGCCCCTGGGAAAGAGACAGAGCCATTCACCTGATAGTCTACAGCTAGCCTTGTGGCACGAGCACAACATCTGAGCCCAGAGAGAAATGGAGCCCCAGGAAGAGAGGAATACAAGAAGCCTGAACCCTTGCAGATCTCAGCAGCCATCTTGCCCCAACATGTGACAATAGACTTTGGTGAGGGAAGTAACTTATGCTTTATGGCCTGGTAACTGTAAGCTTCCATCCCCAAATAAATATCCTTTATAAAAGCCAACCAATTTATGGTATTTTGCATCAGCACAGTTTGGCTGACTAATACAACTATCTTCACTCTTTCTGAGAAAGGAAAAAATGTTTCCATATTGATTGAATAATATTTTTAAACAGAATCCAATAAACATAATGTCTACCCAAAATAACTATTATTTATAAATGGAAATAGGTATGCATGTTATTTTTCTACTGTGTGGTGAAATATACACATTGTCCCTAAAGCATAGTACTTGTTTAGATAATAATTAATCAATTTATATATCCATCTATATAACATAGATTTAGTTCTCTGCACATTTCTCACTATTGGAGATTGAGTAGCAATAAATGCATGAATGATCATCAGGAAGTTAAGAATACAGTGGTGTGAAAAAACATGAAAAATAAAAAGTGAAGAATCAATTTTCTTCCAGATAGTTTTAAGATTTATGAAAGGATAAGGGTAGAGAAAAGTATATAATTAAGCTCTTCCAAATACTTGTTGAATAGATAAAGGATATATGAGATAGATTAGACAGAAAGTCATATGGATAGGAATAAAGATAGTTAATAAATAAATAAATAATTGTATGATATTCATCAATGGAAATCAGATTATTGATAGTCTCCAGCATCACCTCTCTAAACATGTTTCTCTGGAATGTGTCCATCATGCTCCACTCTTCCTGGGTGAAGTCTGTAGCTTCATCTTTGAAGGTCACTGCTTCCTAAAGCATCACAGAAATTCAAATTCAGACAGGACTAAATCCACCAAATTCAGTAAGATGGCTTTTGAGGACAGAACTGTGGAATAGAGGATCTATGTGGATAGAAAGTTCAAATATTTGTGAATCCTGTTAGATCATTCTGAATGCTGACCTGGTATCTACATATAAGGTATACTTGCAGAGAGTTTAGCAAACTGAATATATAAAGTTTCATTATGTAACTTAATGTAACATTATATACCATACGCAAGTTTATGTAAGACTATCAAATGAGTTGCAGTGTGATATAATTTGTCTATTGAATGAAAATCTGGTATTTATGATTTCCAGATGGTGATTATACAATTTGCACTTGAGAAATCTTACCAAAATCACTTTTCTCCTCCAATTTCATATAAACCTACAAACTCATCACAATAGAAGCAACATCTGTGATCTGACAATTTTAAATCATGACTAGGGTTTGTTTATTCCAATCCCTCCCAATGACCTCCATTTACCTATTCAAGGAAACGGTTCAACAAATTGTTATGAGTTTGGAGAGATAAAGGAGCTAATGTGCAAAATGATTCCTGTTTAAAAAAACATTGTTTAAGTAGAAGGGATAGGTCTATTATTCATTAAAATAGCATAAAATCTTGGAATTGTATAGTATTTTGCAGAACTTCACAGGCTGCATACAAAACTTAGGATCATTATGTTCTTCCTCTTTCATCTTTGTAAAACTCAGGTGTTAATTAGAAGATATGTTAGGTAGACCAAGAGCATAAGTAAGGACCCCTTGAAATGCTATACTGGATTACAACCCTAACAGGACTCCCCCTGATTCCAGGAGGCCATACTCAGTTTTACCATCAACCTCCAAATTGTAGTTATCATTGTCAATCTTGTATCTTTGCTTTGATTCTCAGGTAAAATATAGAGTTACCCTCTTTATGTTTTCTGGTATCTCCAGTTCTTCAAAAAATGTCACAGGACCTACAATTTTTTTTGTAAATTACAAACACTTTTTTCTCTATCAACACCTAAAGTCAAGTGAAAAAACTCCCTATTCATGTGCTTCCACTTGTCAAATTTTCATAATGGTTAATTACAAAGATGGAAATGGTTGATTAGGAATAAGTCGGTGATGAGAATTTCAAATATCTTTTCAAAATGCAAAAATGCATTCTATCTATATGCACTTTAAAATGTTTACTATTGGAGAAAATAAACAAATTATTTTCATTGAATTCTCTGGCATAAACATTTCTTGTGCTCCCCTGAATACTACACAACCCTTACCTTTGTGCCTTTAACACTGGATTGACACTTTACACTTTAACACTATATGCTTTTACTCACCTCTACCACATGTTGTCACCACAATCCTAAGCACATTATTACCACATACAAAGTTAATGATGGAATTATTTCCCTACCAAGGACAGGGGCTCCATCTCTTATCTGAATATAGAGCCTTAATGGAGGCTGGAACAAATTAGCCTAAATACTGGAAAAGACATTGTTCCTTAGTTAATCCTTGAGGCACCATAATTATCTCAGGGATCTTGGCACACTTATATGGTTCTCAGAGCTTTGAATATCTACTGAGTGCACATAGAATATTCAGAGCATTAGGAGGAATCTGCCCATGGTCTCGGAATAGGGATGTAACTTCAGTAGAAACAGCAATTCTCCAATCACCAGGGGATGCATTGTCAATAGGCTATGAGATGTATTCCTCTGACTTTTTTTTTTTTTAATTTTTTTTTTTTTATTATGGGTAAAAATCGAAATTCTCACAATACATACAAACATTTGCAAACAGACCAAGGAAAAATCTGATGATGAGAAAGAAACCATGAGATTAGTCTTGTCCACAATTTCCAGAGCTACCAGTCATAAATACCTAAACTTTCACCTGGAAGTATCCCAGCAACCAACCAAGAAAAACATGTAGTTTGCTTCAGAAAAATAGTGGGTGGACATTCATCACCCGGTGTCATAATAAATAAGACAATGGCTACTGTTGCTAAATATAATATATTTATACAGATATATTACATATATGAACATGAAAACTATTGAAATTTATATAAGCCCATAATTTTCTGAATTTTAAACTCTCTCCCTGATTCCAAAACATTGGTATCACTAACTCATGCCACATGTGGATTTTGTTCTCCACCAACAGGCAAACACTATGAAATATCTCAGACTTAAGTATTCATGGTTCATGAACTGGCTATTTCTCCAATATCACTCCCAATCCTCTGGACACTTATTCACTCAATTCCTGCTCTACTCTCAGTCACTGTTTCTTTTATACAATTTCCCTAAATCATTTTGGTTTCCTCACATGTGATTTCCAGAAATATCACTTCCTCAACCCTGACTTTTTAAATGTTTCTTCAATAGATTTTATACCATTCATGCAAATTAAAAATATAATTCATGATAGAGTTGATTAATTTAAGGACTTAGATCATATGAAGGGACCAATGTCACCCATCCTCCAAATCTAGCTCATAAACACCCTTCATCAGAAATTAGCAGGAGGTCATAATATAAAGAGGCTTAGAGAATATAGAGTGGATTTGTGCAGGAAATATCTCTTTGATCCATCTAGTATTTTAGGAAAATGGTTATGAAATTCTGTCCTATATGAATCTCTGTTAGCTGCGATATCACTGTATATAATATATATGAAAATATTAATAATATATAAACTCTAAATTCTCCTCTTAAAGCATTGTTGACTACTAATTTTATTTCATGGACAAATGATGATAAGGTGTTAAAACAAACAAACAAAAAAGACCCATTTGTTCATGAATTATAGAAAAAAGAATATAAGCATTAAATATGTCATTTAATATAGGCAGTTAACTGGACTTGATTGGAGATGATAGTCAGCTAGTAGATTTCAGGACTGGAATGTCATGGTAAATGCATTCTAAGTACTTCTAAGCTAGTAGAAACCCATTGAATAATTTAAAACAGGAAAGTTATATGATATTTATGCTTTTAAATGAGTCATTTGCTGAAGAAAGGAATGTAGTAATTAGGAAGGAGTTTGGTGAATTTTAAGAATTAGATGATGGTTACTTGGCTTAGGGGCTAGGAAATGAAAATATGAGGGGGCAGAAGGAAGTAAAAGAGATAAGACAGAAAAAACAAAACCCAAGTATTTAAAAAAAATTTTGTCTAACATATGAATTTTAATGATGCCTTACACTTTGTCCTAAAGACTGAGCATGCCCTTATGAAAGAAATTACTTTTCCTTCCCTGAAGACATATAACATCTAATGGAAATCATAACTGTATTAAAAATCAGTTAGTATATGAAACTAAAAGACAAGATTTTATCAGTGAATTAAAATTTAGATTTGGTTATGGACTATATAGGAAATTCCTGTATGATGAAGGATTATACAAAATTTATCAGCTGGCTAATAGCTAAGAATTAGTCTAGAAATTGGTGCTAGATAATAATAGATGAGCAGGGAATAAAGTAAGAACATTCAAAATAAAAGGGAATGTATTTTTTTATTAGACTGATGATTAATTGCAAGCAGTCTTTCAAGGAGAAAAGAAGAGATTTTTTTTTTTACCTAAAATCACTCCAAGTTTTATGCCCCTGGTTGTCATTTAATTCCACTCTTTATGATTTGGATTATTATAGAAGAATAATTTTTGCAAAAGTCCATCTGGGTACCTGAGGAGAAACCTCTCAACTATCCTGTTGGAGAATTTTCTGTTCCAATCTGTGCCTATGATGTGATATTTGGTCTGTAGAGATGTGTCTATGAATAGAGATAATATATTATATCAAAGGATTGGAAGAGAATATAGAGGGTGAATAATAGGAATGGCTGATAGCAAGTCCTAAGGATTTCCAATGTTTAATATGTGAGAAAGATTCTTCAAATGCCAAGAAAGTTTGGCCACAGAAATCAAAGGAAAGCTAGGAGAAGGTTATGTCCTAGGAGACCAGAGAAGGATGGCTTTTGGAGAAATCACTGAATTTGTTTATGGAATCATGTAGGATAAAGAAACATTTAGTGGGTGTAGAGATATTTAGAAAACTTGACTATCAATAGTAGTGACCTTAAACAGAGAAGGTATTAATCGACCTTGAAGATGTTGAGGAAACACAGTTTATTAGCATAGTCTCTAATTTGAATCACATTGGCCAAAATGTACAAGAGAGGTGAAGTAATTGGGGGAAATAAATATAGATGCTAATAACAATTAAAGATATTTAAAGATATTAAATTTATGTCCTAAGAAAAGTGTTTGAAAATTGATAGAAATTATAAAATGGGAATTGAATGAGCCTGTATCAAATCTGATTTTATGGAGTACTCACCAGAACTGAAACTGTAGAAGCCAGTGATGCCAACTAGATGCTTAGACAGATTCCTTAAGAAAATAGTACTCACTCTTCTCCCAAAGCTGAATTGTCAAACGTTTTCCTCTTTGGCCAAATGCCTTCTCTAACTTTTCTTTCACTTGTATAGGGGAAGACAGTTAGTAAACCTAATCAGTGCTACACTCCAGAGTAAACACCATGATTACATGTACACTTAACCTAATCAGTACTTGTTAGCTTTGATTGGATTTACCAGACTCGATTTTTTGTCATTGTTGCAAAAAGTCTATACCCAAACACTTTTCATGACAATATACATCTCATTATTTTTCTCTGTCATCCCCACTGCCTTCTGACCTCTATAAGCTTCTGATGAATAACTGGCTCAACCTTACAGAGGATCCATGTATATGAGTCAATTCTCTCTTACTGTTTTTAGGATTCTTTCTTCTTCTCTTGGTATTCAAAATTTTTATTGAATAAAGGTACTCCAGAGAAGAAGAACCATCATAAGATATATATACACACACAAACACACACATGAAGATATTTTTTATGTGGAATTGTCTCACAGGACCATGAGATGGCAAGTCTGAATTCTATAAGACAAGCCAAAAGGCAGAAACTCTGGTAAAGGTGATTCTGAAGTCTGACAAGTCCATGTTCTCCAGGGAAAGCTAGCTGGTTGAAGGTGATACAGAAATTCTTCTTTATGACTACAGCAATTCTCAGTTTTGGCTTTTAAGATCTCCAAATGATTGAATGAGGAAATTTCCCTCATTACTGAGGGCAAGCAACTTTTTTGTTTGTAGATAAAATTAACCAATTATAGATTCAAATAAAATCCCCCTATGAAATACCTTTCCAGTAAAAATAATGTCATTGCATGCTTGACCAAAAAACTGGACACCAAAACCTAGCTAAGTTGACACATGAAGTCAACTATCACAGACTATGATGTGTCTCAGTGTGGGTTTCTTTGTATTTATCCTTTTAGAGTCTTTGAACATCTTAGATTTCTAGATTCATGTCTTGCATCAAATTTCAGATTTTTTCAGCTATTATCTCTTCAGATATTCTTTCTGGGACATCATAATGTGTTTGTTGGTATGGTTGATTGTGTCCCGTAGGCTGCTTAGACTCTTTTAAATTTCTTCATTGCTTTTCCTTCTGTTCCCTCAGACTGGATATTTCCAATTATACTATCTGCAGGTTTGTTAATTTTTCTGTCCAAATTGGAGGTTTAAACACCTTAGTAAAATTTTTTCAGTTATTTTAGTTTTCAACTCCAGAATATCTGTATGGTTCTTTGTAAAAATGTCTGTTTATTGAATTTTTCTTTTGCTCATATATCATTTTCCTGATTTCTTTTAGTTCTTTTTGCATCTTTTCCTTTAGTTCATTGACTATATTTAGAACAATTGATGTAAAGTCTTTGACTAGTAATTACATTGTCTAGGCTTCCTGCTTTATTTTGTCCCTTTGTATGAACCATACTTTGCTGTTCAAATCTGCACATTTGAAAACTACAATATGTTAATGGTAGTGACCAGATTCTTTTTGTCATATGGGATCACTGAAATGTCTTCCTTTAGCTTGTATTCAGCTAATGTGCTGAGTGAGATTTCCTTGAATGTCAGGAGCTCAGAAAAATAAAAATTAAAGCAAAACCTCCCCGAGTCTTTGCAGATTAGCTCTGTGCTGGGGCTTTCCATCAAGCTTATTTCAGTTTGCACTGATCCTATGGATCAGCCTAAAATGAATGAGTAGGTTCTTCTCAAGACTTTTCAGAGCATGCATCTTGCCCTGGGGGTTTACATGGCTTTCACAATTCTCTATCATAAAAGAATGTTCCTGGATGTTCTAATTTCTCAAGGAAACTTCATAACATTACCTTCCAGGACCCAGACATTCTTTGTATGTCTCAACTGTAATCTAACACCCCAGTCAGCTACAGTTTGATTGTTCCCTAAATGTTCCTGCAAGCTGTCCATCCCAAATGAGTTCCAGTTCAGGAGAAAATAAAGAATACATAGGATCAGTTCTTTAAGTAGCCACCAAATGGGCTGCAACAGATATACATGCACACTAAATTTGTGCATAATGTGTGTTCTTCTCCTTCCTTAACCAGAGTTCAGGGTCCCAGAAATTTTGGCCAGAGTCTCAGAGACTGCAGCCAATCTGGGCTGTGTGTGGGATAGTGGCAAGGAAAAGCACCACATAGCTTTCCTTCCATTACTTAGCTTTTTTCTTTCTTGATTTAACATTTCCTTCGTTGTTGGAAATCTTTTGTCTGTTTCTAGAGTTCTGAGAATGTTGATTCTGGCAGTTTTTGAGTGTTTATCAATAATTCTGCTGGAGAGGAAAGCAGGCATTTGGTGCCTCCTACTCTGCCATTTGCTGAAGTCCTGTTATTACTTTTATTTTTATTTATTTATTTATTTTTAAAGATTTTATTTATTTATTCATTTATCCCCCCCTTGCTGCTTGTGCTCACTGGGTCAGCCAACCACGCCATGCGGGCAGGCCTGCCTTCACCAGGAGGCCCCGGGAACCGAACCTGGGGCCTCCCATATGGTAAACGGGAGCCCTACTGGTTGAGCCACAGCCGCTTCCCATGTTATTACTTTTAAATGCACCTTGATAGATTATTATATAGAATAATAGGTGACACAGCTATCATGGTATTACTATAATCTATCTGGCCTCCATTCAGCTTGCTTGTAGCACCCAAACTCTGTAGATAATTTTGTTCTTTCCTTGTAGGTTACAATCAATCCTTGTAGGTTGCCTATACCAGATGTTGAGGATGACTGGAGCCAGCATGGCAAAGAAAGCCTCCTGTGACTTGGACTAAACTTGGAAAGGTGCCTAGGCCAGGCTCCCCAGAGGCAAGAACAGCTTCTTGGACAAGCTGCCGAGGAAATGCATGGTCTGCACAGAGCTGCTGATGACACAGTGTCAGGCAGTCCCAGGCTCAGTCTATCACACTCAGGGGCCCCAGGATGGACCCTCGCATGCCACACCATCACCGGCCAAGTCAACAGCCAAGTCTCCACCCCCCAAGTTGCCTCATAACATCTGCCCACTGGCTGGGCTGCTCCTGTCCAACACGACATTATGAGACGACAATACCGTGGACCAACAGGGCAAACTAGACTGTACCAGACTCAATTTTAAAGATTCATAAAATGTAGTAGAATAAAGTGATATTCCACTTTTTAAAATCCATTTTAAAATATTTTATTTACTCAATGAATACTTTTGCATGATTTCTTTGAAACAAGATATTTTTCCCTACAACAGATACAGTAGGGAACCATGCACACTGTCACTGTCTATGGACAAAGAGCTAAAAATCCATGGAGAAAATATAAAATTAAAAATGAAGGGAAATGATCAAATATGAAATTTTGTTATGGATATTAAAAATGTGACAAAATAGAATATATTACTAAGATGGAGAATTAAAGAGGGAAGTGGTAGGGCAGAGGCCACATAGTACTCTCAAGGACAGGTTAATTCTCAGAAGATCCTAACTCTCAGAAAGAAAAATGGGAAAACAATCTTTTAAACCTATATTTTCTTTTTTGTAGGTGGAAGATATAATTAAGGGACTTACCAAAATTTTCTTCATAATTTTAGTTCCTTCTTACTCAGAATTAAAATTTACATTTGAGTGGAATTTCAAATTTTCCTTTTCATAATTCCCTAAGTTTAGTTTTGCTTTGTGTAAATATTGTTAGACATATTTAATAGAACAAAGGGTAAGAAAATTAAGACTTTGGGGAAAGGCAATTGTTTGTTGCTTTGTTAGAATTTTATTTCCAGTCCCAGCAAAAAACATGGTTTCTACTTTCTTCCTAACAGAATTTAAACATATGAAAACAAACAAAAATTATAAAATATATGGAAGAAATCTTTATTTTATTAAGTTATATGGACATTTTGTGTTATAACTATCTGTACATTTTTAAAGATAGGTGTTTCCCATGTTTCTTCACACATGCTAAGGAATTGGATGTTAATTCCATTTGCACTTTGAAGGTATCTGAGGAGTGTAAAAATTTCTGATGCCAGTGTCCCATCCCCAGACATTCTGACTTAAGAGTTTTACCCCAGACATTGACTGTTTTAAAATGTGATAATAATAGGCATCAAGGTGTGTGAATCCATTCTTTAAAGAGCTGAGATCCAATATAGGACCTTGCTATTTACAGTGCAGTATCATTTGACAGGAGCATCAGTAAATACTGGGAACTTGGTAACAATGCAACAGTTTTTATGGGCACTAAATTTAATATTCTAAACTAATTACAATCTAGTTTGAATTTATGTTGAATTTTCAATAACCTATGAAAAGTCTGATCCCTTATTACACACCTTTCCCTTTTTTGCAGTTTGACTCACACATTTCATCTTTATTCATTGTGTGTACAAAACAAAATTTTATAATTATATTTATCTATTTGTATTTTGCACTCATAAAAACAAAATGTAGAGTTATGATGTAAAACAATTATAATATTGATATTTACTAATATTATTAGTTTTCTGAGAGATCTTTATTCATAGTTGTGAGTTATTGTTTAATGTACTTCCATTTCCAAATGAAAGGCTCACTTTAGTATTTCTTTTAGGGCAGCTCTAGTGGTAATAAACTACTTCAATTTTGTTAATTACAGAATGCCTTAAATTTCTTCCTCATTTATGAAAATCATTTTTGCAAAATACAGAATTCTTGATTGATTTTTCCTTTCATCACTTTAAATATGTGTCCCACTTCCTTTTGCCTTTTATTATGTTTAATGAGAAATCTGTGCTTAATCTTAGTGAAGAGTCCTTCTAAATGATGAGAGACTTCTCACACTGCTATGAAGACTCTTTTTGTATTTTCCTTTTGATATTTTCAATTTAATCAATCTCTCTATGGATATCTTGAATTTGTCCTGTTAGGCTTGTGTCAGTTTTTTATGTATATATACACGTCTTTCTTAAAATTTAGGAAGTTTTGGTCATTATATCTTGAAATATACTTTCCACCATATTTTCTCTCTTCTTCTGAACTAGTCTTTGTTTAATGACTTTCCTCACTAATTTTAGAAAACTGTATTCCATGTAGTATATGATTGCTGAAGTCTCTGTTCCATTAGCTTGCATTAGCTTGGACACCTGTAGGGAGCAAAACATACAAAAACAAAAACAGCAATGCAAAATTCAAAACAAAATTTTAAAAAACAACCTTTTTCCAGCCTTGCAGAATAGCTCTTTGCTGAGGCTGTACCCTTCAATCCTTAGTCAGGCTTAGACTGAATCTAGAGAGCATCCCCAGGTAAAATCTAAGAGACTTCCCAGGAATTTTCAGAGCATACACCTTGCCTGGGTTTGCTTCCTGGCTTACTATATACTCTAATATATATGAGTATTCCAGAATGTTGTATGTAATTTTCCAAAGAAATGCTTCCTAACTTTTCTTCCCAGGAACCTAGTCCTATATTATAACTCTCAACTGTAGTTGTTTTCACCACATAGCAGCAGTTTGATCATTTCCTTATAACAATTTAGAGCAATGACTGCCATTTCTCCAACCTGAGTGATTTTGGTGATAGGGGAACAGAGACAATTAGAACCAGAATATAGGTGCATGGTGTTTTATAAGTTGTGCTCTACTACATCCATTCCCAGGATCTAAGTTCCCATCCTGGAAATGTGGGCTTGCCATTCTTCAAATCTGCCACAGAGCATGAAAGGAATGGGCAAGATTTAGGCAAAAGAGCTATGTAATTTTCCTACCATTTCTATCCTGTCTTTCTCTTGATTCAATAACCCCTGGTTTCTGTAAATTTATTTTTATTAGAGAAGTTGTGGGTTTACAATCATGTATAACATAAAGGATAGCCATATATCATCCCACCACCAAGACCTTGCACTGTTGTGACATATTTGTTACAAATTGTGCAAGAACATCATCAAAATCTTGCTGCTAATTACAGTACATAGTTTATATTTGGTGAATTTTCCCACAAAACACCCTATTATTAACACCATATATTAGTATTGAATACTTTTATAGTTCATGAGATAATATTCTCATATTTGTACTGTTAACCATAGTCCATAATCCACAAAGTGTTCACTGTGGTATATTGTCTCATGTCCTGTACAATTTATCCAAAGTGTATGCTTAGTGGTTCTCAATTTCATTACAGAGTTGTGCTCACTTCACCTCAGTCAATTTTTTAACTTTTTCATTAATCCAAAAACAAAAGTCCCATACTGTCTTATACTCCCAATTATTGATTGTTTGAATTGGTATAGTAACTTCTTTGTCATTGCTGCAAAAATATTAGAATATTGATAGCTATAGTCCATAAGTTACATAACGTGTTTTCCCCATACATTGCCATATTCTTAACGCTGTATAATAGAGTAACATTCTTGTGTTTGTACTATAAACCACAACCCTCACCTGCCACGCAAATCACCATGTTGTACAGTTCCTAGATTACCCTCTAGCTTCCTTTAAATTGACATTAACTTTCTAGAGTACCTCTTTCCTCCACAATCACATTCTTAAATCAGCAGTTTTAGTTATATTCACTATAATGTGTTACCAAATCTATTTCCATTTACCATCAACCTTATTAAACATTCTACATACATTCAGAATCATCTTCCCCTTCTCAACCCATGTTCTTCAGCTAGCTAGTTATTCATAAAATAAAACCATATAAAAGTAAGTAATGAAATACCTAACTCAGAATTTAGGTTGGCTGTTTTGAACTAAAGGGTTGGAAAGTTAGGAAATAGGAAAATCACACAGTCACTAAAAATTAGATTAAAAAAATGGCCTTATATTTACAACAAAAATGGATTTCATAACAATGAGTTTTAAAATTACATTTACCCATTTAGCCACAGGCAGAAATGTATAACCTCAGACCTCTCCAAATGATGCTGGTGTGTCTATGAAATGCAGACCACGGAGAGGTAATCACTCTAGAAAGTGTGCATTAAATGGCAGATGGATTACAATAAGAAGGTGGGAGGGTAGACAGTGAAGTTTTCATATCCAGATCCCCTTTCAAATTTACAATAAGATAACTCATTTGACCTCTATTGCGAGAACTAAAAGATGAGGAATGAAACTAAAAGCGTTTATGGAAAATGGTACCTGATAGAAACTGGAAGAGTGGGAAAGATGATTTTCCAACTTACAAATTCAATTCAATGTATTGAACCCCAGGTAGGAAAAAATATAATCCAATTGATAGGCTAAAAAAACAACAGCATAATTTCTATGCGATTTTTCAGGAGGTAAATAAAATGATGCTAGTGCTGAAATAAAGGAGTGGACAAAGATATATCTAAACTTTAACAATTTTCTGAGATGAATATTTTTTTCTCATTTTAATATTTCTGAAATAAGTTTATGCAGTATCTTAAAATTAGTTATTTCTTACCATACTGACATTGTTTATTAAACAACAATTACCTTTTTAGAGATAAATAAAATAATGACACGTTAAAAATGACTGCCTATGATTTAAATCAAAAGAAGCTGATATTTGACAAGGCCACGAAGCCCACTCAGTTGAGAGAGAATGGCCTCTTTAACAAGTGGTGCTTGGAGAACTGGATACCCATATCCAAAAGAATGAGAGAAGAATACCATCTCACACCTTATACAAAAATCAACTCAAGATGGATCAAAGATCTAAATATAAGAGCCAAAACCATAAAAACCTTGGAAGATAATGTAGGGAAGCATCTACAGGACCTTGTAATAGGAAATGGTTTCATGATCTTCACAGCCAAAGCACAGGCAGCAAGAGAAAAAATAGATAAATGGGATCTCCTCAAAATTAAAAACTTCTACACCTCAAAGGATGTTATTAAGAAAATAAAAAGGCAGCCTACCCAATGGGAGAAAATATTTGGCAACAATGTATCTGATAGGAGCCTGATATCCTGCATATATAAAGAAATCCTACATCTTGAAAATAAAAAGACAAACAACCCATTTAAAAAAATGGGCAAGTGACCTGAAAAGACACTTCACCAAGGAAGAAATACAAATGGCTAAAAAGCACATGAAAAAATGATCAACATGGCTTGCTATCAGGGAAATGCAAATCAAAACTACAATGAGATACCATCTTATACCCATCAGAATGGCAGCTATTAGAAAAACACGTAGAATCTAAATGTTGGAGAGGATGTGGAGGAATAAGAATTCTCATCCACTGCTGATGGGACTGTGGTATGGTCCAGCCACTGTGGAGGACAGTTTGGCGGTTCCTCAGAAAACTAACAATAGATCTTCCGTATGATCCAGCAATTCCACTGCTGGGTATATACCCAGAAGAACTGAAAGCAAAGACACAAACAGGTATATGCACACCAATATTCATAGTTGCATTGTTCGCCATTGCCAAAAGTTGGAATCAGCCCCGGTGCCCATCAACAGACGGATGGATAAGCAAAATGTGGTACATACATACAATGGAATATTACTCAGCTGTAAGAAGGAACAAAATGCTAACACATGGAATAACGTGGATGAATCTTGAAGACCTTATGTTGAGTGAAGCAAGCCAGGCACTGAAGGATGAACAGTATATGACCTCACTGATTTGAACTGAGGAAAGTGAGCAGTCTCTGAGAACCATTGTCTGAAATATAGGTTAAAAAGGGAGAGAAAGAGAAGAAAAGGCTTTGAGCCATCACCCATATGGACATAATCTATGGTAAAGGTATAGAGTATAGTTGCATATTGAAAGATAGGACAGATGGGTAGTGATATTATTGGGTTTGGTGGTGCAGCATTGACAGGTGGGTAGATTAGAAAGGGCAGGTTTAAATACCCAGGGCATGTAACTATGAATATTGACAAACCATGAGTCAAGATAAGGGAGTGTCATATGCCCCAGGGGAGTGGGGAGGAAGGAACAGTTAAGATCTAATGGGGTATTTAGTGGTCATGGGAAAGGTTTTTCATTACCTTACAGTAATGGACACAGGACATGGTAAATATCATCAAAACTTATTAAACTGTATTGTCTAAATTGTAAACTATACTGTAAATCATTGATAATGTTTAGTTGCTGTATTTTGTTATCTGTATAAAAGTTATAACAATGCTAACATCCAAAAAAAAAAAAAAGGTTTTAATATGGGGTGGGGAAGGGGGGATGTTTTGGTATCTGGGAGTCTCTGGTATTCTATGTGTGACTTTGCTGTGACCTAAAACTTCTTTGAAAATTAAATGAAAATTTGGGAGACACTGAGGATTGAGAGGGGGAAGGTGTCACGGAACACCAGACATCTGATAACACAGTGATAAAAGGACAAAAAGAATAAATACATTTATTTTTAAAGGCATTTCTTTTACTTTTTTCCCCATTTTTTGAATGTCCCAATCTGCTAATTATATCTTGTTTTGTTTTTTGTTTGATTGTTATTTTGTTTTTTTTTCCCTGAGTTTCCTTATGTTTGTCTCTTGCATGTAAGCTTATCATTGTTGTTTCTTTTTCCTATTAAGTGTATTTGATTATTATATGGGTTACATGTTCATGGAAGATTTAGATCACAGAAGGGTTACAATGGGTACTGCAGGGGATTATTGGTGGGGGGTGTCTGGGAGGGGGATTCATGGGAATAAGTTCATCTGAATATACATGAAAGATATACAAAATTGTTCAAAAGATCAAAAGATGGGGCATGGCTGCGATGGGTGGACAATCACTCAATAAATGAGGGAATCTGAATTCCTAGCCTGGAGAGCTCTGCCACAGTCTCCAAGAGAGCAGCAATAGTCCTCTGGGTGCAGGGACAGTGTGTGTCAAAAGAGAATGACCCACTGATGAGTTCTTTTTATTGATGATTACCCTTGTGAATCTTTGCTCTTGTAATTGAGACTTAGCTTGCTGTTGTGGGGTGCCTAAGGGTTGCCACCTGAGAGCCTCCTTGTTGCTCTAATGTGGCCTCTCTCTAAGCCAAACTCAGCATATGAATACATTACCTTCCCCTCAACGTGGGACATGACTCCCGGGGATGAGCCTCCCTGGCAATGAGGGATTAATACCAAGTGCCACCTGGCAACACAACTGGAAAAAGTCCTTGAATAAAAGGGGGAAAAGGTAAAGACAAATGAGTTCAAGTGGCTAAGAGACTTCAAAGAGAGTTGGGAGGTCCTCCCAGAGGTAACGCTTATGCGTAGAAGCTCATAGAACATCAAAGTGCATATCAGCCCACACAGAGGGGCTCCTGAGTGCTCTGGAGACACCCAGGTCCTATATGAGGGGGGATAGCCCCAAAGACTGATGCCTTATCAGTGGACTCTATTTTGGTATCTGTGCTCCTGAGAGTGACAGAATTGGACTCAAATAAGTCCTCCCTGCACATGGTTCATCAGTCCCTTCTATTCAAACTTATATGTGATGCTGGATTTTTTAGGTATACTTCCAGAGACTGGAGCCTCTGGCCTACCTATGTGCCAGGTGTGTGTGGAATCTTGGTGGAGCTGCAACTCCTACCCTACAGCTCAATGGACTCATCCCAGTCACCTGGCGAGGAGAAAACGATGGGCAACGGCCATCCCTGGGAATGGAGAGAGCCTGCATCTGCAGGCAGGATCATCCCACCCACCATATCCATGGGATATAAGCCCTCTCTTCTTTGGAGGTGGAGTGGACATCACCATCCCAGTCCCCTCAGGATTGGGGGAAAAACTATGGACTAGAGTGGACTTGATGGTATTCTCTTGTTCCCATATTGTGATTCTAGCAATGGAAGAAATTATAACAATGAGGTGGAGCTGGTGGCCACTTGACACTTTTGAGCCAGGGAGGGGATATGCAGTTGAAATACAAGGGCTTTATCGGGACTTGGAGGTTGTCCTGAATGCTCTTGTGGCAACGGATGTAGGGCATTTTAAATCAACACATGCCATTCAGAACTGTGTGGAAGAGAGTGTGGTCTACGATGTGAACTGTGGTCTATGGTCGATGGCAAGGCCCCAGGATGTATAAGTCCATTGAGGGTGATGGGCCACACTTGTGGGAGACGTTTGTGTGGGAACTGGTGGGAGGTGTGGGAGGTGGGGACCATGGGAATCCCTGTAGTTTCCATGTAATATTTAGGTAATCTAAGCACCTTATAATATATAATTTTTTAAGCAAATGCACATATATGCATATATATTTATATATCATTTTACAAATATTGGTATGTATTGTGAAAAATTTGATTTTTACCCACAATAAAAAATAAATAAATAAATAAAATACTATATAGCCCTGTGTAGAACCTACACAACCAAACTAAAATTTAAACAAAAGAATATGCTGCAGAATGGGTGTAGTTCTGTGGATAAAAAAAAGATTATGCAATAATCTAGAACTCTATTAGCTTTTTTACTTGACTAAAGCAGGTTCCAAAAATATAATCAATATTTCTAAATCATTTTATTTAATCTGTTTTAAAAAAATACTCATCTACTTTTAATTCACTAAATTCCTTGAGATACTGTAAAGAAACAGTAGGGCGATGATCTTAATTTTGTGTTTGTAATACTGTGAGATCAGAAATCTGAGGAGCTCAGAAGTTTTGAAGTTGTAGAATAAAGAATCTGAGTCAAAGAATGAATATATGTGTTAGACATCATGCATCCAATTTGTTATGATATGGATTTTTTGGGAATGATATAAAAGGATGTGTTCTTTATTATATTAAGATTGTTTCATGGTCAACACTAAGTAGAGAATCAAAATAAATTGTTTTTAATTTTCAAAATTTCAATTTATTCTGAATAATATAAATTAAAAACTATAATCAATTCATATATAAAATGAAAATTAAACATGTACCTCTCCTAATCCTAGGCACATTCCCCCAAAAGAAACAAATGTTGACTCTACAAGTTTGTGTAAAAAATGATTTGTTATATCATACAAATTAAATGCTCTGCCATGCAAGCTATAGTTTTAGTAACAACATGTTTTGACCATGCTTCCATAGAAGTACATGTATATTTGTATAATTCTGTTAAATGTATGTAACTATCAGTTAATTAGTTTCTTCTTGGTGATTACTTAGGTTGTTTCCAATTCTTCACATGAAAGCAATGCTGTGCAAATATTTTTGGGAATTAATGTACTCATGCATGCAAGATAAATTCCAGGAAATTAATTAGTGGAAGTTGGTTCAAAAAGTTTGTGCATTTTTCATTTGAAAGATAATGAAAAATTATCATCCAAAAAGAATCTATACTCCTCCATACAAATTGAGATTATTTTCTCATATATGCAACAGTATTGGTTTATAACTACCTCTTAAGTATATATCAACATGTTAAGAGAAAAAATACTCACATTTCCGATATGCATTTCCTAATTAAAATGCAAGTAAAATTAAAAAAAAAAAAAGTTCAGTGCAGCCCTACTAATATATTGGATTACTATTTCTTTTAAAATTATCTTCAAAAATTCTGGCAAAAACTGATTTGTTTATTTGAAAGGAAAAATAGTCATAATCCAACACAAAACATGTCTGCTCATGATAGCTACAAGGAAATTAATTCAAAGGAAAAATGTTAAAATTAGTGGAATATGTATGAATGATAATTACAAAATACAGAATCATCTGGCCTTCATATATGTTCTACTAGTGCTTCTCGACAAAGCCTGTTAGAAATGTAAATTACCTTGACCCACCCCAGGGACACTGACTCAGAATTGCCTGAGTTGGGCTGCCCATTTCTAGGCATGCTTAGAGAAGCTCAGGGAACTACAATTTAAATTCCAGTTCTCCAACTTCATTCCTTACAGTCAGAGAGGAAAGTAATGCAATGACTGAAAAGTTTCAGATTATGCCTGAGAAAGTTTCAAAGAGAGAAAAGAGTGAGATGAAGCATGGAAAAGAAAAATCAGGATATGAATGGGGCAGAAATGAGAGAAATTGAACACAGGGATTGGATATTCTATGCCTCTCTATTTGGAATTGTTGATGATTTTAAAATGTCCATGACCTAGTTTGTGTTTTTGGTGGAGAGCTTACAAGTGTTGTGTACATTATTCCTAAGGAAGAGATTGTGAACAGAGAGTTAAAGAGGGAAGATCATGATGGAAGTGTGTAATTTGTATATAAATGAGCCAAAGATGGCCCCTGTGTTTGTACTGTGTGTTGTTCAGCACTTCACAGAAGCCCAGGGCAGTTTAGTACCCCTCAAAACCACCCTGATGCAAAATTCAAATCCTTGCACATGCAACTGGTTTAAAAATAGCCCAAATAAGTGTTTCTTATCCATTTAGAGCTCATCTGTTTTGCATACCCTGCAAAACTGCTTCCAATATCAGCTAGTCATAGAAAATGTAAAATCCTATTATAAATTCTGTGCCTAGGAAATCTCTGACCCAGAGACACCCCATCATGTTGATTCTCAGACATTACCTTGAGTGCTAAGCCTCCACTCCCACGGCCCTCTTCCCCTTCTTATGGTCCCTTGCAGCATCTGTAAGGTCCAATGTTGGGAAGAATTGCCCCTCCCTAACAGTCTGGTCAAGAGTCATCCAATAAATTCTCTGTGTTAGTGCCATCAGCACTGAAAACCTCAAAAGTAAGGTAAATGCACTATAGTCATGAATTGAAGATTATGATTAATCTGCAATACAGGACTGTGCATCTGAGGACAGATTAAAAAAAGAAAATAAGAGCTCATTAAAAGTCCTTGTCAACTTTTTATAACATTTTCACCTAAAAATTCAGATAGATCAGTAGAAAATTAGGGAATGGAGTATATTTGGCAAAGGAGAATTTGGCAGAAGACACTGGAACAATTCAGGGCAAAGGCATTAAAGTGAAACAAAGCTGGTTTTTAATCCATTTTCTCCCCCTTTTTATATCATATGTAAATCTGGAAGAAGTTACATTTGTACAGTAATTTAATGGATAATAGGCATATGTGAATTAATTTATAATGCACATATTCTTGGAACCCAGACCTTTAACACCTTGCAGGATATTCCACACACACAAACCAAAATTTCACATGTTGAGGATTATTATTGCCAAAACATAGATATGTATAAAAATATGATGTTAGAAATAAATAAGTTGAAATCCCCAAATGGAGTATTTACATTGGTAAATGAAATTTAATTATGTAGATACACAGTGTTAAGAGAACAAAAACTGTCCCAAGAGAGCTGACCCAGCCAGCTTGGTATAAGAAAGGGAGCAGCCATGACCTAGAGTTTTCTGAGTTCAGGGCTGACATCTTCAGGGGCCCTGACACCCCTTCTGCAGAATTCCAGGCCTGCTCTTTACAGTGGGGAAAATGCTGCTCCATAAACTCTGTCTTGGGCCAGGAGACACAGAGTGTGTGGGATTTAGAAGCCATGAGCAAGTGTCATTTTATGCTCTTCTAGCTTTTTAGACAGTTCTAAATCTAGGAGGAAACTGATGTGGACATTAATACTAGGATAAAATTTCTTGAGAAGGAAAGCCCTGATAATATTAACCTAAAACTTCAACAATCTTAGACCAAATTATCAATAGTTAAGCTGTATTGGTGATAAATTGGAATATGGGGTTTTAAAAAAAAGTACAAGTGGACCTGGGGGAGGAAAGCTGTTTTGGATGAAAATCCTACTGCTAGTGTGAGGTCAGAGAGGGAAGCCTAGGTGTTCAAGCAGGCAAATGCTGAAGGGATGCATAAATTTATATTTGAGTTGTGGCCAAGGGCCCTTCAGGAGTAGTTGTCCTATTTCTTAATTTGAAATGTCACTGTCCTGGTTTTGTCTTTTACTGTCAAATTGCTATATTCAAATGTCTTCAGAATGTATGTGCAAGTGTGTTAGTGCAAATAACTAAGGTCTCAGACTCTAGAAGCATACTGATTTAAAGAGCCATTACTCCACTCTCTTCATGTGGGACCCTCAGCAAGTTATCCAGACTTCATTTTACAATATAATGAATGCCAAATAAGCTCTAATTTCACAATTTCATTGTGAACATTTCAAATATAAACATAGAGGTCCCACTATGATTTTAAAGGAGAGACATAATCTGGATAGTGCATGAAATTAGGTTAACATTGGTTATTGTACATAGTCAGTGAATATTCAGATTCTGATTTAAATCATTATTATTCTCTCTAAGTATAATTTGAAAAAGTTTCATTTCCTCTAAAGGATTATAAATTATTCTCATTAAAGATAACTCCTAGTAACTTATGCTGTACTAGAATCCATTAATTTTGGAAAGAATGATGCACCCATAAGTTGGATTTCCATGTTCCTTTAAAAAGAATGCAGTATGTTTGAATAAAGTAAGAGGAAAACATGTCCAAAATAGTGGATGCTTGGGTTGTAGAGAGAGAGCAGTGCCCCAGGTGCCTATAATATACAGAGGGGTAGTGTTTCCCAGTGGGGTATCTCATTACCCAGGCAAACCCTTGCTGGGTACTTCCTCACCCAACATGGCTTTCACTCTAATGAGTGCAAACAGTGGCACTAATTCCATTCAACTCCCCCAGACAGGAACTGCTAACAAAGGCAGGAGGTGATTTATTAAGGAATCAAAAATTACATATCCTAAATAAACTGTTATTCTTAAAAAAGAATTCTGCTAGTCTCCAGCACCTGTGTTTTCTATTCAATCATGGAAAAAAATGTGTGTCATGAAATAAGCTAAAGAGTTCAAGTGATGAGGGGATTGTTTAATCTGACACAGGAAGAAAAGGTGAAAACATACTTGCAAATGTAATCAGGTGATATCTCTTACCAATGCTGTGGCTACTGTTGTATCACTTAGATGTGTTTCCCTTTGAGTGACCACCCCAGTTAGCCCTGCTCTGGGCATAACCATAACTAGCAGGGCCTTTATCTCCATACAGTTTGGATAAGAACCATCCTTAGCTTCTCTGAATGACCACTGATGCTTTTTCTCCAAATGGCCCCTGCCTCTTCTTCTCCATAAAGTCCCTTGCCTTTTTGCACTGCAATAGCAAATCCTGTATCTCCTTTTGGCTTGGAGAAGAAGCTTCCCTTGTCACTTCTGATTTTCATTCTGCATAGTTTGAAACTTCCAATTCCAAGTATCCATAGGAAAGCCTTAGCCCTCCCATTTGAGTCAAAATAAAGGCAAGACCCTGAGACCCACATGTGTTTTTCCACCCCTCAACCTCCTCCATGGGCCCTCACAGGAGACTAAATTGGGTAAGCCCTCATTCTCCCTAGTTTTGCCCAAAAACCACACCCAAATCAGGTTTTATTAATGCCATTCAGGAAAAGCATATTATGTACTCCTCTCATCAAGTAGTGTGTGTGTGTGTTTGTGTGTGTGTGTGTGTGTGTTTAAGGGGATGCAGAACAAAAAAGTTCTAGCATTTATATATTCAATGCATAGGTTCTGAGTTTACATTCAGATTTGCATTTGGAGAACTGGGGACAGAAGTTTATGGCAAGGCCAACATTTAGAAAAATGCCCTTAGAATAAGAAAATATTTATTATTTTTTAACATTTTATTTTACTTATTTTTAACAAAGGTAGTTAAAACAAATACATAGTTTTCAGAATCAAGAAGTTAAAAACCTTCGAAGGAAAAAGAAACAATATTCTTGTTTTCTCTTAGAATATAATTTATTTTTTGAGTGAATGTTTGAGACAAGAGCTGTGTCAAGTATTTCATGTCCCTTTGAAACTGGCTCAGAGAGTTGCCCAACCTATCTTAACAGGATTGCACAAGGGCCAGGAGGGAGCCCTTGGTCGGCGCAGGAAGTGCGCGTGTGCGGTCCCTGGGCTCCAGGGTCTAGCCTGGAGGAGGGCGCGCGCGCCCCTGGGAGCTTGTGCTGGGGATGTCGGGGTACCAACACCTGCAACCTCCCGGGGAGCGGGGCGGCCCCTGTCCTCCCTGCTTCCCGCGCCGCTGCCAGAAGTGGTGGCGACTTCCGGGGAATGGAAGCCTGGGTGAGGGCAGGCGGGCTGTGCTGGCCTGGCTGGATAAGGCAGACTGGCGGGGAAAGTCTCAACCCCCAGGCTGCCTTCTCTGTCCTGTCCTGAAATAAGCCTAGGCCTCCTTGGTGCCCCAGGAGGGCCTCGTGTGGCCTTTGATCCAGTGGGTAAGTCAGGGATTCCAGCTGGCAAGAGGCTCATTCATTCTCTCTCCTGCCAGCCGGGCAGGAAACTGGTCCTCAGAGGGGAAGTGACATGGCCAAAGAGGTCAAAGATGGTGGCCGGAGCTCGGTGGTGTTTGCTGAGGTCTCCAGGGTGCTGGGCTCCAGAGGTTGGATTAGGTTCTGAACCCTGCCCCTATACCACCCACCTTGATTTTGCAGGGAGATGGTCACAGAGGGGGACAACCCCAGTTGGTAGAGCTCAGTGGCAGAATGTCCCCGGGACCTATGGGGTCAGGAGAGCCCAGGATGGTGTGATCAAAAGGAAAAGTGACCCAGAGACATAGGGGTCAGCCAGGAGTGCACACCAAAGCTCCTGTGCCAGGCCCTGTGCTGGGCACCAGGAATAAGGAGGTGAACAAGGGCTGGAGGTAGAGACCCAGGCCTGGACACAGTCATTATGAAGAAGGGAAGTGTTGGATTCCTCTAGGTTCTTGGCTATGATGCATTAATGAATTTATGAACATGCTAGTTTATTTAGACCAGTAAAAATAAGTTGTTTGGGAAATGGGGAAAAGAACAGAGCTTGCTGAGAAATGGGAGAGAAAAACAGAAATACACACCAAGATTTGGTGTGGGCTCCTCTAGGCAGAGAAAGCATACTCTGCCTTGTGTAATTACCTTTTAAACTGTTAATTTTTCTACCCTCTTCGTAATGATAAGGGGATGGGCCCCAGCTGGTATTGGTTACCCCAATATTGGGGTAACCAATACCAACTGTGGGACCAATGGTAAGGATTGTTTGGAATATCTGGGGCCAAGGGGAGATCCCAGAAAGAGAAACTGGGACCTCAAGGTTACACTCAAGGAAGGTCCCAGTGAGGTCTTGCAGCCTTGTTATCTGCCAGCCATGTAGTCTGCCAGCCATGTTGTCTGCTGGCCATGTTGTCTGCCAGCCATGCTGTGGCTCATCTCCTCTGTTACCCTGTACTAACCTGCTTCAATTACCCAGGGTGACTGCAGCTCAGAGAAGGCACCCTCATCCAGCCAAGTCCAGAGGTGGTGGTCAGGATTTTAGGATGGGGGGACTTCATTTATTTTTCAGCCTAGATTCCTGGTGCCAGCCCTGTGTTAGGCAATGCCAAGGATCCAATTGGGAAGCACATCTGGCCTCCTCTCTGGGAAGCACAGTAACTGTTGGTCCTTTCTGATCTCCTAGATAAGACTGTAAGCCTCTTTGGCTAAATGCAGCTGTCATTCACCTCCCTGTCTCTGCCACACTCCACTCAGTCCTCCTGTCTCAGCCTGAGTGAACATTTAGAACAGATTCCTACCTGTCTTAGGTCATGTCCTGTCCCTTTTCCTGTTGGAAGCCTTCCTTAAGCTATCTCCTGCCCCAGGCTGAGCTGATGGGTGAGAAGGGTTTAACACCATGCCTGACTTCCAATAAATGTGCCAGCATGAGAAGCATTGCAGTGGGTTAGTTAAGAACTCTGGAGTTAAACCCAGGTTCAAGTCTTAGTTCCACCACTCCTTAATTCTGTGATCTTAAACAAGTGGATAACCTCTCAGTTTCCTCCTTGATAATGTGGATGATGATGATAGTGTTCAGCTCAGTAGGAAGGCAGTTGGTGCTTTAACTTTAGAGCCAGAACAGACACAGAGAAGTGTGTTTAAAGTATATGGAAAGGGCTCTGGAGACAGGATTTCCTTGCTTTGATTCTTGGCTCCATCACCTCCAGCACTGTGACCTTGGACATGCTACTTCCCCTTCTCCAGGCTCAGTCTCCTCTTCTGTAAAGTGGACAGCATCATCCACAGTTCACTGAATAAACATAGTCCATTGAGGTAGTCACATGTGCCAGGCTCTGTGCAGGGAACATGGACCTGGCCCAGGGCAGTGTGAGCCCAGAAGAGGTGCTTGCCTCAGTGGGGATAGCAGAGGATGGTCATGTGGCATATATCCCTTGGGCTTCCTGTGAGCTGGACATAGTGCTAGGTGATTGTGGGACACCCAGCTGGAATCATCCAACACCTGTCCTAGAGTAGCTCAGAGACCTGTGAGGGAGACGCATAAGGACATAGCAGGTGCAGAGAGAGGAGAGGGTGCCAGAGGAGCTCAGAGGGAGGGGTGTTTGTATACAGAAGGTTATCCAAGTGAAGCAGGCTAGGTAGGGAATCTGTAGATGGATCTGTGACCTGGCAAAAAGTCAGTGTAGACATCAGAACCCCTAAGATGGCTGCTGGAAGACCCTGTGACAAACTCCCATTCAAGACAAGATTTTTTCCAGAAGCCAGGAGAAACCCTGGATATTCTCCTGGGACCTTATCATTGGGCCCTCCCAGGGGCTTGATGGGTGGGGCAATCAATAAAAACAGCAAACAGCTGGGCCTCCTCCTGTGCCACTAACAAAGGAGTGGAATAATTAATGGTTTAAAAAGCAAGCACAAAGCCCAAACTGCTATGTCATCTCTCTACTCTTTTGACCCCTGTTCTTGCCTTCTGTACCCTACTCTCACCATTTTCCCCCCACCATGATGGCCATGCAAGTAAAATCTGGGTATTTATAATCTATAATGGACAATTGTAGTTTGTAAATAAGCCCACTTTATCATTCTTCAGCCCTTTTCTCTCTCTGCGACCCATGATCTGTTATATTCTCCCATTTTTCTTCCTTCCCTACCTTAATAAATTACTGGCCTAATCAATGTGACATGCTCTTGAAATTCATTTCTTGCAGTATAGCCAAGGACCTTGACAAAATCCAGCTACACAGATGAGGTTGCATGTCTTGAGTCTAGAGGGACAGGGATCAGACCAAAGGCCCCTTGACTAAGCATATGGGAGCATGATGGTGAGCTCCAGGTGGGGTATGACAGGAAGAGTGGTCCAAGGCCACCAGAAGCCTGCCTATTTCACTGGCAATCTTTTTTTTTTTGATGGGCACACAGCTCAGGAGCACCTGAAACCACAGTCCACTGGCCACCCCAAGCCTCTCATTCAACCTCCTGTGTTTCCTGGGGCCTCTTCCCTGCAGGGGCCCATGTGGAGTGCTGTTGACTCACTGTTGGTACAGAGAGTGAGGCCCATGACACTCACTGAGTGTCAGCAGCCCCAGCACATGCCTGGTGCTCAGGGTCCTAAGTTCTCTGATGCCCTGGAGCCAAGGTGCCTTCTTGTTCTGGGATGATGGGGCAGAGGCCCTGAGCCCAGGGGCCCCACAGCAGGACTCTAACTTGTTTGTGTCCCTTCTGAGCTCATGTTCTTGCCCAAGGTACCTCCTCTATGAGTTGTCTTTGTGCCAAGGCTGGTATCTGAAGGAGAGAGTGGTTTTTCCAGAGGCCTAGGTATTGGTCATTTGTTTGAGGGCTCTGCGTCCTCAGTCATGGGGGCACACTGTCACAAGGACACCTATGGCTGGGTCTCTGGCTGGCTCAGTGGGATCCAGGACCCAACCCCCAGGCTAGTGGGGGGAGCAGAAGTGACTTTCACTGACAGCCAGGAAATGGGGGCAGGAGGCCTTGCAAACCACAGAGGGGAACTTACACAGCCTTGGGTGTGGAATGTTTGTTGGGGGTTCTTGGGCAGTTACTGAGGGTCAGCAGATTCATTCTAGAAGCACAGCTGTTGTGCAGCCACAACCTGTAGTTAACTTGGTCAAGAAAAAGGGCAATTAGGTCAGGGAGTAAGGATGGGCCTGCAGCCCAGAGAGCAGACTGAGTGGGGAGTGGTGTTATGGGGTAAGAAGCACAGTGGCAGAGAAGGAGCTGGAAGAGTCATTTTGTTCAGCTCCATCAAAATAGGTTTGAAAACCTGAAAGCAGCAGCAATAATGTTCAAGAAAAATGTAACCTATCAGATTGACTCAGATGTGGTGGTACAGTCCAGACAGACCAGTCACCATAGAAGAAATGGGGAAAGTTGCTAAAGAGCTCCCCCACCATCTTCCTCCCAAAAGGCACAGGATGCTCAGGGTGGCATTGGGAGCTCCCTCTGTCTCCAGCAGGTCTGAGGTGAGGAGGCTATGGCAGAGAAGCTGAGGCGACAAGTGAGGACATGGGTGGTGTCAGGTCACCCATCTCTGGGATCAGGGTGGGAGCAGGGGGTGAGTTGCTCCCAGAGGAAGGAGGCTCAGCAGGAGCTGTGAGGGAGAGCAGAGGGTTTGCCTGCAAGAAGTTGTTGTTGGAAGTGCCCAGCTGTTGGCAGGGCTGAAGAAGGGGTCCCGTATTCCTTCATTGAGCCCATGGGGGGCTAAGCCCCATCTGCAGCCAACCTCAGTGCTGGGTACTGTGATGGCCTTGTAGTTGCACATGGGCAGGAGAAGACACACCCCGAGCAATTCATAGAACAGGTGCTTAGAGATGGTGCTGAGTGCTGGGAAGGCTGTCAACCCTGTAGTTGAGGGGGTGACTTGAGAGGAGTTAGGAGGAGGTGGTGTCTGAGGGATGCTTGAAAGGCTGGGGGAGAGCCAGGGTGTGTTTCCTGGGGAACCAGGGCCAGGAATGAGCTTGGAGGCTGTGGGCAGTGGCCAGGAACAGCATGAGGGTAGAGTGAGTGAGGGGGCCAGAGGGGGGGTGAGCCTGACCTGGTAAAGGTCTGGATTTTGGCCTAAGTGCAGTGAGGCCAGGTAAGGCAGGGGAGTGATGTGACCTGGGTGTTTTGTGTTTTTTTTTTTTTTTAATTTTAATAATAGGCTTGTTGAGCTAAAATTCACATACCACACAATTTGCCCATTTAAAATGTACCATCTGATGGCTTTTCATTTATTCAGAGTTGTTGTTCCATTGCTGAAATAAGCTTTAGAATGCTCTGATCACCCCAGAAGGAAACCCTGTGCCCCCTGCTGTTGTCCCCTCACCCCATCATCCCCTCAGCCCCAACAGCCATTCATCTTTCTGCCTCTGGATTTGCCCTTCTGGATATTTCATAAAAATGGAATCATTTGTCCTTTTGTGTCTGGCTTCTGTCATCTAGCATAATGATTTCAGGGTTGATGCATATGGTAGTATGTACCAAAACTCCTTCCTCTTCACCTCCAAATGCTCCTACAATACACAATGCTTACTCATCCTCTTCACCTCCAAATGCCCCTATGATTGACATTGATTTCTCACAGTGTCCACTTCTGGCTGCTGTGAATAATGCCCTGGAGCATAGGAGCCCAAGCTTGTGAGGCTGGATGCTGCCATTTGGTGTGGGTGTGCACCTAGGAATGGAATTGCCAGGCCAGATGGCAGCTATGTCAAACCTTTTGAAGGACTGAAAGGCTGTTTTCCAAAGCAGGTGCACCATTTTATATTCCCTTTGGCTGTGTATGAGGTTCCAATTTCCCCACACCCTCACCAACACTTGTTAGCATCTGACTTTTTGATGAAACCATCCCAATGGGGGTGAAGTGGTGCCATTGATGACTGATGTGGAGCATCTCTTTATGTGCTTATTGTCACTTGTATACCTTCTTTGGAGAAATGTATTTTTTCAGATCCCCTGCCAATATTTTTAATTGGGCTGTTTGAACTAAGTCACTTCAAAAAGTCTAGTTATTCTGTGGTGTTGGGGATGGACTTCAGAGGGGTAGAGTGGGAGCAGGACTGTGGTGTTAGAGAGCAAGCTTCTCTCCTGAAGGAATGAAAGGGCTGGGGCTGGAGGCAGCATGGTAAAGGCAGTGCCCAGTGGGGCCAGTGCCAAGGGCAGGGAGCATGTCCTGGAAGTAGAGGCAGGCCAGTTTCAGTGAGAAGGGGCACAGTGGGGTGCCAGTGAGCAGGGAAGTCAATGGTGGTCAAGGCTGGGAACCACTGGATGACCAGCATATCTGGGAGCAGTTTTCACTGAATGATATCAGAAGGGGGTGGGGTTAGAGTGACCCTGAGGTAAGGCAGGGAGGTGAGGGTGGGGTGATGGTAAGGCAGCCCAAGGACAGGGGTAAGGCTGCAGAGAAGCAGGGCTTCCTTCCCCAGCACCAGCAGAGTTAGAGGCAGAAGAGACTGGCAGAAGAAAAGGGATAATTTGTGGGGAGGCTGCCAGAGCAGGTGGGAGGGAGCCTAATGGCAACACAATCACAGCAATTTGTCCAGAGCTTAAGAGCCTTCAGATCTGCTAATTGACCCCCTTCCATGGGCTGGGGGCAGGAGGGGGTTGCCTGGACCCACCAGCTCTTGGTTCTGGGCTTTACCTCATCCAAGCCAGGGGCCTCGGATTGCCATGGGTTTTCTCAGGGCAGGTTAGGCCCCCCTGGGGTCAGGTGCGTGCTGCTCGTGGGCACCCACCTCCATAGAGCATGGAGCCTGCCATGCCCTCCTTGCCCCACTCTGGGATTAGGAGAGGAGGAAGAGAAACCGGTGGCATTGAGCGAGCGCAGTTCTTTCCTTCCACAGGAATCCTGCGCAATCCTACAGGCCTCCACTCAGTCAGGCCTCCCGCAGCCCCCGGAGATTGACTCTATTATCCCCACTTTAGGAGGATCGCCTTCCCCAGGACCACGGGAAAGCCCCCCACATCTGGGCTCCACGTTTGTTGACTTTCTCTGTAAAGGGCCTCCTTCCAGGTTGCGCAGCGCTCCTGGCCCCGCACTTGCTGCTGCAGGAAGTGCAGTGCCTGGCAGGCCAACCATGGGCCCCTCTGAGGTGGAGGTGACATGTTAATGGTGGCAGAACAGGAGCAGGAAGGCTGACTCCTCTGGCTCAGGGCAAGACCTCCCGCTGCCTCCCTGGGAGGGGAGCAGAGGAACAGCTCAGATGGGGCAGGAAATAGGCAAGCTCTGGGCCCTCCAGACTGCAGGCAGGTAGACAGGGTGGAGGCCGAAGCCATTTTTATTTCATTATATATTAATTCTTTCAGTGTAAATACTTGGTAAGCAAGTTCAAACTAGAAAAGGTAGAGAAGCAGTCTCAGCACCTATCTTCATCACCTGTTAGGACACTTGGTTTCTTTCTTCCATTTTTAAATTACACATTTTTAACGTTTACAGTGTTGTAATCAGAGGGTGCACACAATTTTCCCCCAAATTGATTTTGTTGATGCATATTAAGAAATCATACAATTCAAACAAACAAACAAAAGATTGCACAAGAAGTAAGAAATGCAGGAAAGGAATAAAACCCCCAGATGTGTTTCATGTTTACTTTCTTGCTTTGTATCATTATACTGTCTTCTGCCAAGTAGACATTAGACAAATTCTTTACTCCTCCATTCCTTCATTTTTTTCCTGACCATAAGTGTTTCAGTATACACACGTTATAACATGATAATAGGGACTTTCCTTGACTTTAATAAATTGGCCATTAGAGGTATAACATTGACTAAGTCATCATAATCCTTAGATAAGAACAGAATTTCCTAATTAGTTCATGCATTTCTATTTTAGTTTTTTGTTTGTAATACTGGATTAAACACTGACAAACCTGCCATTCAAAAGAAAAATTAGGACCTTGACAAAATCTAATATTCAGCTATTACAATTTTAGAGACATATGATATTCAGTTCCTGTCTATTAAATTACTCTTGCTCCATTACCATTTACATCCTAAGCATTTTTCTTTTCTTCTTTCCATTTCATATTCTGTTTTCACAGAATCATTCCATGTTATATTACCAAATGTTTCTGTCCCTGAGTCATTTCTTCTCTGATCTTTTTTTTTTTTTACTTTATATTTTCCTTGCAATTTCTTCTCTTCTTCTGATTTCTTGTTTGTAGGACCCCCACATTTTCACTGTGCCTGCACTTCTTCATTTGCTTTCCACAGCCCAATTCCACTGGAACCTCAATCTGTATAAACTTAATGGCCTATCGGGGAGATGAAAATTCAGTGCTTGGGTGACTGTAATCCTAGCCAAGCTGCTCCTGACCCCTCTCCTGAGATGGTGGATAGGTAACCCTGACTCTGTAGAGGCTAAACTACTGCATGGCCTTGTCATTAGAGAAAACTATTGAAGAGAGGGAAAGAAAGAAAAAGCAGACTATGAGACTTCTGGACAGGAAGTAAGTCTGATCTGATGGGCAGTCCACTCTATATGCAAACTGACAAACACTTCAATTCCTCTTTCACCATATACTGCCATTCTCTGATAGGAACAATTGACATTTAATCTGTCTAATGAAAAGTGGTAGGCAAACACAGTCTATGCCCCACATTCCAATCCCTAAGCAACTCCATATTGAATTTAAGACCTGCCATTGTGTGAAAGAAAACATGTTCTGACAGTAGACCAAATTAATGTCAACATCTAGTTTCTGGTTTTGATTTCTAGTATATAAGGAACAAAAATGTTTGAAAATCCAGAGTGTGGTGACTACTGTATGTTTTTTATATGTCCCTTAGCCCAGATAGAGCTGAAACTCTGGGGCTGTGTAATCTTACTCCTGGGACATGTGCAGAAAGTACTGAGTCTCAGATGCTGCAGGCCCTGAGATGAGCAGAGGTTGGCAGTACATAACCTCACTGGGTCAAATGACAGTACCCAGAAGCCTTCAGTTTTGCTGGTTCCTGAAGTACAGTTCAGGCAGTTTATGTACTGGGCAGGCTGTAGCAGAGAAGAAATCTGTAACTGCTTGGATTTGTCTGACCAGGAGCAGATGTCCTGGAAACCCATGCTTGTCAACTCAGAGGGCACAGAGGACTAGAGTTCTTCCTTTTGCCCCTATTAACTGGGATTCTGCCCCACCCATTGGTTAATGTAAAATTTAGACTATTCAAGGAACATTTGGTGGTATCTGCCCCTGCCAGGCCTTCTCACCTGTGGAGCTGCATGGTTTCAAGGCAAACTGAAACTGACACAGCTGCTTCTTCTCACTCCAGTAAATTCCAAACCTTGTCAAAGGCCCTTCCAGTTCTGTTCCCCTTCCAGCTCCAGGCCCACCCATATACCCCTCCCAATCCTGACAACACAACAAAATGAGAAATACTCTCTACTGCACAGAGTCAATGTGCCTAGGTGTGCAGGGCATATTCCCAGCAGAACAGTCCACAGGGGCACCTCAAGGGACCCCACAGTAGTGTCTCAGGCTCCTTTTTGGGCATCAGTCAAAGGGATGATGCTGTGGGCTATGAGCAAGGCTGGGGCTCCCTTCATTTCTGGGTTCCTCCTTGATTTAAGCCTTTGTTTTCATCAGCTTTTGTGGGTGGCTTGGGTTACAGGGGCACTCTGGACATGTGCCTGCCCACCTCCAAGGGTGTCAGACTCTCCTGGTTGTTTCCAGCCCCATTGGGCAGTGCTGTCTGCAGCTTCCAGTTCTTCCAGAGGTGATTGTAACTCCTTCATGGTGGCAGGTATCATCTTCTAGACAGGTGGGTCTTGACAGCATTTTGGGCCCCTCTGGACTTCTGAACATCCCTATGCACTGGGAAAGTCCATGTCTGCCACCCACATGCATGGCAGTTCACATTTGAGAAAAACTCAGGACCTTCCCTGTGGTGATGGCAGAGTACTTCAAATTTATCCATTGCCCAAGCCCAGGCTGGTTCTTGGCTCAGAAATGGTGGCACATGGGGTTCTGGACTTGCCCATCACCAAGGTACCTCTTCCAAAGGGGAAGGTTGGAGATACATAGCTTTAGCTTCTGGACCAGGCCAAGACATGTGGCTGGTCTAGGAAAAGGAGCAAATGTTTCAGTCAGTTACTGACTCTGGGTTTTTATACTGTTCTGTCTAGTCTATATAGACAGAAGCCAACTTCTGAAGAATACATGGGGATTGACACTCATTTGCCTTGTAAATTGTTTCAGAGCCTGATAGGACTAAGATGAAAGTGATATCATTCTGTATGGCTCCATTGGAAGTCAGGATTGTGATGACTGAATCAGGCAGTGGCCTGGGGAAAGGTAGGAGGTCCATGGTGGGATGGGGGTATGGTCCAGTTAGGAGTTTCCAAGCACTGTACATCATCTCTTCATTTGTCAGCCACTGGGTATTAAACTTTCTGTGTCTAATTCTCTTAGGCATCTGAGAGGAACTTGTTAATTTTGGAATGAGACTCAGTGAAATTAGATGACCTCCAAAAGCACAGATTTATTTCATGCTGGACCTGGGAAATGAACCCAGGGCCTCATTAAGTATATCAGGTTAGAAAGTGAGTAAAGAAATAATTAGGTTGGGGAGGGAAAAGGAGAATCCCATCATTTAGTTAGAATTGAATTTTTTATATTTTTGTCCCTACTAGATTACTTGAATCAACAAGGTAACGAAATTTCTATGGTTTCATACCTAAAGGTCAAATGGGTTGAGATAGTGTCAGTTTTTCAACAGAGTTTCTTTCAAAACCTCTACCCTGTTTCATATAATTATGTGCATCCTATATTAGTTGTTGAACTTTAGCTACCTTCTCTGTTTCCATTTCAATTTCTCCCATTAGGAACTGTTTTATTTTTAATGTGTACTCTTTTGTCAATCAGTTTTGTAGTACATGATTTATTCTTTTGTGTGCATATATTTTTAAGTCTTGTTAAAAGTATGGGGTTATCTATCTGATTGTATTCATTATTTACCATTCATTTGCAAATATTCAAGATCTCTATGTAAATATTTCATCTCCTGCTTCCATCTCTTGCATCATCTCCTCTGATGAACCTCTTCCACACCTCATCTATCCACTGTCCCCTGGAGGACACCCAGATTGCCCCTTAGTCACTATCCTTACAGATAATAGTCCCTTGTAGGCATCTAAGAGAATTTCTCTAGGACATATACCTAAGAGCAGAATTATGCCATATCTTACTGAATTTCTCAGATTGTGCCTTAAGTTGAATGCAGCATTTACCCTCCAGCAATAATGCATAAGGTCTACTCTAGGCATAAGTTCTCCACAAACACTTGGAATGACCCAGTACTCTAATGTTTGCTAGTCTCATCAGCATGGTAAGGGCAGCATGGTCTGAAAAGCCACCCTTGTGGAGCCAGTTTTGCAGTCTGAGAGACATTCCTTGAAATTCAGTCTATAATCTGCATCTTTACAAAAGGACAAATATTATATGTTTGCATGGATATATCTAGAATAAGCAAATTCATATATACTATAAGTGGATTAGAAGTTAACAAGGGCCACAGGAAGGGGGAATGCAGATCTATTGTGTAATTGGTACAGAGTTTCTGTTTTGGGTAATGACAAAGTTCTGATAATGGGTATTTGGGATGGTAGCATAACAGTGGAAATGTAGTTAGCTCCACTGAATTATACACTGAAAAATGACTAAAATGGCAATTTTTTGGTGATATACTTGTTACCACAATAAAAACATCTGTCTTCACCTCTCTATGAGAATATTGGTGTGTGTTTTTTATCACCAAATAAATCCCTTTATGCTGAAAGTATTTGAATGTGTTCTGTTTCTGCCCCTAAAAACCATAAAAGGAAATAGAATCATAACATCACATTCAACTTTATTCTTTCTTGGCTAACTTAAGTCTTTTCTCTTTTTAACAAAGTTGAAAAAACGAATCTAGATTTCCTTAGTAAAATATTTAGAGATTTTCTTTATGTTTATTTTGAGAATGTTTTACACTGATCATGATTTTTAGATGAGAAAAAAGATCAAGTACAAAAAAACATTTCCACTTGGACTTCTTGAAAATTTACTGTTATCCTTTCTTACATGCCTTCTCATCAATAAATAAATAAAGTATTTAAATTTTCTGATCTCTTCTATATGTGTTCACTTCTTTAACCCAGGGATCCCAGGACAGCATCCAGGAGCACCAATTCTCTCTTCTGATTCTTCTGATCACTGCTGGGCACTGAACCATATCAGAGATTAGGGCAATAGTAGTTTGAACATGGTCAGTGGCTGTGAGTGGTGGTGATGGTGGAGAAAATAGAGAAATGGAAGAACCAAGAGCTTCCCCTATTCTACCCCCTCCTACTCTTGCCCTGGCATTCTCAGCTTTTAAGGTACATTTTGTCTGAGACCAACAATTGGAGTTTCTTTGTAATTTTCCACTCTGGACCCCAATCCTCTCCCAACCCAATGCCCAGGACTGCCTACTTTCCTGGCCTGCCAAAGCCTGCTCTCCCTCCCTCTCCTCCCTCTTTTCTCTTATATCTGCAATTGAGAAAGAGAACCAAATATTGACAAAGGACTATAAAAAACATTTATTGCCTTAATACTGAGTAAATAATACGTTTTAAATTTTTCTAGAAGACAAAGAACACATAAAGGCTCTCAGGTTGAAACCTCAGAAATCCTAAGATAGTCATCAGGCCCAGGGACTCAAATGTATGTACTACACATGCACTCTTGACCTTCTTACCCCTTTAATTTTTAAAAGGATGCTCTGCAGTGTGAGGCAGTGTGAGTGGAAGTGGGGCATCCTTTGAGAAGTCCTGGTGGTTTTTGGTATGCAGTTTTGTATGGCTGGGGCTGGATGGATCTGGTGAAAATGCATGCTGGGGTGAGTTTCTTCCTGTTGCTTTGCAACACCAGCGTCTCCTGAGGCTGACTGGCTCCTTCTGGGTCTTGGGTGTTGGGCCATAGGCAAGCAGGTCTAGGACTAGTTCCATTGTGCTGTGGCCCCTAGGCAAGTGTGTGTGTCAAAGGCAAGCCCAGCAGAGTAGCCCACAAGAACTGGAAAATCCTTGCCAGTTGAAATGTGGGTTGTCCCCAAAGAGCTCCCCCAGCTTAGGGTAGAAAGGGTGGGGCCACAGCCTCAAATCTTCTAAGGTCAGAAACAAAGGCAGTTGAAGCACTGGAGCCTTTTGTATAGAATCCCATGCCTGCTTCACACAGATGTAAAAAAGCTTGGCTTGCATTTAGCCACTAGAACAAGGAAACAGTCTGTGAGCTAAGAGGGGAGACAAATGATTCAGCAGCTACTCAGAGTGGAGATTTATCCTATGTGGACTCTTCCTCTGTCACAAACTGGGGTGATTGGGTTGGGTGGTAACATTACTTTTTGGAACAAACTGCTTCAGAAGGTGGGGCCTCATGATAGTAAATTAAAATTTCATTCACCTTGGATGAAATCAAATAAAATTAAATTGGTATCAGTGTTTGATTGGATTAAGGTTAAAAATAAGAAAGGCCACATGTAGGGTTGCTGATTATGAAAAGCCAGACACTTTCCAGTACCTTTATGTATGTGATGTCTGACACTCACAGCACAGTGATGTCTGACACTTCCAGGTGTGCAGTTAGGACTTCTGTTTTAGTTTGTTCATCTTTTTGGATGTATGCATTTATGGATACAAATTTCTCTCTAAGTACAGCTTTTGATGCATCCCTTAGGTTCTGATATGTTTTGCTGTCATCTTCGTTCATTTCAAGGTAGTTACTGATTTCTTTTGAGATTTTCTCCTTGACCCACTTTTTGTCTAAAAGTGTGTTGTTTAACTTCCATATGTTTGTGCCTAATCTTGTTCTCTGGCCCTAACTGATTTCCAGCTTCATTCCTTTGTGGTCAGAGAAATTATTTTGTATAGTTTCAATCTTACTGAATTCATTGAGAATATTTCTGTAGCCTAACATGGCCTATCTTGGAGAATGATCCATATCCACTTGAGAAGAATATATATCCTGCTATATATTTGGGTGTAGTGTTCTCTGTTTGTCTTTTAGGTCCAGATCTTCTAATATATTATTCAAAATGTTTGTTTATTAATTCTTTATTGAGATGTTCTGCATAATTGTGATAATGGTGTATTAAGATCTCCCACTATAATTGTAGAGACATCTATTTCTCCATTTATTTTGTCCAGTGTTTGCCTTATGTATTTTGAGGTGCCTTGATTAGGTGGATAAATGTTTATGATTGTTCTGCCTTCTTGAATGATTACCCCTTTTACTAATATATAGAGTCCATCTTTGTCTCTTAAAATAGTTTTGTATTTGAAGTCTAGTTTATCTGATATTAGTATAGCTATTCCCACCTTTTTTGGTTATTATTTGCTTGTAAGATTGTTTTCCAGCCATTCACTTTCAGTGTCCTTGAATCCCTGGGTCTAAGGTGAGTTTCTTGTAGACAACATATAGATGGGTCATATTTCCTTATCTGTTCTGCTGATCTGTGTCTCCTAAGTGGTGTGTTTAATCTATTAACATTCAGTGTTACTACTCTCATGGAATTACTTATGTTAGCAATATTTTCCTTGGGTTTATGTATGTCATATGTTGTTTTTATTTCTCTTTTTAGTTGTCCTTACACTTTCCTCCAACTCTTTCCCTCCTGTTTTTTCCTTTCAATCTGAAGAACACCCTTCAGTATTTCTTCAAGGGCAGGTTTCTTCTCATCATACTCTCTTAATTTATGTTTATCTGTGAATATTTTGAACTCTTCATCATTTTTGAACGCCAGTTTTGTTGTATAGAGAATTCTTCCCTGGAAGTTTTTTTTTTCTTTTAGTACCTTAACTATGTCATACCACTGCCTTCTTGTCTCCATGGTTTCAGTTGAAAAAGCAGCAGTTAATCTTATTGAGCTTCCCTTGAATGTGATGGTTCTCTTTTCTCTTGATGCTTTCATTATTTTCTCTTTGTCTTGAGCATTGGATAGTTTGACAAATGTATGTCTTGGAGTAGGCCTGTTTAGATTTATACTGTTTGGGGTGTGCTGTGATTCCTGGATACCTACATCCATCTCCCTCAAGAGAGTTGGGAAGTTTTCAGCCATTATTTCCTCCAACATTCCTTCTGTGTCCTTTCCTTTCTCTTCTCCTTCTGGGATGCCTGTAATGTGTATGTTTGTGCATTTTGTGTTGTCGTTCAAATTCCTATGTCCCTGCTGGATTTTTTCTCTCTTTTTATCTATCTGTTCTACTATCTGTTTGATTTCAGGTGCAATGTTTTCTACATCACTAATTCTTTCTTCTGCCTGTTCAAATCTGCTGTTATGTTCTTCCAGTGTATTTTTGATCTCTTGGATTGTGCCTTTCATCACCATCATATCCATTATCTTTTTATGTATGTTTACAATTTCTTCAGCCAGTTCTCCCAGTGTCTTCTTGGTATCCTTAATCTCTTCCTTTACTTCATTAATTTGGACCATGGTATTTGTTTGGACAGCTTTGATTAGTTGTTCAACATTCTGAATCTCTTCCTGGGTTTTAGATTGTTCCTTTGACTAGGCCATATGTTTCTATTTATTGGTAATGATTGTAATTTTCTGTTGGTGTCTTGGCGTCTGAATTACTAGATGTAGTTATGCTGGGCACAATTTCTCTCTTTAGGGTTTTCTTACTCTTTCTCCCTTACTAGTTGTGTAGTAAGACCTGAGGATATAGTTGGACTGTAAGTTGTGGAGGCTGAAAGTGCCTGAATAGCCCCAGGGACTGATGAAATTTCTCCCAACTTTACCTCTGTCAGGGGTATAGACAGAGCTGCAGCCATGTGTAATAATCCAAGTCATGCAGTCCAAGACCATCCATAGTTGCCCAGAGAGACTGATGAAGCTTCAGGCCCCTTTCTCTTCTGCCTGGGCTGGGGATAGAGCTGCAAGTGTGGGCAACCATCTATGAAGTGGGCAACTTCATGCAAGTTCAAAATGACAGCAGCTGCTCATATAGAGTGATGTAACACCAACCCCCTCTTCCCCTGCCAGGAGAAGGGATAGACTCTCTGGAGTGATCAACAATCTAATTCTTGGTGGCTGAATATGCCTGCAGTTCCCTTGAGAGGCTGAAGGAGTACTGTCCCTTCTGCCCTTTAGAGAGTGGGAGTGGAACCACAGGGATCCAACAGCTCAGTCCATGTAGGCCAAACATGCCTTTCATGGGGAGCAGATGTGGCTCAAGTGGTTGGGTGCCTGCTTTCCATATATGAGGTCCTGGGGTCAGTTCCATGTCCTTCCTAAAAAACAAAGAAAACAAATGAAAAAAACCAGCTCAGGGGGGCCAATGTGGCTTAGTGGTTGAGTGATGGCTTCCCACAAATGAGGTCCCAGGTTCAAACTCCAGTCACAAGTATCTCAAAAAAATAAATAAATAAAATAAAGGAAAAATTACTTGTTATTTCCTGGATAGGTTGAGGAAACACCAGCTCCTTCTTATCCTTTTAGAGAATGGGGTGGATCTACAGGTATCCAAAAGTACAGTCCATGCAGGTGAATCTGCCTGATATTGCCTGAAAAGGCTATGGAAGCACCAGACCCTTCATATTCTGTTGGGGGGGTAGAGTTAGATCCACACATACCTACCAGTCAGTTTCATGCAGACCAAAATTTACTTCCATTGCCCAGAGAGGCTAAGGAAGCAGTTTCCCTCCTATCATACTTAGGGGTTGGAATGGAACTACATTGTCTGACTATTCAGTCTGTGTGGGCCAAAAGAACCTGCAGTTACCTAGAGGGACTAGGGAAACCTGACTACCCTCTTGTCTTATGGGGGTGGGAATGGAGCCACAGGAATCCAACAGTCCATTTCATGCAGGCCAAAAGCACCTGCAGTTGCCCCGAGAGTCTGACGAAGCACCACCCCATCCTATCTTATGGTGGTGAGGGTGAGTGTGTAGATGGAATCAAAGGCATTAAACAAACCAGTTCCTGAAGCCTGAAAGCACTTGTGATTGCCCAGAGAGGCTGAGGAAGCACAGCTCCCCTCTTATCCTATTGGGAAGGTAGGATAGAGCTACACGTGTCCAAGCATCCAGTCTATGTGGGCTAAAATTGCCTGCAGTTGCACAGAGAGGATGAAGAAGCACCAGACCCCTCCTATACTATTTGGGGTAGGGTTGGATACACAGGCACCCAAAAGTTCAGTCTGTGCAGGCTGAAAGTGCCTTCCTTTCCCTGGAAAGGCTGATAAAACACTGCTCCCTTCCTACTTGGGGTTTGGAATGGAGCTACAGGTGCCTCACTCTTCAGTCTGTGTGGGTAAAAAGCCCCTGGAGTTACCCAGAGAGGCTGGGGAAGCTCTGCCCCCTCTTGTCCTATCAGGGGTAGGAGTGGAGCCACAGATACCCAACAATCAAGTTCTTGCAGGCCAAAAGCACCTGCAGCTCTGAGAGTGTGAGGAAAGACCAACTCCCTCCTATCCTATGGTGGTGAAGGGATGGAAATGGAATCAAAGGTGATCAACAAACCAGTTCATGTGGGCTGAAATTTCCTGCATTTGCCTGGAGAAGCTGAGGAAACACAGCTCCCATCCATCCAATTTGGGGGCAGGGATGGAGCCACACTTGTCTAAGTATACAGTCTGAGTGGGCTGAAAGCTCCTGTAGTTGCCTAGAGAGGCTGAAGAAACACCAGTCACCTCCTATCCTATAGGAGAAGAGGGGTGGAGATGGAATTGAAGGCATGCAAAAAAAAGTTTGTGTACATTTAAAGCACCTGCATTTGCTAAGAGAGGCCAAGGCAACACAGCTCCAGTCCTATCCTATTGGGGTGTGGGGATGGAGCCCTAGGTGTCTGATGATTCAGTCTGTGTTGGCTCAAAGTGCCTGCAGTTACAAAGAGAGGTCAGTGCAGTTCACCACAGCTTTCTCCTTGCCAGAGAGTGGCTGAGGCTTAGGCTATGGCTGCAATCTGCTCAGGGTGGAAAGAAGCCAGTCCCTACCTTCACTGTGATTTTCAATCAGCCCCATTTCTCCTCATGCTGGAGGAAGAGTTAAAATTGCAGCTTTCAGCCTCTTTCCAACTTGGCCATGTTCAAACTTATCTGTTATTAGGATTGTACTTTTCCCAGGTGAATTTACTAATAAGTAGCTGAAGTCAGTGGCCAAATGTCTCTTACTCCCCTATCTTTAAGAAATGGAGCTCCAACTCCAGCCACAGAATAGCTCTTGAGAAGGCTTCCACCACCAGTGGAAAATGAGCACCAGCCTCCATGGTGGGGAATGCTCTACTTATGCAACTTCACTGCAGATGGACAGTCTCCTCCTTCCATTCTTTCAAGTATGTTGCAAGATGTTCTCCTGGTCTCCTGAGCCCACCAAACAGACGCTTTAGGTAACTGTGGGTGATTACTAACTGCCCTGTACTATAAGCTGACTCTTGGAGCTCCTTACTCAAATGGTTTCATTGACACAGGAATTCTTCCTCCTTTGGGAATGCCAACTTTGCCAGATAAAAAATTATTGGCTGGCAGTTTTTCCTTTTGGTACTTAACTCTGCCTTACAACTGTCTTCTTAGCATCATGGTTTCAGATGAGAAATCAGCACTTAATCCTATTGAGCTTCCCTTATATGTGATGGATTTCTTTTCTCTTACTGCTTTCAGAATTCTCTCTTTACCTTGAACATTTGACAATTTGATAAGTATATGTCTTGGGGTAGGCCTGTTAAAATTTACACTGTTTGTAGTGTGCTATGCTACCTGGACATGTACATCCTCAAAAGAGTTGGGAAATTTTCAGCCATTATTTCCTCCAACACTCCTACTGCCTCCTTTCCCTACTCTTCTCCTTCTGGGACACGTATAATACATATGTTGTGAATGTCTTGCTGTCATTCATTTCCCTGAAACCCTGCGGAAATTTTTATATCTTTTTATTCTACTATCTGTGTGATTTCAGAAGTCTTGTATTTGATGTCATTAATTCTTTCTCCTGCCTATTCAAATTTATTATGTGCTTCCAAAGTCGTTTTAATTTCTTTAATTGTGCCTTTCATTACAATTTGACCTGTCATCATTTTATATGTTTACAATTTCTTCTGTATGTTTCCCCAGTGACTTCTTAATATCATTTATCTCTTCCTTGGTTTTAAGTGGATTCATGATATTTGTCTGTACAAATTGATTAGATGTTCGACATTCTGCATCTCCTCATGTTTTTTAGTTTGTTCATTAGACTGGTCTATGTCTTCCTGTTTCTTAGTATGGCTTGTAATTTTTTGCTGGTGTCTAGGCATCTGTTTATCTTGATGGACTTTATTTGGTTGGTTAGCATCTCTTTATACTTTAGGGTTTTATTTCATTTTCATTTTGTGTTTAAGATCATCTTTCACACTTGGCTCCACTTATTCTATATCCTTACCACTGTATCTGGAGGAGGAGTGCAGCCTGCCATTCCCTACTTCACATGGATCTTTGTTTATTCCATCATCATACCTCTCTTAATTCAATGAATTTTAGTTCCAAGGGGGATAATTTTAGCACCTGTAGTCTAGGAGGTCATCTAAGGACACTAGTCTTGGTTTTTGCACATTCTTATGTTACATAGGCCTCAAAACAAGGTCAAAAGAAGAAGAAGATGCTACTAATGGGGTTTGGTTGGTCCTGTTAGAATAAGATCAAAAGGAGGAGTTAGAGAGAAGGTAATGGGTTCTGGATGGTTTCAGTGACACAGTTTTACTATACATATTCAAGAATATAAAGCACTTACCCCAATAGTTAAATGATCAAATTACACAAATAGAATTCACACAAGAAGAGATATAAATTGTAAATAAAATAAATATAAAATTTAAAAATCAAAATATTTGTTTTCACTTATCAAATGATTCAAAACTGGCATTTAAAAATAATCAAAAGCTAGTAAGAATGTTGTCTGAAATATTCACACATTTGTGAAATAGTAAGAATATAACTATTTTAGAAAATTATACTGAAATGCCATTTTTGAAGTTCTTGTATTTAGTAGTTCTATTGCCTAAGGAAAAATCAATAGAGTGAAAAAACATAGATGTTAAAGAAGACCTAAATAAATGGAAGGAACTTCCATGTTCATTAATTGTAAGACTAAATATAAAAAAGAACAAAGTTGGAGGATTCATTTCCTGACTTTAAAGCATATTACAAAGCTACAGTGGTAAAAACAGCATGGTTCTTTCATAAGGATGGATATATTGACCAATGCAATCAAATTGACAGTTAATAAATGATCCCTCGCTAAGGCAAGTAGATTTTTGACAAGGTTCTGAAGTCCACACAACTGGGAAAGAATAGTATCTTCAACAAATGGTGTTGGAAGAACTGGATATCCATATGCAAAAGAATGAAAGAATACCCCTGTCTCATATCATATATAAAATTAACTGAAATTGGGTCAAGGAAGTAAATATAAGAATTTAAACTATAAAACTCTTAGAACAAAATGTAAGAAAGAGTTTTCAAGACCTTGTATTAAGTGATGGTTTCTTAGACTTTTCACCCAAAGAACAAGCAATGAAAAAATATATAATAAATGGGACTCCTCAAAATTAAAAACTTATGTGCATCAAGGGGCTTTGTCAAATAAGTGAAAAAAAAAACACAATGGAAAAAATATATTTTCTATGGAAACCACACATCCAATAAGGGTTTAATATCTAGACATAAGTGAAAAAACCTACAATGGGAGAAAATATATTGTCACATAAGTGAAAAAACCTACAATGGGACAAAATATATTTTCTCTGGAAATCACACATCCAATAAGGGTTTAATATCCAGACTATATAAATAAATCTTACAACTCAAAAATAAAAGAAAAACAATCCAACTTAAAAAGTGGGCAAAATACTTGAACAGACATTTTTCAAAAGAAAATATAAATGAATATAAAGCATATCAAAATATGCTGAACTTCACTAGCTATTGGGGAAATGCAAATCAAAACCACAAAGAGCTATCATTTCATACACAGTAGAATGACCACTATTAAAAAAATAAACATCTACAAGTGTCAGAGAGTTGCAGAAATAAGAACACTCATTCATTGCTGGTGGGAATGTAAAATGGTGCCACTACCATGGAAGACAGTTTAGCAGTTCCTCAAGAAGCTAAGTATAGAATTACCATATGACTCAGTAATCCCAATAATAGGTACCCAGAAGAACTGAGAACAGGAACTCAAACAGATATTTGCACACCGTTGTTGGTAGCAGTATTATTTAAAATTGCCAAAAGATGGAAGCAACTCAAGTGTCCATCAACTGATAAATGGATTTAAAAATTGTGGTAAACACATATGGAATATTATTCAGCCATTAAAAAAGGAATGAAGTCCTGATGCATGCAACAATATGGATCAACCTTGAGAACATTATGTTAAATGAAATAAGCCAGACCCAAAATGGCAAATATTGTATGATCTCAGAGATATGAAGTAATTGTAATATGCAAACTCTTAGAGATAGAATATAGAACATAAATTACTAGGAGATAGACTCAGTTTTAGATAATGGAGGGTTGATGCTTAACTTACAGAGAATTTCTATTTAGGTTGGTGGTAAACATTTGGAAATGGATGGTGGTGATGGCAGCACATTATTGTGAGTGAACTAGAGAGGTGAATGTGGTTAAAAGGGAAGTTTTAAGATATATATATATATATATATTACTAGAATACAAATTAAAAAATAATGCATAAGAATGTAAAACACAGTGAAGCCTAATGTAGATGAAGGACTATTGGTAATAGCACAAGTACAAGAATGTTCTTTCATGAATTATAACAAATGTATGATAATAATACAAGGTTGTAATAATAAGGTGAAGTATGGGAAAATACATCTTCTAAAAATTATGCATTCTAGATAATAGTATGACTTTAATACTCCTTCAATTGTATCAAAAGTAAATACTATTAAAAAATAGTACAATTATTTTAAAAATTCTGCCATAAATGCTAACAAGTATTCCACACCAATGCATTGGGTTGCTGGTGGTATGGTGTGTGGGAATCCTTAGTTTATGCATAATTATTTTGTAAATCCTACAACTTCTCTTATTAAAATATTAAAGGAAAAATTAAATTCAAAGTTATTTATTAAATTTGCTGGTCACAGAAAAAAAGAGTAACATGTAATTACAAAACCAAGTATGAAGGTATGTTTTTACCCCTTTATTACCTTAACTGAAAGAAAAAAATACAATTGATTGAGTTAGATTGTATATTATGCATTTTTCAGATTATGTCAAATATAAATTTAATATATTTGTCAATAAAAGCCACATGTATGCATGTGTTAGCAAAGATCTATAGACAAAGGAATCAACTATAATTGCTAAAATAGTACATGAAACAATGTTTTGTTTTGTTGGGTTTTTAACATTAATTGCATGTTATATGTAAAACTATAATACCAAAAGGAGAGGAGGTAATGCAGCTACATGGGTGTAAGTTTCTGAAACTTATTCTTTTAAGTTAAGATGTACTTTTTAAGCCTCAGAGGAACCACTAAACAAAAAATAAAATAATTATAGAGATATGAATTATTCACAACATATTCATTTAATACAAAAGGAAGGAAAAAGGAAGAATAGCGTAACAACAATGATATGAGATGTAAAATACAAGTAGTAAAATGGAAAGTGAAAATCAAACTTTATCAAAAAAAGATTAACTATGAATACATTAAGCAATCCAAACCAAAAGCAGTGCTGATCAGACTAGATTTTAAAAGATCCAACTATATAGTCTCTTCATAAGATACATGTTATATTAAAAAATACAATTAGATTGAAAGTAAAAGGATGGGAATATATATATCATTCAAACAACAATGCCAGGAAAGCTGGAATGGCTAAACTAAAATAAAAAAATAGAACTAAAATAAAAAAGTAACTTTTGAAAAGGATGGATATTTCATAATGATGAAAATATATCAATTCTTGAGGAGGATATAACAACTGTAATCATATATGCACCTACCAAAAGAACACCAAAATACAGGAAGAAAACTTACCAAAATGAAGGGAGAAATAGGCAATTCAAAAATGTTAGGTGAAGACATCAATTCCTAAATGGCAATAATGGATAAAACAACTAGAAAGTAGATCAACAAAGAAATGGAAGACTTGAACAACTCTTTAAAACAACTAGACCTAATAGATATCTAGAGAAAAGTTTACAGAACAATAACAATATAAATTTTTCTAATGTGCATCTGAAACATTGCTCAGGATAGTCCATGTGTTAGGTAATAAACAAACAACAAACAAAACCTCAATGTATTCAACAGGATAGAAAAATAGAAAGTATGTTATCTGACTACAATATAATGGAAATAGAATCAGTTTTAAAAAATGAAAAATTACAAATATGTGGAAATAAAAGAATACACTCTTAAATAACTGATACATCCAATAGGAAATCAAAAGTGAAAACAGAAAATACTTTGAGATGTATGAAATTGAGTACTGAGCAAGCCAAAATGTATAGGAAGCACCTAAAGCAGGGATTAGAGGTACATTTATAGCTATAAATAGCTATATTAAGAATAATGCTCTCTAATCTAATAGTAGTGATTTACCAGGATATCTAACATCCAGCTGATAACGTAGGACAGGGAAAACATAGACATTATTGTTGTACTAACTTCGTTTGGGCCCCTTCTTTCTCCAAAAAAAAAAAAAAAAAAAGTTTACTTAAAAAAATGTTTTAACATAGTTTACTCACTAAAATCTGCCTCAAAACCTGAAGAGAGTAGACTGCAGGGTAATTGATTGGTGAACACAGGCAGACTGAGAGGCTACACAAGGGCCCAAGATGGAACACTGTTTTTTCTTAGCTTTGTTTGACTGCTTGCTTGAGTGTTTGTTTGGTTTTTCTTTGTTGGTTTGTTTCTTGGTTTTCTTTCCTTCTTCCTCCCTCACCCCCTTTTTAAAAATTTGGTGCTGCTAGCCTGTTTCTTCTTTGCTGTGCTTCTTCTTCCTTGATTTCTCATTTTCTGTGTATGTTGATTTTGTCTACCAACATTATCTCTTTTCCTTCCTTCATCTTTCTACTTTCTGTTTTCTGTTGTGGTTCATACATTCCACCATTCTTCATTAGTCCTCAATTTCACTAGTTTTTCTATCTTGTCTATTCTGCTTTCTTTTTTTTAATTAACTTTTTCCTTTCATCCCTTTCTTTACTATTTCTCTCTCTACTCATCATTCTGGTCTTTAAAATCATTCTATATATCTTTACCTATTTGGTTTCCCATTACCTTGTAGTTACTCCACTTTTTTCCCATATTACTCTACACTGCCTACATGAGTTAAATATTCATTTTACTAAGCTTTATATGGCCCATCTTCTAACATTTATTTTATTATTATTACCCCTTTTTCCTTCCTTACCTCTTTTGATTCCTCTGGCCCTAATCTTTTTCCTTCAAGGGAACCTAGAAAACAGTAAGGAAATAGAACAAGAAGAACAAATTGTCAAAATGAAAACTTAACACACACACAGAACCACCAGTTAAATAAAACCCTGGAGCAGAGAGAGAAGCTAATTAACTGAATAAACCCATCAAGATAAAATGGTGACCAGAAGGAAACAAAAAATTAAAAACCATAGTGAGAAACAGGAAGACATGGACAAGTCAAATGAACAGCTAAAAACCAAGAAGAGATGCAGAACATTGGACAACTAATTAAAGCTGTCCAAACAAATATTAAGGACCAAATTAATGAATTGAAGGAAGAGATTAAGGATATTAACAAGACAGTAGGAGAACAGACTGAAAAAATTGTAAGCATATATAAAAAGATAACAGATATTATGGTGATCAATGGCACAATCCAAGAAATAAAATGTGCTGGAATCACATAACAGCAGATTTAAACAGGCAGAAGAAAAAAATTAGTGATGTGGAATACAGTACATCTAAAATCAAACAGAGAGTAGAGCAGATAGATAAAAAGATAGAAAAAATCCAGCAGGGATGTAGGGAATTAATAGACAACACAAAATGCACAAACATATGCATTATAGGCATCCCAGAAGGAGAAGAGAAGGGAAAGGGAATAGAAGGAATGTTGAAGGAAATAATAGCTGGAAACTTCCTAACCCTTTTGAGGGAGATGGATGTACATGTCCAGGAAGCACAGCACACTCCCAAACCGTATAAATCCCAACAGGCCTACACAAGACATATACTTGTCAAAATGGCCAATGCTCAAGACAAAGACAAAATACTCAAGGCAGAAAGAGAAAAGAGAACCATCACATACACGGGGAGCACAATAAGTTTAAGCACTGATTTCTCATCTAAACCATGGAGGCAAGAAGAGAGTGGTATGACATAATCAAGGTACTAAAGAAAAAAAATCTTTCAGCCATGAATTCTCTATCCAGCATAGCTGGCATTCAAAAATGATGGAGAGTTCAAGATATTCACAGATAAACAGAAATTAAGAGAGAATGTCAATAAGAAACTGGCACTTCAAGAAATACTAAAAGAAGTTCTACAGGTTGAAAGGGAAAAACAGGAGAAAGAGAGCTGTAGGAGAGTGTAAGAACAACTAAAAAGACAAAAAGAGAAATAAAACCAACATATGACATACATAAATCCAAAGAAAATATGGCTGATGTGAGAAATTCACTGAGAGTAATAACACTGAATGATAATGGTTCAAACTGACCAGGCAAGAGATGCAGAGTGGCAGAATGGATAAGGAAATGTGATCTATCTATATGTTGTCTACAAAAAAGCCACCTTAGAACCAGGGATTAAAGGAGGCTGAAAGTGAATGGCTGTAAAACAATTTTACAAGCAAACTATAACCAAAAGAGGGCAGGAGTAACTATCCTACTACAGGACAAAATAGACTTCAAGTGCAAAACTATTGTAAAAGACAAAGATGGACACTATATATTAGTAAAAGGGGTAATCTTTCAAGAAGAGTGAACAACCAAAAACATTTATGCACCTAATCAGAGCACCTCAATATACATGAGGCAAACACTGGAAAAACTAAGTGGAGACATAAATGCTTCTAAAATTATAGTGGGGGAATTTAATACCCCATTATCACCATTAGACAGAACATCTAGACAGAGAATCAATAAAGAAGCAAACACTCTGAATAATACATTAGAGGCCATGGACATAGTAAACATATACAGAATGCTACACCCTAATACAGCAGGTTATACATTCTTCTCGAGTGCACATGGATCATACTCCAAGATAGACCAAATGCTAGGCCAAAGAACAACTATCAATGAATTCAGAAAGGTTGAGATTATACAAAGTAATTTCTCTGACCACAATGGAATGAAATTGGAAATCACTAAGGGCCAGAGAAACAGGCTAGGCACAAGGATATGGAAGTTAAACAACACACTCTTAGACAAAGAGTGTGTTAAGGAGGAAATCTCAAAAGAAATCAGTAACTACCTTGAAACGAATGAAAATGACCACACAACATATCAAAACCTATGGGATGCAGCCAAAGCTGTACTGAGAGAGAAATTCATAGCCATAAATGCATATATTAAAAAGGAAGAAAGAGCTAAAATTGAAGAGCTATCTGCACAACTGGAGGAATTGGAAAAACAACAACAAACTAACCCCAAAGGAAGTAGAAAGAAGGAAATAAAAAATATTAGAGCAGAACTAAATGAAATAAAAAATAAGAAAACCCTAGAAAAAGTAAACAAAACCAAATTCTGGTTCTATGAGAAGAACAATAAAAAGCCCTTCCAAAAAATAGAAGTAGAAGGAACATTCCCTAACTCATTCTATGAAGCCAACATTACCCTAATACAAAAGCCAAACAAAGATACCACAAGAAAGGAAAATTACAGACCAATCTCTCTAATGAACTTAGATGCTAAAATAATCAACAAAATACTTGCTAATCACATTCAAAAACATATGAAAATAACTATACACTATGACCAAGTGGGTTTCATCTGGGTATGCAAGGATGGTTCAACATAAGAAAATAAATCAATGCAATATATCACATAAACAGATTAAAAGAAAAAAAATGCATGACCATCTCTATATTTGCAGAAAAAGCCATCGACAAAATGCAGCACACTTTCCTGATAAAAACACTGCAAAAGATATGAATAGAAGGAAATATTTTGAAAATGATAAAGGGTATATATGAAAAACCCAAAGCTAACATTATCTTCAATGGTGAAATCCTAAAAGCCTTCCCTCTGAGATCAGGAACAAGATTAGGATGCTTACTATCACTAATCCTATTTAACATTGTCTTAGAAGTACTTGCTCGAGCACTGAGGCAAAAAAAAAAAAAAAAAAGATATAAAATGCTCCCAAATAGGAAAAAGAAGAAATAAAAATTTCATTATATGCAGAACACATGATCCTATATGTAGAAATCCCTGAGAAATCTACAAGATAGCTTCTAGAACTTTTAAAGGAGCATAGTATCATTTTAGGTTATAAGATCAATACTCAAAAATCAAAATATATCTCAATAAAACTGCTTAATAAATAATTGTGCAATAATACCCAGAAATAACAGCTATGTATAGTAGGGGAAACAGAGATTGAGAGGTGAGAAATTATCTCGTTTTTCTGTATTGTGTTTATTATTATTGAAATAATGAAAATTCTTTAATAATGATTCAAGTGATGAATGCATAGCTATGTGATTATACCAAATAACACTGATTGTACACTTTGGATAAATTGTATGCTTTATCAGTATGTATCAATAAAATTGTTTTTTTAAAAAGCCAAAAAAAAGAATTAATGGAGTTTCTGTACAACAATAACGAGCAATCTGAGGAGGAAATCAAGGAAAAAATACCATTTGCAATAGTAACTAAAAGAATCAAATACCTAGGAATAAATTTAACTAAAGATGTAAAGGACTTATATACAGAAAACTACACAAAACTGTTAAAGGAAACCAAAGAAGAATTAAATAAATTGAAGAATATTCCCTGTTATTGGTAGGAAGACTAAACATCATCAAGATGTCTATCCTACACAAACTAATCTACAGATTTAATGCATTCCCAATAAAAATCAGCACTGTGTTTTTTAATGAATTGGAAAAACTAACTACAAAATATTTTTGGAAGGGTAAGAGGCCCTGAATCACCAAAGATATATTGAAAAGGAAAAATGAAGTTGGGGGTATCACACTACCTGACTTTAAAACATACTACAAAGGTACAGTGGTCAAAACAACATGGTATTGGCACAAAGATAGACATATTGACCAATGGAACTGAATTGAGAGTTCTGATATAAGCCCTTATGTATACAGTCATCTGATATTCAACAAGGCCACCATGCCCACTCAGTTGGGAGAGAATGGCCTCTTCAACAAGTGGTGCTTGGAGAACTGGATATCAATATCAAAAAGATAAGGTGTAACACCGTCTCACACCTTATATGAAAATCAACTCAAGATGGATCAAAGATCTAAATATAAGAGCTAAGACCATAAAGACCTAGGAAGATAATGTAGGGAAGCATTTACAAGACCTTGTAATAGGAAATGGTTTCATGAATTTCACACCAAAAGTACGAACAACAAAAGAAAAAATAGATAAATGGGATCTCCTCAAAGTTAAAAACTTTTGCACCTCAAAGGACATTATCAAGAAAATAAAAAGACAGCTTACCCAATGGGAGAAAATATTTGGCAACCATATATCTGATAGGAGCCTAATATCCTGCATATATAAAGAAAACTTACACCTCAAAAATAAAAAGACAAACATGCCATTTAAAAATTTGCAAGTGACCTGAAAAGACACTTCTCCAAGGAAGAAATACAAATGGCTAAAAAGCACATGAAAAAATGCTCAACATTGCTAGCCGTTAGGGAAATGCAAATCAAACCTACAATAAGATACCATCTTACACCCATTAGAATGTTGGCTATTAAAAAAACAGCAGACTAGTGTTGGAGAGGATGTGGAGGAATGGGAACACTCATCCACTCTTGGTAGGTTTGTGGAATGATCCAGCCACTATTGCCAAAATCTGCAATCAACCCAGGTACCCATCAAGAGATGATTGGATAAACAAAATGTGGTACATACATACAATGGAATATTACTCAGCTGTAAGAAGTAATAAAGTGCTAAGACATCAGATAATATGGATTATTCTTGAAGACCTTATGTTGAATGAAGCAAGCCAGGCTTTGAAGGATGAACAGCATATGACCTCACTGATATGAATTAAGGAAATTGAGCAATATCAGAAAGAGCTACTGTCTGAAAAATAGGTTTACAAGAAGGAGAAAGAGAAGAGAAAGTTGTGAGCCATCACCCATATGGATGTAATCTTTGGTAAAGTGATAGTGTTTGTGTATTGAAGGGATAGGAAAGGTCAGTAGTGATATTATTGGGTTTGATGGTGCAGGGTTGACAGGTGGGTAGATTGGGGAAGTTGGATTAGAATACCCAGGATACTGTGGGAGAGAGATGGGAGAGAGACCAGGTGAACACTTGGGATTTGTGGGTATGAGGTTCAAAGTACAGAGGTGGGAATGCTCTTATGGCAATATGACAAGGAAGAGTCACTTGTTTAGGGTGATTCTTGGGGGGAGTGTTTGGGACAGGGCACACCTGGAGCAGGCTTCTAGGTAAGGTGTGAGTGTTTATCCTGTCAAAATGTGTTGTATCAGTGGGTGGAGACCCACATAATGATCAGGAAGGAGATTAACTCCCATCATTGGGAAGACCAATTCATTCAGAAATAAACAGGTGGGGGTCTCTCAAGAGCAAGAACGGTTCCTAATAAGGGAGGACAAATCAGTGTGTAAAGACCTCTTGCATGTAACTATGAATCCTGTCATCCAATGAGTCAAGACAGGGGATCATCATGGACCCCAGGGGGATGGGGAGGGAGAAGCAAAATAGATCAAACAGGGGGTATTTATTGGACAGTGGAAATGATTTTATTACCTTACAATGACGGACACAGGACATGGTAAATATCATCAAAATTTATAAAAGTGTACATTCTAAAATGTAAACCATACTGTCAAACATTGACAGTTTAGTAGCTATGTTTCACTATCTGAATATCAGTTATAACAATGCTACCAACCACATACAAAAAGGTTTTATATGGGGTGAGGAAAGGGGGAGGAGGTTGGGTCTATGAGTGTCTCTTGTATTCTGTGTGTGACTATGTTGTGACCTAAAACTTCTTTGAAAACAAAAAGAAAAATAGTGAGACACTGGGGAGTGAGAGGGGGAAGGTGCCATGGTACAGACTGGACACCAGATATTGCAGTGATAAAAGGCAAAATGTCAAAAAATTATTTTTAATTTTTTAAATTTTTTGAATATCCCAATATTTTAATTTTATTTTATCTTTAGTTTTTTTTTATTTTTAGTTTTCATGTATTTTACCTCTTACAATTAAACTTTTCATTATTATTTCATTTTCCAATTAATTGTATTTGGCTTTGTATTGGTTTCATCTTTAAAGAAGCTATGGATCACAGAAGGCAACTGGGGTGGGAGAAAATCATTGGTTGGGGGGTGTCAGGGATGGGGATGCATGGGAGGAAGTTCACCTAAACAAACATACAAGGTATTTAAATTGTTCAAATGTTCAGGGGTCATGGTCACAGTGGGTGGCGAATCACTCAATAAATGAGACAATACAGAATCCCCATCCTGGAGAGCTTTGCCACATTCTCCAAGGGAGCAGCAACAGCCCCCCAAGTGCAGGGGCATTGTCTGGCAAAGGAGGATGATCCACTGATGGGCCCTTGATATTGATGACTAGCCTTATGAGTCTTTGCTCTTGAAATGGAAACTTAGCCTATTGAGATGGGGTGCCTAAGGGTTGCCTCCCGAGAGCCTCCTTTTTGCTCAAATGTGATCTCTCTCTAAGCCAAACTCAGCATATGAATGCATTACCTTCCTCCCAGTGTGGGACATGACTCCCAGGATAAGCCTCCCTGGCACCGAGGGATTACTACCAAGTGCCAACTGGCAATACAACTGGAAAAAGACCTCGAATAAGAGGGGGAAAAGGTAAAGACAAATGAGTTCATATGGCTGCGACTTCAAGTGAGTCAGGAGGTCATCCCAGAGGTAATGCTTATGCACATCTCAGTAGGACTTCATAGGCTTCCAAAGTGTATATCACCCCAAATAGAGGGGCTCTTGAGGGCTCTGGAGACACCCAGGTCCTGTGCCTGGGTGGATGGCTCTGTAGTTTGGTGCCTTATCAGTGGGCCCTACTTTGGAATCTGTGCACCTGAGAGTGACAGAGTTGGACTCAAATATGTCTTCCCTACACATAGTTCATCTGTCCCTTCTATTCAAACCTAAACATGGTGCTGGAGTTTGTAGGTGTATATCCAGAGATTGGAGTCTTTGGGCTGTCCATGGGCCAGCTGGGCCTGGAATCTCAGTGGAGCTGCAACTCCTACTCTACAGCTCAATGGTATCAACAGGACACCTGGTGGACAGATGATGATGGACAATGGCCATCCCATGGAATGGAGGGACTCTGCAGCTATGGGTGGGATAGTCCCATCCATCTTATCCATGGGATGTAAGCTCCCTCTCCATTGGAGGTGGGGTGGACATCACCATCCCAGACTCATCAGGATTGTGAGATGAGTTATGGACTAGAGTGGACTTACTGGTATTAAGTTATAGACATATTGTGATTCAAGAAATGGAAGAAATTACAACATTAATGTGGAGCCCATGGCCACTGGATGCTCTGGGGGCAGGGAGAGGGAAAGCAGTTGTAATACAGGGTTTTTTTTTCAGGACTTGGGAATTATCCTGAGTGACATTGCAATGACAGATATAGGCCATTTTATATCATCACATAACATGCAGAAATGTGGGGGAAAGAGTGTGGTCTACAATGTGCAAAGTCCCAGGATGTGTATATCCATTGCAGGTGATGTGCCACGCTAATGAATGATGTTTATGTAGGAGGTTGTGGGAGGTGTGGGAAGTGGAGCATATGGGAATCCTTATAAGTTTTGTGTAACATTTATGTAATCTAAGTATCTTTTAAAAAGATACTTTAAAAAAATAAAAATATTTATTAAAATAAATAAAATAAAAGAAGTAATATCACTGAACTCATTTCATGAGGCTGATGTTATCCTGATGAATAAAAACTCGACAAAACTTTATAGGAAAAGAAAATTGCAGACCAATATTTCTCATGAATATGGATAAATATATTTTCAATAAACTAGCAAGATAAATTCAACAGCATATAAATAAAACTATATGCCATGAGAAAGTGGGATTTATCCCACTAATTCAAGACTGGTTTAATATCGTGATTTTGAATGATGGATGCTTTCCCCCTAAAATCAAGAAGAAGACAAGGAAGTCCACTCTTACCAATTCTATTAATTGTACAGGTGTTTCTAGGCCAGGGAAATTGGTTTGGAAAGGAATAAAATCCACACATTTTGGAATGGATGAAGTAAAATTATGTGCATTTGCAAATGATATGATTTTTTCTGAAATTTTAATGAAAAGTTACAGTTTTACAGAAAAATCAAACTTAAAAGAGAGTTCCTACATACCAAATGATTAACATCTTATCTTAGTGTGATTCATTTGTTACAATTCATGAAAGAACATTTTTATAATCATACTCTTAAATATAGTCTATTATTTACAATAGAGTTCACTGTGTTGTAGAGTCCTATGTTTTATTTAATTTTCTTCTTATAGCATATTTACAGCCTGAAAATTTCCCTTATATCCACATTCATGTCTCTAATTCAAGATGCAAATTACATTTAAAATGTTATGTTATCATCCATAACATCCATTATCAAAAATTTACAATCAACCCAAATTGTAATTCTGTATAGTTTAATGATTAACTCCCCATTCCCTATCCCTGCCTGATCCCTGGTAACCTATATTCTAGATCCTGAGACTATGAGTTTGTACAATCTAATAGTTTTATTTCATTGATATTGTACAATGTGTCTTCTTGTGCATGATATATTTCACTCAGCAGGATATCTGCAAGCCTTATCCAAGTTGCCACATATTTCACAAATTCATTTCTGTAAAAGAAGGTAATATTCCATTGTTTGTATATGCCACACTTATTTATCTGTTCATTGGCTTATGGGGACTTGGATTGCATGTCTCAGCAGGATCTCCTTGACTGCCAAAGTTAATATTGCTTCAAATAGTGAGGTTCCTGAGGGCTCTGGAGACATCCAGACACTATAGGCAGGGCAGATAGCTCAGGCGTTTGGTGCCCTGCCAGTGGGCCTTACTTTGGAATTTATGCTCCCCAGTGTGACAGAGTTGGACTCAGTTTTGCTTTCCCTACACATGGTTCTCCTGCCCCTTCTATTTGAACCTATAATTAGCACTAGATTTGATAGATATATGTGCAAGAGACTTAAATCTTTAGGCTGTCCATGTGCCAGTTGGGCCCTGAATCTCAATGGAGTTGCAACACCTACTTTTCAGTTCATTGGACTCACCCAGGACAACAAGGAGATGGTCATGGACAACAACTATCCCAAGGAATAGAGAGAGTCTGCAACTACAAGCAAGAAAGTCTCATCCATCTTCCCCATGGGATCTAAGCCCTTCTTAGTTGGAGATGGAGTGGGAATCACCATCATCCCAAAATCCTCAGGATTGGGGAATGAATGATGGACTAGACAGAGTTACTGTTATTCTACTACAGATTTATTGTGATTCTAGTAATAGAAGAACTTTTGTCATTGAAGCTCAGGCAGTGACTACTGGAGGTTCTGGAGGAAGGGAGAGAGGGAAAATAGGTGTAATATGGGGGCATTTTTGGGACTTGGGAATCATCCTGAATGACATTGCAAAGACAGATACAAGCCATTGTATATCTTGTTATAATTTATAAAATTGTGTGGGAGAGAGTGTAAACTAAAATGTAAACTGTAATCCATGCTTAGTGGCAATGCTTCAAAGCGTGTTCATCAATTGTAACAAATATACCACACTAATGAAGGATGTTGTTAATGTGGGAAAGTGTGGGAGAAGCAGGGAGCAGGACATATGGGAATCTCCTATTTTTTATGTAACATTTATATAATCTAAGTATCTAAAACAATAAGAAAGTATGTAGAAAAAAATATAGGGGGATTCCCATATGCCCCATTGCCACCCTGTCCCACACTTTCCCCATTAACAACAACTTTCATTAACATAATACATTTGTTACAACTTAGGAACAAATAAGGAAGCATTGCTACTAATCATACTTGATAGTTTACATTATAGTTTACACATTGCATAGCACAATTTTTATAGGTTTTGACACAATATATAGTGGACTGTATCTGTCATTGCAAAGTCATTCAGAATAATTCCAATGTCCCAAATACATCCCATGTTACAACTATTCTTCCCTCTCCCTCCCCACAGAAACTCTGATGACCACTGCATTTATATCAATTTGATAAGTTCTTCCATTGCTAGAATAATAATAAGTCTACTTTAGTCCATAATTCATCCCTTCTTTATGTTTGTTCATTCCTCAATCTTGAGGATTTTAGGGTGGTGATGCCCACTCTGTTTCTGATTGAGAGGGGTCTTAGATACATAGGGAAGAGGGATGGAAATGTGTTGCTTGCAGTTGTAAATACTCTTTGTTTTTTGGGGGATGAGTATTGTCCATCATCATTCTTTTGTTAGTTTTCCTGGGTGGCTCCAATGAACTGGACAGTTAGTATTGCAACTCTGCTGAGATTCAGCACTCATCCAGTGCATGAACAGACTGAATATTTAAGTCTCTGGGACATATATTTAATGAATATAGTACTAATTATAGGTTCAAATAAAAGGAGGAGAAAGGCCAGGTGTAGGGAAATTATAAATCAGTCTAAGTCTGTTACACTGGAGAACATATATATCAAGGGCAAGGCTGCTGAGAAGTTGCTGAATTCCTGAAATTGTCTACTTTGCCTATAGTGTCTAGATGTCTCTAGACCCCCCAGGACACCCCTGCTTGAGGCATTTTTTTAACATAGCTGTCAAAGAGATCCTCCTGAGATGTGCATTAGCATAAACTCTGGAATGAACTCCTGACTCATGAAATCACTTAGCCATAAAAACTCATTTGTATTTATTGTTTCCCCCTTTTAGTAAAGGTCTTTGTCCAAAGGCATTGCTAGTTGGTGCTTGGTAATACTCCCTCAGTGGCATGGAAGCTCATCCCTGGGAGTCATGTCCTACACTGGGGAAAAGGTAGTGAGTTTATGTACTGAGTTTGGCTTAGAGAGAGGCCACATTTTAACAACAAGGAGGCTTTCTGGAGGTAACTCTTAGGCAATATATGAATACTAGGCTAAATTTCAGTTTCACAAGAACAAGGTTCATAAGTACAACTGTCAATGTCAAGAGCTGAGTGTATTGGTATGTCCTTCATTAGGCACTGCCTATGTATTCTAGGGATTCTTGCCACTCATTAGAGAATGTAGCAGGACTTCCCAGGATGGGAATTTAATATAATTTTGGTTATCTCAGTGAATGGAGAAACACACAAAAAACAAGAAAATATTGAACTTCCATCCTGGGGAGTCCTGGTATATTCTCAATTAAGAGGCAAGAATCTCTTGAGAACATAGGCAGTGCCTAATAAAAGAAAAGAGACCAGGAGTTGGGCAAGATGGTGTCAGTTTAGGTGGACACTCATCATCTCTTTCACAGAGGATGGCTGATTGGGGACAGGATCCTGCCCAAGTGGTCTGTTCAGGGAGCCCATGGAGTAAGAAACTTAGGGACATTGATCTTGTGGGAGCTGGACAGCGAGGTGGATTGCCCAAGATAAAATCATGAGTTTTCCCCAGCTGGAAATCATGAATGTGGATGGATAAGCCCCACCCTCAGGGCAAAGGGCTAGGGTGAGCCCTGACTCCCACCAGCAACCCCGTGAGAGGGAGCATACTTTCAGAGTGGGAGGATTCTGGCAGACAGTGGAGAGGGGTTTTCTTTTTGTAAGTTTGGCTGCCTGGACCTCCTTGCAGCTTTTGGGAGCACACCAGCTGGCTTGAAGGGGTGCCAGGCTGAGGAGATTTGCAAATCTGCTGAGGAAGTCTGATTTACCTAACTGCCCTAGGATACTCAGGCTTGGCTTGGGGAGGGGTGGAGTCAGCCAATTTTATAGTTCCATGCTGAGTATCAGAATTTCAGCTCCCTGGGGGCATCAGGCAGTGGGAAGTGTTTGATAAGTTTCCACGAGCCTATTTAGGGTCCACTCAGTGGAGGGGGTGGTCTAAAAGAGTCCTTCTTTTAGGTCCCTTATTTCACCAAAAAAAAATAAAGGTTACTTAACTTTTTTTTTTTTACTTAGTTTACTCGCTAAGACTGCCTCAAAACCTGCAGAGAGAAGCCTAAAGAGTAATTGAATGATGAACACAGGCAGGTTGAGAGTCTCCATAAGGGCCCAAGAAAGAACACTGTTCTTCCTTAGTTTTATTTGACTGCTTGCTTGTGTGTTTGTTTGGTTTTCATTGTTTGTTTGTTTGTTGCTTTTCTTTACTCTCCTCCTCCCCTTTTTTAAGAAAATTTGGTGCTGCTAGCTTGTTTCTTCTTTGCTGTGATTCTTCTGTCTTGATTTCCCATTCTCTGTGCATATTGATTTTGTCTACCAATGCTATCTCTTTTCCTTCCTTCATCTTTCTACCTTCTGGTTTCTGTTGTGGTTCTTACATTGCACCTTTTTACATTAGTCCTCAACTTCATGAGTGTCAATTTCTATCTTGTCTATTCCGTTTCCTTTTTTTTTTTTTTATTAATTTTTTCCTTTCAGCCCTCTCTTTACTCTTTCTCTCTCTCCTCATCATTCAGGCCTTTTAAATCATTCTATATATTTTTCTCTATTTGGTTTCCCATTCCATTGTAGTTACTCCATTTTTTGTCCCCTATTACCCTACACTGCCTACATGAGTTAAATATTCATTTTACTAAGTCTGATATGACATCTCATCTAACTTTTATCAATATTACTATTATCCTTTCTCCTTTCTTACATCTTTGGATTCCTCTGGCCCTAATCTCTTTCCTTCAAGGGAACATAGAATAAAGCAAGAAAATAGAACAAGAAGAACAAAGTGTCAAAGAGAAATCTTAACACACACAAAGAAACACCAGCTAAATAAAATTGTAGAGCAGAGAGAGAAGCTAATCAACTGAATAAACCCATCAAGATAAAATGATCACCAGAGGGTAACAATAAATTACAAACATACTGAGAAACAGGAAGACATGGACCAGTCCAATGAACAAAATAAAAACCAAGAAGAGATGCAGAACATCAAAAAATAAATCAAAGCTGTCCAAACAAATATAACGGACCAGCTTAATGAAATGAAGGAAGAGATTAAGGATGTTAAGAAGACACTGGAAGGGAAGCGGCTGTGGCTCAATCAATAGGGTTCCCGTTTACCATATGGGAGGCCCCAGGTTCGGTTCCCAGGGCCTCCTGGTGAAGGCAAGCCTGCCTGCGCAGCGTGGTTAGCTGAACCAGCGAGCACAAGCAGCAGGGGGCGGGGGATAAATGAATAAATAAATAAAGTCTTAAAAAAAAAAAAAGAAGACACTGGAAGAGCATACTGAAGAAATTGTAAACATACATAAAAAGATAATGGATATGATGGTGATGAATGACACAATCCAAGGTATCAAAAAGATGCTGGATTCACATAACAGCAGATTTGAACAGGCAGAAGAAGGAATTAGTGATGTGGCAGACAGTACATCTGAAATCAAGCACATAGAAGAACAGATAGTTAAAAAGATTGAAAAAATCCAGCAGGGACTTAGGGATTTAAAAGACAACACAAAATTCACAAACATATGCATTACAGTCATCCCAGAAGGAGAAGAGAAGGGAAAGGGAGCAGAGGGAGTGTTGAAGGCAATAATGGCTGAAAATTTCCCAACCCTATTGAGGGAGATGGATGTACATGTCCAAGAAGCACAGTGTACCCCAAACAGTATAAATACCAAGAGGCCTACTACAAGATATAAAATTATCAAAAGGTCCAATGCTCAAGACAAAGAGAAAATTCTCTAGGCAGAAAGAGAAAAGAGAACCATCACATACAAGGGAAGCACAATAAGATTAAATGCTGATTTCTCAGCAGAAACCATGGAGGCAAGAAGACAGTGTTATGACATAGCCAAGGTACTAAAAGGAAAAACTACCAGCCACAAATTCTCTATCCAGCAAAGCTGGCATTCAAAAATGATGGACAGTTCAAAATATCCACAGATTAACAGAAATTAAGAGAGTATGTGAATAAGAAACCTATTCTTCAAGAATACTAAAGGAAGTTCTACAGGTTGAAAGGAAAAAACAGGAGAGAGAGAGTTGGAGGAGATGTAAGAACAACTAAAAAGACAAAAAGAAATAAAAACAACATATGACATACATAAACCCAAAGAAAATATGGCTGATGTAAGAAATTCATTCACAGTAATAACACTGAATGTTAATGGATTAAACTCACCAGTCAAGAGACACAGATTGGCAGGATGGATAAGGAAATATGATCCAGCTATATGCTATCTAGAATAAACTCACCTTAGACCAGGAGATTCAAGGAAGCTGAAATTGAATGGCTTGAAAACAATTTTACAAGCAAACAATGACAAAAAAAGGGCAAAGTAGTTATCCTAATATCAGACAAAATGGACTTTAAATGCAAAACTATTGTAAGAGATAAAGATGGACACTATATATTAGTAAAAGGGATAATCTTTCAAGAAGAGAGAACAATCATAAACATTTATGCACCTAATCAGGGTGCCTCAAAATACATGAGTCAAACACTGGAAAAACTAGTGGAGAAATAAATGTCTCTACAATTATAGTGGGGAACTTTAATACACCATTATCATCATTATACAGAACATCTAGACAGAGACTGAATAAAGAAACAAGGACTTTGAATAATACATTAGAGGACCTAATAGACATATACAGAATGTGACATCCAAATACAATGGGTTACACATTCTTTTCAAGTGCAAATGGATAATACTCCAAGATAACCACATGCTAGGCCCCAGAACAAATCTCAAACAATTCAGAAAGATTGAGACTATACAAAGTAATTTCTCTGGCCATAATAGAATGAAATTGGAAATCACCAAGGGGCAGAGAACCAGATTAGGTGCAATGATATGGAAACTAAACAACACAGCATTTGACAAACAGTGGGTCAAGGAGGAAATCTCAAAAGAAATCAGCAACTAACTAGAAACAAATGAAAACAACAACAAAACACACCAAAACCAATGGGATGCAGCCAAAGCTGTACTGAGAGGGAAATTCATAGCCATAAATGCATATATTAAAAAAGAAGAAAGAGCCAAAATGGAAGATTAACTGCAAAATGGAGGAACTGGAAAAACAACAACAAACTAAACCCAAAGGAAGTAAAAGAAGGAAATAACAAAGATTGAAGCAGAACTAAATGAAATAGAAAATAAGAAAGCACTAGAAAAAATAAACAATGCCAAAAGCTGGTTCTTCAAGAAAATCAATAAAATTGACAAACCCTTAGCCAGACTAACAAAGAAAAAGAGAGAGAAGATGTAAATACACAAAATAAGGAATGAAGAAGGGGATATCACTACTGACCCCACAGAGATAAAGAGTATCATAAGAGGTGGAGCCAGTGGCCACTTGACACTTTTGGGGTAGGGAGGGGACAAGCAGTTGAAATACAGTGGCTTTTTGGGAGTTGGAGGTTGTCCTGAGTACTGTTGTGGCAACGGATGTAGGCCATTTTAAATCAGCACACACCACTCAGAACTGAGTGGGAGAGAGTGTGGTCTACAGTGTGAACTGTGGTCTATGGTTGGTGGCAAGGCTCCAGGATGTGTAAGTTCATTGAGGGTGGTGGGCCACACTGTGGGAGATGTTTGTGTGGGATGTGATGGGAGGTGTGGGAGGTGGGCAACATGGGAATCCCAGTGGGTTCTGTGTAATATTTTGGGTAATCTAAGCACCTCTTGAAATATATATATATACAACATTTTTGTAAGCAAATACACATATATGCATATATATTTATATATCATTTTGCAAATGTTTGTATGTATTGTGAGAATTTTGATTTTTACCCATAATAAAAAAAAAAAAGAAAAAAAAAGAGTATCATAAGAGGATACTTTGAAAAAGTATATGTGAAGAAGAATGATAATTTAGAGGAAATGGACAAATCCTAGATATTCACAAGCAGCCTACATTGATGAAAGAAGAAATTGATGAACTCAATAGACCAATTGGAAGTAAAGAGATAGACTCTGATTAAAATTCTCACAACTAAGAAGAGTCCAGGACCAGATAGCTTCACAGCTGAATTCTACCAAACATTCTGGAAAAAGCTAACATTAAACCTGCTTAAGCCCTTCCAAAAAATAGAAGTAGAAGGAACATTGCCTAGGACATTCTATGATGCCAACATTACCTTAATACCAAAGCCAAACAAAGATACCACAAGAAAGGATAATTATAGACCAATTTCTCTAATGAACCTAGATGCTAAAATCCTCAACAAAATACTTGCTAAAAGCATTCAAGAACATATCAAAAGAATTATACACCATCACCAAGTGGGTTTCATCCTGGTTGTACAAGGATGATTCAACATAAGAAAATCAATCAATGTAATACACCACATAAACAGATTGAAAGAAGAAAAATCACATGATCATCTCTATAGATGCAGAAAAGGCATTCGACAAAATACAGCATTCTTTCCTAATAAAACATTAAAAAAGATAGGAAAAGAAGGAAACATTCTGAACATTATAAAGGGTATATATGAAAAACCCAAAGCTAACATCATCTTCAATTGTGAAATCCTAAAAGCCTTCCCTCTGAGATTGGGAACAAGACAAGGATGCTCACTATTACCACTCTTATTTAACATTGTCTTAGAAGTACTTGCTCGAGCATTGAGGCAAAGAAAGATATAAAAGGCTCCCAAATAGGAAAAGAAGAAGTAAATATTTCATTATATGCAGAATACATGATCCCATATGGAGAAATCCCTGAGAAATCTACAACAAAGATTCTAGAACTTATAAAGGAGCTCGGTAATATTGCAGGCTATAAATTCAATACTCAGAAATCAGTAGCATTTCTGTGCAACAATAATGAGCAATCTGAGGAGGAAATCAAGGCAAAAATACCATTTACAATAGTAACTAAAAGAATCAAATACCTAGGAATAAATTTAACTAAAGATGTAAAGGACTTATATACAGAAAACTACACAACACTGTTAAAGGAAATCAAAGAAGACTTAAATAAATGGAAAAATATTCCCTGTTCATGGATAGGAAGACTAAACATCATCAAAATGTCGATCCTACACAAACTAATCTACAGATTTAATGCATTCCCAATAAAAATCAGCACTGTATTTTTTAATGAATTGGAAAAACTATCTACAAAATTTATTTGGAAGTGTAAGAGGTCCCAAGTCACCAAAGACATATTGAAAAAGAAAAATGAAGTTGGAGGTATCACACTACCTGACCTTAAAACATACTACAAAGGTACGGTGGTCAAAACAGCATGGTATTGGCACAAGGATAGACATATTGACCATTGGAACCGAATTGAGAATTCTGATATAAGTTCTCCTGTATACAGTCATCTGATATTCAACAAGGCCACCAAGCCCACTCATTTAGGGGAGAATGGCCTCTTCAACAATGGGTGCTTGGAGAACTGGAATATCCATATCCAAAAGAATGAGAGGGGAACACCATCTCACACCTTATATTCAAATCAACTCAAGATGGATCAAAGATCTAAATATAAGAGCTAAGACCATAAAGACCTTGGAAGATAATGTAGGGAAGCATCTACAGGACCTTGTAATAGGAAATGGTTTCATGAACTTCACACTAGGAGCACGAGCAGCAAAAGAAAAAATAGATAAATGAGATCTCCTCAAAGTTAAAAACTTTTGCACCTCAAAGGACATTATCAAGAAAATAAAAAGGCAGCCTACCCAATGGGAGAAAATATTTGGCAACCATGTATTGGATAGGAGCCTAATAGCCTGCATACATAAAGTAATCCTACACCTCGAATATAAAAAGACAAAGAATCTATTTAAAAAATGGGTTAGTGACCTGAAAAGACACTTCTCCAAGAAAGAAATACAAATCGCTAAAAAGCACATGAAAAAATGTTCGACATCGCTAGCTATTAGAGAAATGTAAATCATACCTACAATGAGATATCATTTTACACTCTTTAGAATGGCGGCTATTAAAAAACACCAGATTATAAGTATTGGTGAGGACGTGTAGGAAAGGGAACCCTCATCCGCTGCTGGTGGGATTGTGGAATGGTCCAGCCACTGTGGAGGACAGTTTGGCAGTTCCACACAAAACTAACTATAGATCTTCCATATGATCCAGAGATTTCTCTGCTGGGTATATACACAGAAGAATTGAAAACAAAGACATGAACAGATATATGTACACTAATGTTCATATCAGTATTGTTCACTATTGTCAAAAGTTGGACTCAACCCAGGTGCCCATCAACAGATGAATGGATAACAAAATGTGGTACATATATATAATGGAGTATTACTCAGCTGTAAGAAGGAATAAAGTGCTAACACACAGGATAGCATGGATGAATCTTGAAGACCTTATGTTGAGTGAAGCAAGCCAGGCATTGAAGGATGAACAGTACATGACCTAACTGATATGAATTAAGGAAATTGAGCAGCCTCCAAGAACTATTTTCTGGAAGACAGACTTACAAGAATGACAAAGTTGTGAGCTGTCACCCATACAGATGTAATCTATGGTAAAGTGATAGAGTGTAGTTGTGTATTGAAGGGATAAGACTGTTGGGTAGTGATATTATTGGGTTTGGTGGTGCAGGGTTGACAGGTGTGTAGATTGGGAAGGGCAGGTTAGAATACCCAGGATAATTGGGTGAGGGATGGGTGAAGGACCAGGTGAACACTTGGGATTTGTGGGTATGAGGTTGAAAGTACAGTGGTGGGAATGCTCTTATGGCAATATGAAAAGGAATTGTCACTAGTTTAGGGTATTAATTGGGGATGCATTTGGGACAGGGAGTACCTGGAGCAGGCTTCTTGGGAATGTGTGAATGTCCATCCTATCATAATGTGTTGTATCAGTGGGTGGAGACCCACTTTGGGTGCACCAATTCACTCAGAAATAGACAGGTGGATGTCTCTTAAGAGCAAGACCTGTTCCTAATAGGGGAGGCCAAACCAGTGTGTCAAGACCTCTTGTTGCATGTGACTATGATTCTTATCATCCAATGAGTAAAGCCAGGGGTTCTTCATGGGCCCTGGTGGGATGTAGAGGGAGGAACCGAATAAATCAAGCAGTGGGTATTTAGTGGTCACTGGAAATGTTATTCATTACCTTACAGAGATGGACAGGACATGGATACAGAACATGGTAAATATCATCAAAATTTATAAAAGTGTATGGTCTAAAATGTAAACCATACTGTAAACCATTGACAATGTTTTGTAGCCATGTTTCACTATCTGTATATCAGTTATAACAATGCTACCATCCACATATAAAAAGTTTTTAATATTGGGTGAGGAAAGGGGGAGAAGGTTGGGTATATGAGTGTCTCTTGTATTCTGTGTGTGACTTTGTTGTGACCAAAACTTCTTTGAAAATTAAATGAAAAGTAGTGAGACACTGGGGAGAGGGGAAGGTGCCATGGTATAGACGACACCAGATATTGCAGTGATAAAAGGCAAAATGTCAAAAAAAAATTTTTATTTTTATTTTTCCCATTTTTTGAATAACCCAATTCTTTAATTTAATTTAATTTAATTTAATTTAATTTAATTTAAAAAAAATTAAAGTTTTCATGTATTTTATCTATTACATTTAAACTTATCATTATTATGTCATTTTCCTATTAATTGTACTTGGCTATCATATTGGCTTCATCTTTAAAGAAGTTATGGATCACAGAAGGGTTACAACTGGGGTGGGAGAGGTTCATTGGTGGGGGGTGTCAGGGATGGGGGCTACATGGGAGGGAGTTCACCTGAATAAACATAAAAGGTATATAAAATTGTTCAAATGCTCATGAGGCATGGTCGCAGTGGGTGGAGAATCACTCAATAAATGAAAGAATACTGAGTTCCCATCCTGGAGAGCTCTGCCACATTCTCCAAGGGATCAGCAAGAATCCCAAGTGGAGGGGCAGTGTCTGGCAAAGGAGGATGATCCACTGATGAGCTCTTGTTATTGATGACTAGCCTTATGAGTCTTTGCTCTTGAAATGGAAACAGCTTATTTTTATGAGGTTCCTAAAGGTTGCCTCCTTAGAGCCTCCTTGTTGCTCAAATGTGGCCTCTCTCTAAGCCAAACTCAGTATATGAATGCATTACTTTCCTCCCAGTGTGAGACATGACTCCCAGGATAAGCCTCCCTGGCAATGAGGGATTACTACCAAGTGCCAACCATCAATATGACTGGAAAAAGACCTCGAATAAAAGGGGGAAAATGTAAAGATAAATGAGTTCATATGGCTAAGACTTCAAAGTGAGTTGGGAGGTCATCCCAGAGGTAATGTTTATACACATCTCAGTAGGATCTCATAGGCTTCCAATGTGGATATCACCCCAATTAGAGCAGCTCCTGAGGCCTTTGGAGTCACCCAGGTCCAATATGAGGGAGGATAGCCCCAGAGTTTGGTGTGTTATCAGTGGGCCCTGCTTTGGAATCTGTGCTCCTGAGAGTGACAGAGTTGGACTCAAATATGTCTTCCCTACACATGGTCCATCTGCTCCTTCTATTCAAACCTATATATGGTGCTGGAGTTTGTAGGTGTACTTCCAGAGACTGGAGTCTTTGGGCTGTCCATAGGCCACCTGAGCCCAGAATCTCGGTGAAGCTGCACCTCCTACTCTACAGCTCAATGGACTCATCCAGGACACCTGGTGGGGTGATGATGATGGAAAATGGCCATCCCAGGGAATGGAGGGAGTCTGAAGGTGTTGGCAGGATAATCTCATCCATCTTATCCATGGGATATAATCCCCCTCTCACTTGGAGGTGGAGTGGACATCACCATCCCAGATTCCTCACTATGGGGGATAGAGCTATAGACTAAAGTGGACTTATTGGTATTCTGTTATAGACATTGTGATTCAAGCAATGGAAGAAATTACAACATTAATGTGGAGCCAGTGGCCACTGGACACTTTGTGGGGTCAAAGAGAGGGAAAATCTAAGTATCTTTTTTTGGAAAAATGTGTATTCAAGTCTTTGGTTCATATTTTAATCAGGTTGTTTGGCTTTTTATTGTTGAGTTGTTGCATCTCTTTATATATGATGAGAATTAAACCCTTATCAGATATGTGACTTCCAAATATTTTCTCCCATTGAGTTGACTGCCTCTTCACCACTTTGACAGTCCTTTGACTTAAAAAAGTGTTTAATTTTGAAATGGTCTCATTTATTTAATTTTTCTTTTGTTGTTCATGCTTTGAGTCTAAGATCCAAGAAACCACCACCTACCATAAGATCTTGTAGATATTCCCCTACATTTTCATCTAGTAGTTTTATGGTCTTAGTTTTTATACTTAGGTCTTTCATGCATTTTTAGTTGATTCTTGTATAGGGAGTCCTCTTTCACTCTTTTGGTATGGATATCCAGTTTGTCCTTCACCATTTGTTAAAGAGACTGTTTTGTTTCAATCATGTGGACTTGGTACATTTGTCAACAATCAATTGGCTCTAGAGGTGAGGGTCTATTCCTAGGCTCTCAATGATATATATTCCATTGATCTATGTGTCTATCTTTATGTCAATACCGGGCTGTATTGACCACTGTAGCTTTGTAATATGTTTCAAGGTCAGGAACTAAGTGTCCTCCCACATCTCTGTCCATTTTAGGATGATTTTGGCTATTCAGATAACCTTCCCCTTTCAAATGAATTTGGCAATTCCCTCTACTATTTATATAAATTAGATTTTTGGAATTTTTACTGCCATTGCATTGAATCTGTAGATCAGTTTGTGTAGAATTGACATCTTCATGATAATTAGCCATCTAATCCATGAACAGGGAATGTCTTTCCATTTATTTAGGTCTCTTTTGATATACTTTAACAGTGTCTTGTAATTTTCTGAGTGTAGGTCCTGTACATGTTTGGTTAAATTGATTCCTAAGTATTTGAGCTAATTTGTTGTTATTGTAAATGGAATTATTTCCTGATTTTCTCCTCATATTGTTCAATATTAGTGTACAGAAACATTACTGATTTTTGCATGTTGATCTTGTATCTTACCACTTTGCTGAACTCGTTTATCATCAAGTATTTTTGATCATAAAAATTTCAATATTTTCTAAATATAGGATCATGTCATCTGTGAATAATGAGAGTTTTAATTCCTTTTTTTCTATTTGGATACCTTTTATATTATTTTCATGTTCAATTGCTCTACCTGGAACTTCTAGTAAAATGTTGAATAACAGTGGTGACATTGGGCATCCTTGTCTTGTTCCTGATCTTAGAAGGAAAGCTTTCAACCTTTCTCCATTGAGTATGATGTTGGTTGTTTGTGTTTCATATATTCCCTTTAACATATTGAGTATCTTTTTTTTTGTTTCTATCTTTCAAAGTGTTTACCAAGAAAGGATGCTGGATTTTGTTGAATGCCTTTTCTACAGATGATCATTTGTTTCTTTCCTTCAATTTGGTAATGTGGTGTATTATGTTAATTGATTTTCTTGTGTTGAACCACCCTTGATACCAAGAATAAATCTTATTTGGTGTATAATTCATTTAATATGCTACTGGATTCTATTTGCAAGTATTTTGTTGAGATTTTTTGCATATATACTATTTAGAGAGATAGTTCTGTAATTTTCTTTTCTTGTAGTTATAAGGGGCTTTGGTTTTACGGTGATGTTGGCTTCATAAAATGTGTTGAGTAATTTTCCCTTCTCTTCAATTTTTTGGAAGAGTTTAAACAGTATTGCTTTTAAATCTACTGGAAATACTTGGTAGAATTCACATGGCAAACCATCTGGTCCTGGACTTTTCTTTGTTGGGAGATTTTATTTTTAGTTACCAGGGGCCAGGGATTGAACCTGGAACCTCATATGTGGGAAGCCAGTGCTCAAACACTGAGCCACATCAGCTCCCCTGTTGTTTTTTTTTGTTGTTGTTGTTTTGTTTTTTTGTTTTTTTTTGTCTGTTTGTTTTATTTTGATTTGTTTGTTGTTTTTCAGGAGGTACCAGGAACTGAATCTGAAGCCTCCCATGTGGGAAGCAGGTGCTCAGCTGCTTGAGCCAAATCTGCTCTCTGTTGGGAGATTTTTGATGACTGATTCAACTTCTTTAAATGTGATTGGTTTGTGGAGGTCTTGTATTTCTTCTAAAGTCTGTGTAGTTTGTGCATTTCTAGGAATTTTTCCATTTCATCTAAATTGCCTAATTTGTTGGCATACAGTTTCTCATAATCTCCTCATGAACCTTTGTATTTCTGTGGTGTCCATTGTAATAACTCCCATTTCATTTCTAATTTTATTTATTTGCATCTTCTTTCTTTTTTTCTTTGTTAGTCTAGCTAGGTGGTTGTGAATTTTATTGACCTTCTCAAAGAACTAACTTTTGTTTTAAAGTTTCCCTATTGGTTTTTTCCATCAATTTCATTTATTTATAATATAATCTTTATTATTTTTTTCCTTTTGCTTGTTTTTGGATTGGTTTGTTGTCTTTTTTCTATCTCCTCCTGATGTTCAGGTTTTTCTTCAAATTTAGCTCTTTCTTCTTTTTTAATATAGGCATTATGGGCTATACATTTATCCTCAAATCCTGACCCTATTCTCAGTAATAGGCTACAGATCCACTTCTACAGGCCTTGAAAGGGAGGCTGCAAATACCCAAAAAAGCCTCTCTTATTTATTTACTTTTAATTTCCTCACATGCTCTTCCTTGGTCCACCTTCTGGGACTTCCCAGCTAAAGGGCTAAAGACCACCCTCTCAGTTCAAACCCTGGTTTGAATGAGTCATGCAACACTGACTGCAACAATGTGACAGAGGATAGTGCCTCACAGCTACTCAGAGCCTTGCAAACCAAACTTTCTCAGAAGCTCTTATCCAAATTTTCCTGGCAGCCTCCTTCATTTTCCTGGGTAGGAAATAATTCAACTACCCTCTGAATCCTCAAAAAACAGTACGAGTCAGTAGGGAATGTGTTTGTGAGAGTTGGATATCTTTTGTCCTTGCTTCCTCCCAGAGCAAACATTGGTGTACCCCCACCCTCCTGGAAGGTCTCATGGCACACAGCAGACCAAATTTGTTTGCCAAAAGCCACATAAGCCCTAGGCTGCATCCTTCTTTTTCCTCTTTCCTGGGGAGTTAGACTCAGTGGGACCCTCCATCCATATCCACTGGCCAGAAAACAGAGAATTCAAAGCTCTCTGTTCTGAGGGTGGGGTACTGGCACTGGCAGCTGCATCTACAGCTTTTCCTCCCAGAGCCTTTCCATTCAGTTTCTTTTCCTTTGCCCCTCTCTCTTCTGGGTAATGTCCAGCCTTTCCCTGTGCACTAAACCCTAAAATATTTTTTCAGGTCATTTCTGCCTGTTATCCAACTATTTTCCTGGGAGTCAATTAAATCCTATGTCTTTCTAATCCTCCATCTTCCTGGACGACTCCAGCTTCTCTCTCTCGCCTAAGGTTTACTGTTGATTGACCTTGTGTTAAGTATCTTCTTTGATGCTTAATCTACCTTATTTTAAGAACTCTAGAATAGCCCATGTTTAATTGACTTTAATATTTCAGCTCTCCCTCACCTGATTGTTGCCCTGAATATTCAGTACGATTTTTTATATTGCAATTTTTGGGCAATTATTTCATCTTCAGGAGAAAGATTCCTTCCCTCTGCTCTTTCTCTGGGAATATTTATCTGTTCTGTTTGTTTTTGTGCAGAATATTCTCCCCAGCTCCTATCTTTTGTTTAAATTCTCTCTCACTCAGGCCCCATTTTCCTTGCATTTTTCAGTTACTAGAACCTCTAGTTTAACCCTTTTTCTCTCCCTGAGGCTTTTCTACCACAGTTTCTTCCCCATTATAATATCAGCCCGGGGAGTCAAGTAGGGTCACCGCAGAAAGGTGGGTCACTCCAGGAAAGGTTCTGTGTTTCTGTGGCACAACCAACAGGAATTGGATTGAATGAGTGTATCACTTGCCTGCCATTGCTACATTTACCTTTTTTCTTCATGGGGTCTTTATGCAGATGACATTACCACATGGCTTGTTTTCATCCCTGGGTCTCTGTGGACTTGGGACCAGTTTCTTAGATATGAATTCCAACACACTCTTGCAATTGGCTTTAGAATCCGTTGCCACTGTGGGAAGGAGGAATCCTGGCTTCTGTAACTCTGATTTATCTCCAATCTCCAAGAGTCCAAGTAAGTGTAGGGAGTGGGACCAGCATTCTGGGATGGTAGTTTTCTCTCTGTTATTTTTCTTATTTTTGCTTCAGCATTTGTGGGTTCTTTCTCCAGTATCTTCCATCTTCCACAATTACACATTATATTTACAAGTGTTTTCTTTTCTTTTTTTTTTTTTTAATGTGGTTTTGAATATACCAAGTTTTAGTTCCTTGCTTTTACCCTGAAAAACTTCCCAAACTATTTCTTCTAAGGCAGGTCTGCTAAAAACAAATCTTGCAGTTATTGTTTAACTGGGAATGTCTTTATTTTATCTTCTATTTTGGAAGATAGATTTGCTGTAAGTTGCATTTCTAGTCGACAGTTACTTTTCATTTGAGCTGTTTTAATATGTATTGGTTCCACTCAGAAACATGTTGTTAATTTTATTTGGAATTCCCTTGTAGAGTATGTGTAAGTTTTGTCTTCTTTCTTTCAGATGTTTTCTTGGCTTTTTTTACTATGCATCTGTTTATAGATTTCTTTGCATTTATCCTGATTGTAGTTTGATGCTTCCAGGATTTATAGGTTAGTATCTTTCAACATAGTTTGGAAGTTTTCAGTCATTATCTTTTTAAAAACTTTATTTATTTATTTTTTCAATTTATCACCCTCCCATCCAGATAGTTCTCTGTTTATTGTTTGCTTTGTCTTCTCCAGGAAGCATAAGGAACTGAACCCAGGACCTCCCAGATGGGAATGATCAACAGCTTGAGCCACATCCACTCCCCATGGGCTGTGGTGTCTGCCACCTTGTGGCATCTCTCATTTAGGTGTTTGCCCTTTGCTGCAGAGTGCAGGCATCTAGCTCATGTTGTGGCAGGGTGTGGTATCTATCTCTCATTGTGGTGGGTATGGGCATCTCCTTGTCTTCTTTAGGAGACATCAGGACCTGAATCTGGGACCTCCCATATGGTAGGTGGGTCCAAGTGTTTGAGCCACATCTCCTTCCCATCCATTATCTTTTTAATGCTTTTTCTGCTCACTTTTTGCTCTTTTTTTCTGGTACTTTCATTATGCATAAGCCATCACACTTTACAATGCTTCACATTTTTCTGAGGACCTGTTCATTTTTCTTTATTCTTTTTTCTCTATCGTATCGAGATTGCACAAATTCTATTGATATTTATTCAAGTTTTCTATTCTTTCTGGTACTTAAAATCTACTGTAGAAGAGTCTAGTGATTTCCATTTAAGTTTATAATAATAATAGTAAAAATACTTTTCAACTCAAAGTTTCTATTTGGCTCTTATTCCCCCCTTTTTAAAAGATTTGTTTTATTTATTTGTCTCCCCTTTATGCTTGTGCTCTGTGTGTCCATTTTCCTGTGCTTTTTCTGTGTCTGCTTGCCTCCCTTTGTTGTGTCATATTGCTGCACATGTTCACTGCACAGCATGGTCCATCAGCTTATCACACAGCATGGGCTGTCAGCTCACCACATAGTGTGTGCCAGTTTGCCTTCCACAGGAAGCCCTGGAATTCGAATCTGGGACCTCCCATATGGTAAATGGGAGCTCAACCAGTTGAGCCACATCTGCTTCCCTCTTACTCCCTTTTTGAGGCAATATTTCCATCATCCATCACACCATCCTTTCCTTCTTTAATCCTGTTTCCCCCTAATTCCTTGAATATGTAAAATAATGGTGACAAAGAAGTATTTTTCATTTAACTATTACTTAAGTCTTGTAAAACAAGCATTTTTATCCTTTCTTTTTTGTCAAGGGTAGAGGTCATACTTACCTGTTTCTTTTTATGCCACAATGCCAGTATGGCATGGTTCTCCTCATTGGTTGGACTTTGTATTTTTTATTTGTTTATTTTTTAAGTAGTCTCCTGAATCATTTTACTAAAGTCAATTCTTGCACCTTCCACAGTGTTAAGGCTCCAGTGATCCTTCTCTGGGATGCAAAATTTTAGGTAATTCCATTTTCACCCTATATTGACAGTGATTTTAGCAGGGCTTTCTTATACTCTTTCCCTGACCACATGAAGGTATTATGCTACATTGATTCCAGGTTTACGTCTATATTGTTTTCAACAATTACCTAAGGCATAGTTACTCCACAGTTTAATCCAATCAGATTCATCTTACCTGAAGAACTTTTCTTGAGCTCTATGTTTGATATTTTTCATATCCTAAAGAAAATTCTTCCAAGCCATCTCCTTCTTTGGGTTTCTCTTACAAATTAGTTGAACAACAGTTTAATCTGCATTTTCAATGAATACATGAATCTCCTCCAAGTTACCTATACCCCCCAACCACACTGTTTTTGGGAGCATCTGTAGGCTTGAATTTCTCCATTCTGCCACAAAAGTAGCAAGTTCCTTTGAGAAGAGATGAGTAGCTAGCCCTTTTAGAGCTTTCTTCTCCACATAAGCAAGATCTCTGAATCAGGGCTCTAGAGCTGTGGTTGTGGACAATGGAAAAATTCTCTATGAGTGGCATTCCTGATTTTGGAACTAAGCACTCTGTGGAGGGAGGGAAGTAGACTGAAATCTTGACAGCTTACTTCTCTTGGCATGGGACCACCACTTTCTGAACATGCACAGTGGCAATCAGGGTATAACGATTCTCAGTGGCACCCATACCAAAAGTACAGTTTGTGTTCCACAAGTAGGAGCTAGGTGAAGACAGAAGTATCCACCTCTCTGTCACATTACCCCTGAAATTAGTCTTGGCAATAGATAGATCCAGAAATGTGTCAGAAATATTGATTATCTGCTCCTTCAGGTGAGAAAGCATTCTGATTTGGGGCCAGGGAGAGGGGTAGACTTGAGTGGTTTTCTACAACAGTCTGGAGTGGAAGATGGAATAGTCTTAGTTCAAATACTACAATCTTCCCCTTTTCCTTCCAAATTTTCAAAGATAGCTATACAATCGGATTTGATATTCCATAGAAAGTTTCTGAGTTCAGATGGAAGATTATTCAAAGCAGATTAGTTCAGATTCTCAGACCTGACCCTAATTACCTTCTGCTAATTTCCTATGGATGATTTTCTGTGAAATAAATGTCTAGGTCACCATTTAATCATGAAATCCACCATCTGAATATATTCACTATATTCAAATGAAAAATATGACAGCTAGTTCCTTTAAAGTTACTTTAAAGAGTCAGTTTTCATCTAGGCTCAGGCTTGTTTCCATTAAAAGTTTTCTTTAATTATCCCACCCATAGAATATAGGTTTAAAGCTGCAGAGGATCAGAAAACTCCACCACGTGGGTCAAAATCTAACCTTACTTTCATAGTCATGTAAACACTGCCAATCCATTTAATGATCATTCACATAGAAGAACACATTTTAATTATTTTGTTCCTTGGGGGTGTCCAAGTCAATGAGATGCTAAGCTTAGAGTTCATGTTAAAATGTTGTAGTGGAAAGATAAAGACCAAGGCCCAGCAGAAGATGGTTTTAAGTAAAAAACTAGGGGGTTATGGGCACATCACATGCATAATTCAACATTCTACTCTTTCTTCAAGTTTTATAATTAATATTCCAGTTAAATGGTTCATTCTCACCTTCTCAGTTGCTTCCCATTAGAAACACTCAGCTTAATTTTACACACCTGCAGAAGTAGATTGGTAAAGTAATTGCATATGTCTTTTCAACTCTAAAAACAGGAAGTTGGAATAAAATCAACACATCTCAAAAAAGAAACTTAAGAAGTATGGGGAAATTATTTGAGAAAGGGGCTGTCTTTTACCAAGTTGTGACTCACAATCTGATCTCATGTTTATTTAAAAAAAATAATGTGAAAGTACTAGTGTGGGATATGGGTATTATTCTTAGCATGTTACTTGGTTCACAAAATAATTTTCAGTAGCCTTCTGAGTCATGTTCCATTTTACTTTTCTTTATGTAGAGATTGTGGGAGAGAGAAAAAGGGATCTCAGGACATATTTCTGACCCTCAGATGAGGGCCAATGAAACATGGGAAGCAAACTCATGCAGACCAACTCTAAAGAAACTTAGTTAAAACTTAAAGAGTGGGCAGATGTATTCCAGCTCACTTCCATTCCTCATAATATTATATCATGGAAGGGAAGGACATAGGCCACACTTGGGATGTCAATTACAGTGTGCAAAATTGCAGGGAGAAATTATAAATGTTTCTGTTAGCACTTTTCATTTGATTCAAACTCTTGCCTACTACATGCACCATAAGAGGGAAAGACTTTTTGGAACACATAGAGGATTAAGTCTCTCAAAATAAATCATGCTATGCAAGTCTCATTAACTTATTAATATGTAATTCTCTGGGGACTCTTTTCATCTATCCCTTTAGCGAATAACATGGTAATTTAAAAGAATGAAACCCACATGCTTCAAAATCCATCAGTAAATGTGTCGATCTCTGAGTTATATAGTGCCCCCTATTCTGCATTCTTAGACTTATTTTTTTTTTTTTTTAAAGATTTTATTTATTTATTCATTCATCCCCCCCTTGCTGCTTGTGCTCGCTGGGTCAGCCAACCACGCCGTGCGGGCGGGCTTGCCTTCACCAGGAGGCCCCGGGAACCGAACCTGGGGCCTCCCATATGGTAAACGGGAGCCCCACTGATTGAGCCACAGCCGCTTCCCATCTTAGACTTATTTTTAACATAAGTCAGCTCTATTCCTGCATGATGGGCAATAGGAATTAACATTATTCAAAGACATCCCTGGACTGAGCCATATGTAATAAGGAATGATCCAAGCATCATAGTAATTTCATTGTGATGACCCCAGAATTTCAGCCAGGGATTGACCAGGTGTGTATGGAGAGAGGGGCAGAGCATGAGAGTAGGATGTTATGCTCCTTCTCTTTTACTGATCCCCCATTTCTAACTTTTCCATATTGACTTTCCTTAGGAGGCTGCTCTGACCCCACCCCACCCAGGTCTCAGACACAAACTCAGGTCTCCTGCTTCCCAACCACATCCATCTTCTCTGAAATTGGTTCAGCTAAAGAAATAGTAGGAAAACACTAACCTAAGATCTCTTGGATTTTTGAAGGAAATGACAACATTCATAACTCATAGAAAGTGACAAGAAAATGTGCATAATCACCAACTGCAACACTGCAAACTCAGTAACCATAATAAATTATGGAAATCCAAGAAAGTCTTATGTCCTCTGGTTGACAAAGGGAATAAAAGTGAGGATTTTAAAGACAGCACTGTATAGCAGAATATGTGTGCAGAACACCAGAGCACAGAGTGAAAACCTCAAGTGCCACATGCCTGATATTTCATGGATTGAATTCTTAAGAGTTTCAAAAAAACAAAACAACTAAAAATACAGGTTGACTTTTTCTATCCTAAATGGGAATGAAAGAGTGTGGAGAAGAAAAGATTATGAACACTTGAGGAAACTGGAATCTGGCATGTGTGTGTGTTGCATAAGCCAAAGATGAAAATTGTAGAGAAAAATTATCAAATTCATTTTGAAGGGCAAGCGGTCCCAAAATTGTCAAAAAACATCTTGAAACAGGAAAAGGAAGCTGCAGGACCCATGCTATCTGACTTTAAAGCACACTATAAAAGATACAGTGTCAAAACTGCACGGTATTGGCACATGAATAGACATATTGACCAATGGAACTGAATTGAGAGTTAAGAAATAGACATTCACATCTATGACACACTGATATTTGACAAGGCTGCCAAGTCTACTCAACTGGAACAGAAAAGTTTCTTAAACAAAGGGTGTGGTGAGACATGGATATCTATATCCAAAAGAATGAAAGAGTATACCTATCTTATGCCCTACACAAAATTAACTCAATATGGATCAGATGCTAAAATATAAGAACCAGGACCATAAAGCTCATATAAGATAATGTAGCGAAGCACCTATGTGATCTTGTGATAGGCAATGACTTCATAAACTTTACAACCACAGCATGAGCAACAAAAGAAAAAATAGATAAATCAGACCTCCTCAAAATTAAAATCTTTTGTGCTTCAAAGGTGTTTATCAAGAAAGTGAAAATACAGTATACTCACTGTTAGAAAATATATGGAAACCACATATCTAATAAGGGTCTAATATCCAACATATCTAAAGAAATCCTACAACTCAACAATAAAAACACAGTCCATTTAAATATGGGCAAGAGACTTGAAAAGATACTTTTCCAAAGAGAATATACTGATGGCTAAAAACACATGAAAAGATGCTCAACATCATGCTATCAGAGAAATGCAAATGAAAACTACATTGAGATATAATGCCACATCTGCTAAACTGGCTGCTATTTAAAAAAACAGAAAAATACAAGAATTGGATGGGACATGGAGAAATAAGAACACTCCTTCACTGCTGGTGAGAATGTAGAATGGTGCAGCCACTTTGGAGCACAATTAGGCAGTTCCTTTGGAAGCTAAGTATAGAATTGTCATATTACCTGGCACTCCAATACTGGATATATACCCAGTAGGATTGGAAACAGGAGCGTGAACAGATATGTGCACACCAATAGGCATTGTTCACAACTGCTAAAATATGGAAGCAACTCAAGTGTCCATCTACAAATGAATGGATAAACAAAATGTGGTATAAAATAGATGATGGAATATTATGCAGCTGTAAGAAGGAATGGAGTTTTGACACAACTGACAACATGGATGGACCTTGAGGACTTTATGTTGAGTGAAATAAGCCAGACAAAAAAGGATAAATATTGTAGTACCTCACTGATATGAACTAAGGATAATGAGCATGCTCATGGGGGAATAGTCTGGATGATAGGTTGTTAGGTGATAAGAGAGTAGTAAAGACTGGTGAGCCAATGTTAAGTATATGCAGAACTTATAGTTTGGTTGATTTTAACAGTTTGGGAATGGGCAGAGATGATGGTTGTGCAGCAATGTGAGTGTAATTAAGATTGCTGAAGTGTAAGTATGAATCTGATTAAAAGGGGAAGTTTTGGCCCATCTATGGGGCTAGAAGTAAAACCAGAGGATAAAATGGGCAACCATATAAGTCTGTGAATTTTCATGTGGCCAAAGATTGTAATTAAGAATACAATTTGAAGAATTTTCTTTCAGGATCTATAACAAAGTTAAGTCACTAGTACAGGGTGTTGATAGTGGGGTGATATATATAGAAAAATGCACCTTAAACATACTTCTATGGGATATGAATGTGTTTGCATTGTAATAGATATGTTTTCTCAATAGATAGAGGTCCACACAGCAGCTAATAAAATATTAAACTTCTATCCTGTGGAAACACTGCTACTTTCTCAAATAAAATGTCAAACATCTCTGGAATATATAAGCTGTGCCAAGGAAAAGAAAACAGGTTTATATGTCAAGTCCTTGATCTTAATGCTTATATGGATGAACTTTATTTCTGTAAAATTGAAGATTAATCTAAATATACTTAATGCCCATGAGTTGCCAACTGAAAACCTCTTTGCTACTCAAGGGTGGCCTCTTTCTAAGCTAAACTCAAAATAAATACACAACATTCCCCTCAATGTGGGGTATGACTACCAAGGAAAAGCCTCCCTGGCACAGAGGGATTATTATCAAGATGTAATCAGTGATGTATTTGGAGAAAGACCTTGACCAAAAGGGGAAACATTAAATTTAAAAAGTTTTTATGGCTAAGAGACTTAAAGTGAGTCACAAGTTCATTCTGGAGGTAATGCTTACTCAGGTCTCAGACATTTCACTAACTGCCAAAGTAAACAAAGCCTCAAACAAGAGTGCTCTTCAGGGCTCTAGGAATGTCCAGATACTGGGGGCAAGACACAGCCTCATGAAATCAACATCCCTTTGCTGGGCCCTTTTTGGGAATTTAGCTAATTTATTTTCCCAATATAGCATAAAATACTCATTTATAATTCCCCTAATCATGATTTTTCTACTTCTTTGATTTGAACCTATAATTTTGATTTGAACAAACAATGTACCTAAGTACATTTCTCAGAGACTTAAATCTTCAGATTGTTCATATGTCCATTGAATTCCTGACTTTATTCAAATGAGTAATGGTTCAGGATAGCTGCATCTTTTGAAATCCCAAGGCAGAGAAAGAGACTGTATGTCACAGTGAATTCTGTGGTAGATGATGGATTGTGGTTGACATAAAATATAAGGAAATATTCTCTCATGAAATTTAACAAATATATAATTATACAAAATATTAATATTCTTGTGGATTGTGGGAAAATGCACCAAATATAAGATATTGGCTAGAGTTAGTAGTAATAGTTTGATTATGCTCTTTCATAGTTTGTAACAAATGTTTCACAGCCATGAAAAGTATTGTGAAAGGGTTATTAAATGATAGCCCTTTATGCTATATGCATGTTTGCTTTGTAAGTTCATAACTTTTACTATAGACAATGTAAATATATTTTCATGTATGAGTGGTATACTTCAATAAACTTTTTAAATGGAAAATGTAATGAATTGGGAAGATTGTGGGAAGACAGTCTTTTTACCAAAACAGCTACTGAACAGGCAGGAATGGTCTGAAACAACTTTGAAATTCCAGAGGCCATAATAACACTGTTCACCATCCAGGGAACAGCAGGAGGAAGAAGGTGATAATTTATGGTAAATTGTTCTCTCCAAACAGTGGCTACTGGTGCCAAAGCCCCATGCTTGCAGCAGGCCAACTTGTATTCTAGCATCTATGTAAATTGTTGGTAACAGTAAAGGACATGAATATTGTTTTCCCCAATAATAAGGGTGGGAATATTGGATCACTAATCATTGTTTTTGATCAGCAAATTTGGATCATTGGGGTCCCTGATCTGGAGGTAAAAAGAACTTCATTCCACCCATACAAAAGCTGCACCAACAATAGTTTCAACTCTCCCCAGAAAGGGGTGGGGGGTTGGAGACTTAAAGATGTTGCATTTCCTCAAGAATGTGGGGTATATTTTGTTGAAAAGCTGCATTTGCTGGCCAGGCCAGGAAAGGTCAGTGATGGGAAGCCATCAGAGAAACTCTTTGTTCCCATCCTGACTCCCTTCCCAAGGCTTTTGGAGCTGGTCTCAATGCCATTTTTGGGTCCCTGGACATATTTTGCCTGGTAAAGTTCATGCCAGTTTGTCCATCCTCCCAGAATTTGCCCTACAGAGAAAAACAGCTTGAGACACAAAAAGAAGTATAAGAAACTTTAGAGGCAGAAAATCTGGGGCAAAATCCTGATGGCTTCAAACACCTGTGAGAGGCAGATCTATCTCTTGGGGAATAAAAGGGACAACCAAAATCCTGTAAACTTAACTCAAAGACAAAATCTCATGACAAGACAGATGCCCAAAAAGACATGGAGATCCCTGCCATGGGCAAATATTCCTATAGGAGGGCTGAAACTCAAGAATATCTTCCATATTACCAGATGGTTACAATAAAAATTTAAAAAAAGACACTTAAGGTGAAGAGTTAACATTTTAAAATATTAAAATTTACAAGGGCAAAAAAGTACAAGACAAACAAAGGCACAAGAAATAATGGCCCATCTACAGAAAGAGTATAAAAATTCAGAAAACACCAATTAAGAAGAGAATGTGGAAATATCAAATGAATCCTTTATAAAAGACCTTAAAAATGCTCAAGGAAATGAAGGAAAATACAGAGAGAACTAAGGGATATCAGGAAAACAGTCACTGAGCATATGAGAGTCTTAGTAAAGAGATGGACATTTTTAAAAAGGAACCAAATAGAACGAGTGGAGTTGAAGCCACAATAACCGAAATCAAAAATGCAAAGGAGGCATTCAAGAGCCAATTGGAGATGGCAGAATAAAGAATAAATTAACTCAAAGACAAGGCACTTGAAATTAGTCCGGCAGAAGTGCAGAAAAAATATATTAAAAGTGAAAATAGCTTAAGACTCCTCTGAGACAACATCAAATGCCCCCATATACATATGGGAATCCCAGTAGGAGAAGAAAGTAAAGAAAAGAAAAAAAAGGAAAGGAAAGGGAA